>JADDOH010002517.1:0-360870 GCA_016648135.1 Agrypnia vestita | reverse complement strand
TCTGGGGCGACCCACCGACCGTCTTCCTTCCGGGGTTGCCAAGAAGGTTCTTCTTGGTATTCGTTTCTAGAGTATTCTTAGCACATGTCCAAGCCACCTCATTTGTGATTTTTCTATATGTAGGAGTAGGAACTCTATGCCGAGTGTGCGCCTTATGTCGACATTTCTCACTAGTGACAGTCACCCATCAGTGTGACTGTCACTACCCCCCTAGAAAATTTATCTCGGCAGCCTGTATCCTTACTCTTAATCTCTTCGTCAGGATCCTTTGATGGCTATATTTTTTAAAGTATGAAATATACATTATTTATTTAATTTTAAGGAGACAAATAAGAAGACAAAAAACCTACTGTTAGTTGTGTGAAATATACAAAAGACCTTAATGTATATATGGTCTGTCAATGATACCCTATAGTTACAGTATGAAAATTCTTTACTTTTTATTAGGTTCTATTCAGACACAAGTATACGTATGTTATATAATAGTTTGTACAATAAGTCGTTGTTGGTGTTTGAGTTCTTAGTCCTCCTCACTAGGGGTTCCTGTGCTGAGGCGAACTAGTTTTTTCCTTCTTCTTCAAAAACAGCAAAATAATTTTGTGGTGACATTATTAATATAATTAATAAAAAATAACTTAGCTTTCACCACTTTTGTATTGAAAATATCAACATGTTCCAGAGCCCATTTATTAATAAGGCTTTACAAATTTTACATACAAATTATACAGAATCACAGTTTGATAAATTAGAAATTGTAGAAATAAGAAAAAGTGTCAATATTAAATTGAATATTATAGCTCCGGTATTGCAAGGCAATACTTAACCTACACTTCAACATACACTCATCACCCTGATGATGGACCCTGCAATGGGATCCGAAACGTCGGCCAGAGAGGTCACATATACACGGTAGAATATTCCAGAAAACTATACGCAGAAGATTCTGAACGGCCGTGAAAACCTAAGGACATTTTTAGTTATCTTTTAAACTTATTTTCGTGTAAAGTAGATACTTTATTGTTATTCATTTTCTATATATATATTTTTTTTAATATTTTGATTGTCTATACTTTGATTTTTTATTTTAATTTTGTTAGTACATTATTGTATCCTAACGAAGGGGCCATGGGCTCTGAAACATGTTGATATTTTCAATACAAAAGTGGTGAAAACTAAGTTTATTTTTATTAATTATAATTATAGTTTTTTCTTATTTTTTTTAAATTTCTATATCGTTTTGTGTACATTTTTTAATTTGTCTGCATCAATTTCACTTAGTCATACTTGGAACCACCATTTCAAAATTAACCCAAAAATTAAACAGTCATTTCGCGAAGTCCCTGTCGAATGATACCCTGATTTTTATTTTATATTTCCATTCGCGTTGCCATGATACGCCATTTAGCGAAAAAAATCCGACAACCTGCTGTGTTGTGTATTTTTTGGGCATTTCCCTAAAAAAGGGGCCGATCGCGCAACAAAGCCATCATTAAAATATCGTTTTTAGGGTGAAATACGACGAAATGGAATTGAATTCGGGGTAAAGCGGGGCCGGCGGGACACACCCGTCCTAAACACTGTAAAATTAGACGGAAAAAATGTTTCTAATCTTCTTTGCAGGGGGCATCTGTCACATCGGGTTAGCGGCGTTTTGCGTCAGCCTCCCCTTTCCCCTTTAATGAAATAAACTTAGTGTCCCAATCAACCCCGATTCCGTTTAAAGATATTGGAACCGTGGGCGGAACTGTGCTTTAGGGATGTGGAGCTGGAACTAGATAATTTGCGGGAAAAAATATTTGTAGCTTTATCAAATAAAGCACTTTAAGTGCTTTCAAAAAGGACACCCTTGTTTTTATTAAAATATAATATGTTAGTCATTGGATGAAAAAAATTAATTCAAAAATGCCTAGTTGACTGTGAGGGATTTTATCAAGGAGGTACAATTTCTTAATCAGATTTCAAAAACAGATTTAATTTTATTTTTCCTTTGCCCTTTGAATTATTTTTATTATACAATACTTTAATCTTTTACTTAATAACTTAATGTTCTTACAAATTATTGTTTTAATTTATTTTGTTTTTTTTTCAACCCTTTTTACATAATAGACAAAATTTTATCTTCAATAAACTAAAAGATGGGTATTGTTCTTTTAAGATGAATGAAAAAAGAATTCAAAAACTTAGTCAAGATTCCTAATTTCAGCTATTTGAACAAAACACAGCGTGGTGTGTCTTAAATTCTATATCTTGAATTAAATAGTTAAAATCAGAAAATGTTAAAAGTCTTTTTTTTTTATTATTTTAATAGAATAATTTTCATTATTTAAAAATTTGTGAACAATGTAGAAAGGGTTGAAAAAACATCCAAAAATAATATATTAAAAATTTATTTTTTTGTGAGATTTTAAAAAACTTTTTAAAAAATCACTTAAAGATTCACTTTGTAATATTATTGAGAAAAAAACCATGCCACAAGTTCATACAGTTATATAAATCCCACAAAGTGTTGCAAAATCCTTCAGTACTAAAACATCGTTGGTTTTGTAATGTATTAATTGATTAAATAATTGTAGTTTTAAAAAGATATATGGTTTAAAATATATGTAGCGTGTTGAAAACATTACATTCCTTTTTATATAAAAATGTGATACGAAATACTTGAAAAGCCATAATACAACATGCTGAATTTCGCCTTTAGAGTTCAAGGGTCTCTCTACCATATGTAAGTCTTGGAAGAATGCACTGGTCAAAAATTTAACGACAATAAGGAGAACAAAACTATACTGATGTTGGAATACTGAATTTGACCTTTAAAGTAACACGCCACTAAATAATAATAATAAACAAGTGAATCAAAAAAAATTTTGAAGACATGATTTTAATGTGGAGTAACTGTTTCATTTTTTTTAAATTGCATAAAAGATTGCTCCATTTACAATACAAGTTATAACTTGGAGTGAGTGCCTATATGGAGGCGATCCTCTTGATGCTTTCAATGCTATCATTAAACACATCGACATGATCACTCAGTTCATTTAGAAGTTACACACTACGCGTTGTTGTGTGCTTATTCATTACATCCGTTCCGCATTTTGGGACATGAAATAGCACGTGACCTCGATTTCGCAAATAATTGCAAATAATAATTCACCACGAGAAGGCGAATGAGTGTGGCAAGCTAATTACAGAAAACACTGCGGATATTGCGCACCAACACACTTTATATATATATATATATATATATATATATACGTGGTATAATTATGTTGAACGTTCTTTGTCGAACCGTTTTTTTTCTAAACCAAAGTTATCTTGAGATATGAGAAATCTAAATCTCGAAGCTATGTAGGCATTTAATGTTCTATAGTAATGGAAAATTATTCATTTTAATCGAAATAATGACCAAATCATGTCGAAAATGATTTCATAATGTATAGTCATCCACTTTACATAAATGTTGAAAGTTTCAGAGTTCTAGCTGCTCAGGAAGTTGGTGAAAAATCATTAACAAGATTCCACCACATCAAACAAACAGACAAAGAAAGTTAAATAAAAGCTCGTAATTATAAATACATAGTACCAAACAATTGTACCCCGTTACCCAAAACACTTTTTTTAAATAAAGGTGTCTGCATACAAATGACGTGCAACGGATATAGGTGAGTTTCTAGGATACGTCGATGATAATAAATGATTATTGTAATAATAACAACTCACACTTCATCGCGTGATTTGAAAACATTCGCTTTGATTGCAACAGATGGCGTCGAGCGGCATAAGTCAAAATATTGTCTCGCCAACCATTAAAGATAATCAGCGATCCATTACGCGACTCGCCTGACAAATGACTCCGAATACGCCCGAGTGCCTTCGCTCAATATCGATTCTACAAATTTGTAAACCGAATTTATTTCTTTATTATTCTCCGCGCGTTTTATTGACTGGTGCACACCCATCCGAGCTCATTACCAATTATTCCCCGCGTCGTAAACACTTCAAGATCGTAATTTAAAGATTCGTCCATTGTCATTTTGACAGGTACGTTTTCGAGCTTTGGAACGGCGAAAAGCGCGCGCGCGGAAAAAAACATGGCCGCCATTAACCCCAAAATAATGGGCGACATTGATACAAGCCGAATATTGCTCTCACGGTCAATTCTCCGAGATCAAGAAGCGTGTATAATTGCGTCACATTCGTGCATTGACAAAAAGATTTTAAAATCAAATAAATAAATCCCTCAAATTTTAAAGGGTTGATCTAACCCTGCGGATGCAACCGTCTATTGTGATTTTTTTATTTCAATTTCGAAATCACCAACCCCTCTTTGTAGGTACATACATTGTAACCGATGTCCAAATGTTTTTTTTTTTTGTGAGGCAGGTACTGGGTACTAGTGGTTCTTCATTTGACATCCTTCTAAATGTTTTATCGGTGATGTTAGACGTTAAAACATTTTTTAAAAAGCATGTTAGCCTAAAGATACAGGGTGTAACAGAGCTAGTCCACAATACATTACAGGTTGATTCCTGCCTTGATTGTGAATCTGAAAAGTTCGAGCAATCATGACCTAATTAATATCAATAGTCATGGAGATATGTAATATCAAAGTTTGCATTAATTTTTTTTAATATTTCTGACAAACATTTTTGCAAAACGTTGAACTATCTTTACAGTTGCTTTTTGCAAGGTTTTAACCATTTTATTTTGCTTTTATTGAAGCGAATAAATTTATTGGTTTTGTAAAAAATAATTAATTCATGGTTGCTTAAATGTTTTCGACTCATAATCTACCTATAATGTATTTTGGACTATTATCTTTATGAGTAGTGCTGAAAAATTTTCCGATTATTTTCCGATTTTCAGGAGGTTAAGTTCGTAACGTTTTCCCTTTTCCTGGAGCCAGAGCGTCCTTTATTTTTGCACCAAAATATGCAAGGCCATAGCTACAATTTTTCAAATTTGTGTTTAGTTCATTGAATATTTTTGGCATCTGATAAAGACGAAATCTTTGTGTAAATATTTTTGTGATTTGTTTGAAATATAGGTATTTGTGTGTACCCTTGCACCTATGCACATTACATCCAAACATGTGTCTCTAAAAAATTATAAATGTCAAAATTCTAATACGATATTTCCAAAATTGAATTCTCAATAGCAATGATATTGTTAATGAATATATTCTATACTCGTAACTACAACGACAATTTGATGTACTACGTCTGAAAATAACTAATGAAAATTATCGTTTTTATAAAACTATACATAGATTTCCTTTTTCTTTTTTTTTCGTGGTCTTTGAAGATTATGGGCTTTCGCAAGCCAGACGTCAAATTAGTCTACCTGAAATGGAGAACATAAATATTTTTTATTTTAAAAAATCAACATTATTCATGAGACTGTATATAAATATACCAGTAGTACAGATTTTGCCCACAATATTGCCACCCCTAAACACAATACCCACCATGTTATGTAAATGTATTGCAATATATGTTTTGGAGCACCCTTCAAAACTGCGGCACGCGTTATTTTACACTTTAATTTGACAACGGATTGACAATAAATAAATTGGTTCAATACCTACAATTGTTAAATTATACATACATTCGCATATCAGTGTATGTAATTGTTCAGATAACATTGAAAATTATCATACTATACGTATAAATAATCGAAACATCACGATACAGCCATTATAATACTGGTCCTGTCAAGTATGATGATGATTCGACCTCCTAAATTCGCTATAATTTCATATTTGTTTCATGCGCACCTTTCAGGCGGTTTTACGAAATGGATTTTGGAATAAAGTTTACAATAATATGCTCAACATATATATTTTTTACATTTATTTAAATATTTCGTAAACTCTCCTCAAAGGCACTTTACACATACATAAACATTATTGTAGAAAACAATTTACTGGCTAAAGAACTTATTTACTTTATATTTAAAGAACTTATTAACTTGTTTATTTATAGAGACGCTATGCATACTTGGCGTGCATACTTGGAATAGGTACTATTGTAATTCTGATTCTGATTCTATGATTATCTAAATGGGTGCGTCTTTAGTTTTTTTTTGAACTGTGGTAAGCTGTGTATCTGTTTATTTGGTAGTTTATTCTATAACTTTTGAGGCGATTTATTTCAACTAATCTACTTGTATTTGATTTTGATGCAGTGCGAAGTGTTAGCTGTCTGTTATTTGCGGCAAATTGAATGAAGAAGTCAGTAATATATTGAGGGACCATCTTGTGAATAGCCTTGAATATTGTGAGGCGCAACTTATATTCAAACCTCTCTGGACATTCAGGCCTGTGATTTTTTGAAGATGAGGCGCGATATACGCAAACTTTGATTAATGATATAATTAAAAATTATTTTCAAACTAAATAAACAATAATTTTCTTACTTCTCTATAAGAATCTTGTTTACTATTACATCTCAAAATAATCAAAATATTAATATTTTGATGATTAGGCAATGTGAAGCTAATCGAACGACAAACACAGAAGTCACTGCTAAACCTCTGATCACCAGGGCGTAGAAGCTCCTCAAAGGACTTTATTTAGTTTTCTGGAAAAATGATGGTCTATCTGTATATCTACAGATCCCATCTCATCCACCAAAGTCCATCCCAGTTTCTCACATCTCTCGAATATGTTCCATGCCCCAAAAATTTAAAATTCTAAATGTGTCTAACTGTCTTTACAATCTTGCATTGATTTCACTATTTTACAAAGAGTTAGATTATTTATCCCGGAAAACTTTCTGGATTTTCGCATGTAAGTACTTAGCTTATTAATCCCGTCTCCCAAAAGATACAGTTCTTCTTTTTCCATGCACTGACCCAACTCATTACCTAGCTAAGCTATTGATGTCAGCTCTTCTCATTCTCAGGCTGTATTTTCTTCGGTTCTTGGTTTCGCTTTCATTTAGATCATTTCACTGCAGGATATTGGAGCATTGAGTCATCCAGGAGTTCTTTGGTCTTCTTCTGATGACTGTCGATGAAGCTCCATAGACATTGCCTGCTTCACCGTGCAGTCTGGTGATCTCCGCCTTATGTACCCGTACCTTCTCAGCTATCGTTCTTACAGCTTACTGTTTATGTCCCTTTTCACCCAGGCTACCGCGAATGTGTACACTTTTAATCCTATCTTTCAATGTTACTCCTGTCGACCTCCATTCGCATTTCTGGAATGCTTAAATGTAGGAGTTGTACATAGTCCAGCATTTATCCAGCATTATCGCGGGTCTAACAATAGTCTGGTTTATCTTTCCTTTAAGTTTTAACTATCAATAGACACAGTTTGAAAAGTGATGTCATCAATGACGTATAGGTCTACGATTCTTAAATTTCTTGTAATTCTACATTCAATGCGTAATGCATCGGGATCCAAACGTAAATATTGTGTAACAAAAGTTCCCTTCGACAATTTTAAGTGAAAACTAAATTAATTTATCTGATTCCCCCTTCAATCCATTAAGTATTGCCACAGTCGTGGTTCAGGAGATTTAATTTAAATAAAATAATGCGAAATCCGTACACCTCAGATCAAGTTCAATCCGTAATAATATGAATAGAAAGGGTTCCACACATACAATAATGCCCCGTCGAAATTTATTTAGCGTAAGCGATGAGGTTTAAAAAGCAAGTACCATACTTCAAATTCGCCAACAAGCGAAGGGTTAGATTTCTGCTCAAGCTCAAGCGAATATGTCCTTTAGAGCACATTATCTTAAAAAACGCATTCGCTCGGACTTAATTGTCAATTTAGCTTTAGACACATTCATTCGTGTGCATTCTGACAACTAATCAAGCGAATTATTAAATTTTTGTGAATCCATTTTGACAATTTATATTACACGACGCCATTTTGTAAATTTAAAAATGGGCGGTGATTTTTTCGTGTGGCAAGAATTTTTGTGTTTTGATTTAGAATACGGAGCGACCGAATTGGAATGACGTTTGATCGGCAAGGGTACGCGTTTCAATTTTAAAATATTGACGAATCTTCTACTCAATAAAACATCCCTTTACGGCCATATTGAAATAGAGAAAATATTTTTACGACCGACACGAGAGAGTGATTATTTCTTTTGTGGTCCAATTTTAAGCCACATGTCATTTGACACGACGCGAAAGCAATATGTAGGCTTTAAATAAATGTGGAAGATCACTTTTAATCATTTTGACATGTCCAACCTAGCTTTGTTCCTCGGATATGCCTTCTGTTATGGAAATTTGTCTTGTTCTAACTCTGTTTTGTTTAAAATATATATTCATGACATCAAAATGTAACATCAAGATCAATTAGACCTGCAATAATTTTATTTTGTTATAAGATGGCATTAATCGTTTATCACCATATTGTAAAGAGAATCAATTATTAATTAAGATAAATTATAAAAGTAATAAATCACGTAGACGAAGCTGTATGGGAAATGTGTATAGAAGTCTTTACACTGCGGCCCAGGGCTAACGACCTATATGAGCTGGATTATCTTTACGTAAAAATTAACGTAAAAAAATAAGCTAAAAAAATTTACGCAAAAAAATTTTTTAATGTGTAACATCTTTCCTCTCGCTTTCCTGCAATCTGTAGCAGTGATTTCGTCGTTTATGAACAAATCAATGTCCACCAAGTGCCATCACAGCGAAGACGCACACAACCAGCCAACGCTTCTGATTTTGTATATATGATGCGAGGCTGGTGTCAGGCGTGTGGACGTTGAAACTTTGATTTACTTCGGCTTATATCTTCGAAACTATACAATAAAAACTATTTTTTTACATTAACGTAAACGATAACTATCCTTAATGATTTACATTCTTAAATTTTATGTCATTATTTTTAAATATTTATTCAAAGTTTTCATACAATATGTTTGGCGGCACACTACCGCCATCTACGAAAATAAATAAAAACATATAATTCACCAAACACACTACTAAATAATAAATAAAAGTGCGGCAAAATTCAATAATAAATAAATGCACCTACATTTTCTTTACTTGTATTTACTAATTAATAAATATATAGGTACTAGCTTATTTAAATTTTATTTAAATGTTTTGCTTGCATTTAAACAAATGCTCAATTGATATTTTCAATTGTGAGATTTACGATTAAAAATAAAAGTATAGACAGTATTGATAAGTGCTGCTCAATTGATATTTTTAATTTCTACACATCATATGCGACTACTGTAAGGCTCACTCATTTTTATTTACTACAAGGAGGTTACGGACGTTACATGAAGTTACAGACAACGAAATTATTATAATTGGGATCAGAGCGGTGATATAAACTGAACGGATATCACGAGCTATGGTTTATTCCAAACCCTTAACGGTAAATAAAAGGGGCAAAATTCAATAGATTTTTATTTTGAACTTCTTCGAACCGTTCCTATGTAAAATTGAAAATAATGCATGAAAAAAATATTATACGAGAAATAATTATAACTCTCCGAAGGCGCATTATCTCGCGACATAAGCCTTCTTATTTACGGGGATTTACCTACAATTCTCAAAGCCTCAGCTAGGGTGGGGAGTGGAATAGGGATGTGCGAACACAAAGCCTTAAGAAAAGCAGAATAATTGCTACTTATAAAAATGGGGTCGAAAAAAAAAATTGATAAATTGTAACAACGAAATGTCACGGGCCGTGGCTGCAGAAGTCAAATGAAAACACTGTAAATTAATTAGCGATTTATAAATTAGTGATTTATTAATTATTAAGTGGACAAAGTCACTTAACACAAATTCAATTAAGATACTATTCCTCTCACACTATTTTGCAATCGTCGTTTTGCAATTATCGGCGAAAGAGTAAATAGCATCGGGCTTCTTATTGGTGACTCGCCTCGATGGCGATTGGTCAATTGGGACGCTTAATTTATACCTTGTTGTTATTTGGACTAGGGTCCGGGTAGGCCTAGATCCTCCACTGGTTATTACTATTTTACTGATGATATTGCACATCTTTAGAACCTTATTCCTTGATAATTTAAGGATTGCAAATATACTTGTAATCTTTAACTGTAAACGGATATTTTATACGAACCGTATGTTTTTCCGAGAAACGATTCTCGACGTTTCGTTGAAGTCGTATTCAACGTCATCAGGAGAACGACTTGTACCCGCGTAGGTATAGGGCGGACAGATTAATGTTTCCGGGGATGTAAATTATATGCACTTGTTTTGGAGTGTTCAATTCTTCCACAATAGAGGTCATTAGTGTGCAGTAGGTACTAATTACGTCGACGGACTTTTCTGCGACGTCTCTCAAAGATTGAATCGATGTCGTGAGAACAGGGCACCATATACTAGATAGTTTGAAACTGTCATCTCTATTGAATTTGGTATGTTTGTGTATTTCAATGGACTCCCTCACTAATCCATCCGTAACCATTTACAGTAACATATGTCCAGAGATGTGACTCATCTAAGATACAAGTATTTGAAATACAGATACAAGATGCAAAATACGTATTTTCATCTTGTATCTGAAATACGTTTTTGAATATTCATCTTGTATCTTGTATTTAGATACATTCTTTTGGTATTTTAGCATTATGTAAATCAAACACAAGTATTTGAAATACTGATACAAGATGCAAAATACGTATTTTCATCTTGTATATGAGATACTTTTTTGAATATTCATCTTGTATCTTATATTTAGATACATTTTTTTGGTATCTTAGTATCTTCTAAATACTAAGATTGCTAAGATACTTTTTTCCAATGATATACCTATAATGAGACCTCATCGAAGAAAAATGAGCGACAAAATGTTTGAAGAACTGGTTTTACTCAAGTCTCAATTTAAACCTTAAAAATATAACATTTTATCTTCACATTTGCGCGATCAACGCGATTTGTTCGTAAATAATGCACGTAAAAAAATAAACTTACATTCAATAAAATGTGTTTTCTTATTTTGTCATTGAAAAGTATTTGGAAGATACGTATTTTGTATCAAGTATTTCAGATACCATTTAAGAAAGTTATTTGTATCTGGTATCTGAAATACTTTATTTTAAGGTATCTTGCATTTTGTATTCCAGATACTTTGTACAGGGTATCTTGTACATCACTGCGTATGTCTAACAACCCTTTTCCTTATCTCTTACTTTACTTGTAATCTTTTAGCATCGCACAGTTACAAACGCTAAAATGGAATATTTTGAGCTTAAAGTACGTTTATATAAACTTTCTTTTTTATTTTTGACAGAAGTCTGCGCCACAGAAAATTGTCGGTAGGGTAACCCTACATACCTTGTATTTTAATCCCGATGTTGCTTACAATTCAACGTGAAATCAAAGGGAAGAGAAGGTGACCTACGTTCGCCGTAATAAACACTGCAAATTACTTATTTTTTTTATAACCTCAGTGCCTGCGTCCCTGGAGGATACCTTTGACGACGGATCTTTTCACGTTTGGGCCGTCTGCAACCGTTTCCTGTTGGAACCGGAACGGGGAGGCTGCGAGTACACCCAGGGGCGTATCTATCGCACACTAAAGATGGTGCGAATTGTAAGAGTGTTTTTTTTTATGAAAAAATATTAAAATTAGGGAATTTTTAAAGTGATAATGTATTTTCATTTTTCATTTTATTTTCGCTTCAACAGGCCAAGAGGCCCAATTACAGAAGCGAAACACATCACAAAACACCCTGGCTTGAGTAAATCTCATAGATTAATTGTGACCTGACCAGGAATCGAACCCGGAACGTTCAGTCAAGCCGATGTCATACCCACCGGGCTACGAGGGCCGCCAAATAGATTGCATTGTGTATGTGTAGAGTGATCACTTAAGCCAGCTTGTACAGGTTGCAAGCCCTGTGTCATCGTATACGAGACTTTCATTCACGTTTCTGGTATGTAAATAGCTTCGACTCTGTGAGACTTCTATAATTTATCCTTATTGATTCATCATCCCTCTGGGGCAAAATCCAGTAACTGTGTTGTTAAAACATACTTTCATATAAAAATATTGTTAGAATATATGCTGGTGCATGAAAGGAGTTAAAAAACACTGTTTTTAGGCGTATTCTAGTAGATATATCATATAAACGTCAAAAAGAATATTGCTAAAACTCCACTTTAAAAATGTTCTCAGGTTTTCACGGCAGTTTAAAATCTTCCGTGTATAGTTTTCTGGGATATTCTGCCGTATTCGGCCAGAGAGGTCACATATACACGGCAGAATATCCCAGAAAACTATACACAGAAGATCCACTTTAAAAAAGTTGAGAAATAAAATATAGAGGTACATTACCAGTTGCGAAATCTATGTATAATAACTGGTTAATGAGAAACAAACAACAGATGTCTCTAGCACAGACCATTGAAATATACGAAAGATTCCTTGATTTTGAAGATGTATGTGTACATAAAATGTGACAATGTATGGATGTTCTTAAGATGGAATTGATGACCGTTACATTGTGTAGAGTAATCACTTAAGCCCTCTCATACATTAATTATTTAATAAGTGTACATATATATATTGTTTTTTAATATTAGCTAATGATAAACAATGTATCATTAACTAAATAAAGATATATAAATAAATACAGGTTGTAAGCCCTGAGCCGTCGTGTAAGAGACTTCCATCCGCGTTTCTCATCTAGAAATAGCTTTGTCTCTGTGAGACTTAAAGTTGTTGACATTTATTTATCATTTATACATATTTTCCACATATAGCTGGGGAAACTCCATCGGGAGAAACTTGGCCCGCAATTAACTGCAATTACCGAGACATTGAATGGCTCATGGAACTTAATATGAGGAGTATAAAAACAAAGGTAGTAATATCCGGAGAAAAAAAATGTTTTGACTGCAGTCACCGAGGATATAAATGCCAGCAGTTGAAATCGGCCGCGAAGTACGCGCAGGACGACGCCTACTGTGGCCAGTCGTGAGGAAATCGAGGCGATAAATCAGAGCAAATAATCGAGTGAAGTACTTACCTAATTGGTGAATTAATAAGCGATAAATAATGCGTGCGAGAACGGAATATTCTAGCAAGTGATAAAAACGTGTTACCCAGCGATACTAAAGTGTTTATTTAAGAGCGATATATTGCAAAAAAGAGTAATTTAAAGAATAGAGAATAGTTAACTAATAATTAATTAATAAATCTCTCATTAATTTCCAGTGTTTTCAGTTTTCATTCATTCCTCCCTAGCCACGACATATGAAAATATTTATCAGGTTTAATACTTTATAACACACAAATTTATAAGCTGGAGTTTATACCGCTCAATTTATACTATCAAATAAAGTGTTTATGATTTACTAAACTAATATGGCATCTTCAATGAAAAACATATAAAAATACTAATGTCCTTAGATTTTCACGGCCACTCCGAATCTTCAAGTTTGTGTTTTTCTGGGGTATTATGCCGTGTTGTTACGACCTTTCGGGCCGACGTTTCCGATCCCATTGCAGGGTCCATCATCATCAGCCCTGATGACGATGGACCCTGACGATGGACGTTTCGGATCCCATTGCAGGGTCCATCAACATCAGTCCTGATGATGGACCCTGCAATGGGATCCGAAACGTCGGCCCGAAAGATCGTAACAACGCGGCACAATACCCCAGAAAATACAAATTTGAAAATATAAAAATGAAACTGTAATGAAACTACGCCACTGGCGATACTAGATGGGTAGGTACCCCCTTTGATCCGCGATCACAATGCGAGTTATGGCGGGAAAATTCTAATGAACCGGATGTGAGACGCGCAAACACAACCAGCGCCATCTGTGCGGGCTGGGCTGCTCACTTCTCCGGAAAAATAATGGGTTCACCTCCATCCACTCCGCCGTCTGCGCGGCCAACTTTTAACTGGGAGGTCGCGGGTGCGAGACTATTCCAGCGGATGATTGGGCAAATAAATATATTCCGAAAAGCGTTATTGTAGCTTCTGCGATCATCGGGGTGCACGTTCTGTGCTATTTTGAAAATAGAAATGTTGGGATGTTGGATCTTTATCCAAACACTTAGAGTACGCGCACACTATGTATGCACCGCGGCATAATGTCGCACCGCAGTGTTGTAACAAAGGGTTTTGAATCGTATTGCGCGCACTTAGCGGCAAAATAACGCAGCGGCGAAAATCTGTGAATTGTAAGGCCCCGGGTACGATACGAGCGGCGAGCGGCAGAGCGTCAGAGCGTCGATTGGCGTCAATGCGGCAGAGCGGCAAGCGGTGAGAAGCGCCGGCCACGCTACAAAACGGCTGAGCGGCAACTTCTGTCAGTCGCCGCGCCGTCATACTCATTTGAAATTAAAACGTCAGATATTTATGGAAATTTCATTTATTGAATGTTAAGAGGAAATATGGCGTTCAGCCGATAAACAGGAGTAGAAGGGTTTACGGAGAGTACCACCATTTGTTTAATAATTTAACGAAACTCAATTTTTTTAATATACAAGGATGTCTATACAAAACTTCTTCCCGCAGTTTCTTCGTAATCACACAATTTTTAAAATCATTATGTCTGTCATTCCACAAACATGTCAAACTTTGCACTTGAAATATTAAAATCTTACACTTAAGATCCGTTAACTTTCTCTTATCTTGATACTTGATATTGTTTTGTAGGAGAGCTTCAATATAAACTATTCAATATCTCTGCAAACAGTTTCCCATAGAAAAATTGACAGAAAAAAAACAGACGCTTGAGCGGTGAGCGAAATTTAATGTCCGGGAACAGCGGCGAGCGGCGAAGCGTGAGCGGCAAGCGGTGCCGCCCTGCCGCTCTTGCTTATCGTAGCCTGCTACTACCACATCTGTATCACGCTCAAATAAACAAAAACGTGAGCGGCACCGCTTCATAGACAAGAGCGCCACTCTTGTCTATGTCTGCCGCTCTGCCGCTCGCCGCTCGTATCGTACCCGGGGCCTTACAATTCGCTTGCGGCGCGGCGGTCAGCGGCAAAAAACACATCTTTTAAAGTCTTGACCGCGCGCACTACGCGCTGTTTCGCCGTACCATATAATATTTTATGTGAAAGAACAATGGCTACAAGCAATAATTCTGCTGATCTGGATGAAGATTTTAATATTGAAATGCTAATTACGAAAGTTGAGAGAAGACCACCATTGTATGATATTACATACTTCAAAAGAATATAGTGGTAGAAACATTAAACATTTCTGAATGGAGTATTTTTATATGTGATAGAAGGTCCAACTAGTTTTAAAAGTTCATAAAAACATTCTTTATTCATTCGATAATATTAGAAGAATTTTTCGGGGTAATCGTTAAGTTCACCAAATATTATAAAGAACTGCCCGTTGTTCAAATGATCAGCGGCATTATTAGCGGGAAAAAACGCTAGTGCGCGCGTACTCTTAATAGATGAAAATTAAAGAAAAAAAAATTAAAGAAAATTAAAGAAAAAAAAATGAAATTAATAGATGAAAATAAAAATAAAAAAATCTACCCATAAAAACAAAGTTTTTATTTTACTCCCTTTCTTTGTAAATCAAGTTTACCATCGTGTAATTAAATAATTAATTGACTGAAAATGAAACATGTCTGTACAAACATCTATGTCAAAAATCTCTAAAAATATCTCTTTATCAATATTTCTGACTTATTTTTTGTACGGCGTTGGACTTTCATTACAGTAACTTATATCGATTACGAAAAATTCATTCGTTTCAATACAAGTTAAATAAAATGATAAAAACCCTGCAGAAATTCCAATTGAAATTTAAAGGTTTTTATTATTTTATTTGACTTATTAGTAACTGATTTGATTTTTATGAATTAGTGGAGTAAACATGTTCATCTCTATGATTTGAACGTGTTCTAATTATTTTTAAGTTCTGAACTTATTTCCAATGGAAAGAGCATACAATATTTAGTTTAGACGGCTTATTAGCTCATTTTTGACAAAAATTTTAGTTAACAACTTCTTGCCTGGTCTTCAAATGTTGACATTCTCTGAATTATACCATACCTGTCTCCCTTCTTCATTTTACAAAATGATTTTGCGAGTATTACATGTTATTATCTTCCCGAATCACAATATCAATTTAGATAATAAACTTTCTTAAAAGATTTCTTTTAATATAATGTCTCGATTCTCAATGGATGGCTTGAGTCTTCCGCTTCTCGTCTCGGTATTAAATTTTCAATTGGAGAAATTGAAAGCCGGTAAAGACGGGAACGGAAAAAATGCGGGAACGGAGCCGTGAAACAATGACATCAAAAAATACTTTGATGTGGAGAAGAATTCTTCAAAGGGAGGCTGCGCCCGGTTACGAGTAATGATTACTCGAGATGAAAATATTGTATTTGTAAAATGTACTCTGCAATAATCCCATAACTCTTGTGGTGTGGAATAAATTTTGTTGTAATATTTTGATAAAGCGTCTGTTTTATTTTTGACGGAATATTTTTTACTCCCTTTTTTTCAACCCATAGCGTCTGCTTGCTTGCTTGCTTGTCTGGCGAAAAAACTTTGGATCGATTTTTAACCCTCTTCCCGTGAGCCAATCGAGCTGAAACTTTGCAAGCAGACTCGTGGCGACGATAAAAATGATCTAACAAATTTTAGTTTAAAAAAATTTAATAAATATAGTATAATTTTGGATTTTTCGAAATTTTAATGGTTTTTTCAAATTGGAATCAATACAAATGAGTAATTAGCCCGATGCGTGTGTAGGCACGAAACCTGATTCAATGAGAAAGGGAGTATAATAAAAACTTGGTTTTTATGGGTTAGTTTTTTTAATATATTTGAGTTTATTATATTATTGTAACGAAATGACAAAACAGATTTCGTACAAAATCCCTCGTAATATGTCATTGACGACAATAACATCTGCACCTCTAGGACCTTCCACTACATTCTGGAACACACTACCGCACTCTGGAATTAGCTGCATCATTCGAGGAACGCCTGGAAAAGCCTAGCGACGAGAACCTTCTCGTAAGCTCTAGAAAAATCTAGGTGGTTCGATAATCCTGTTTTTGGATATAAATAGCGCGGATCTGGACCGCCGCGCAAAGAGTTGTCATGCTTGACAGGTCAATGCAATGCTAAGTACGCGCGAGCGCGAGACGACACCTAGTATGGCCAGTCATGAATCGCAAAGTGATAGATGGATAATGCGAATAATCGATAGAAGTACCTAATTGGCGAAATAAATAAATTCGATAAATACTACGAGCGAAATTGGATGGAATGTTCTAGTAAATGCTGAATACGTGTTTCCCAGCAATAATAAAGTGTTTATTTTCGAGTGATATACTGCGAAATAGTGTAATTCTTTTTGAGTGACTTTGTACATTGAAAAGTTAATTGACCATTTATCAATAAATCACTAATTAATTTTCTGTGTTTTGATTCATTTCTCTCGTAGCCACGACACGTGACATTAATTTAGTAATATAAAGTAGTAAATAAAATAGTAAACTATTTTTATCTTTCGGATGTTTCTCAATGATATTTCATTGTACCTACTTAATTCATTAATGTCACACAACACACAATTCAAAACGAATCGAAGCGCTCGACCTCAAAGCAAGTCATTTCTTCATTCTATCTGCGGCTTTGAACACGTCGATAGTACAGTTGCCGGCAAACTTCATGAAATTCTTTGGCTAAGTGGGGGAATGCGCAGAAGACGAAACTTGGGTCTCGTTGGTAGAAAGGTAGATGCGCAAACGTCCCCCCACTACGCCGCAGAATTTCAAGATGTTTGCCGGCTACTGTAGTATGCGCGCACTCCTCGACAGCGAGAGTATTAAAATATAGAAAATAACTTTTGTAACTTAATTGAATAAAATATAAATGTGTATCTGTAGGTTTTCTTTTGGTACTGAATTTTTGCATATTCTATTTCAATCCTACATAGACATTGTTCGATGTGCATACGTAATATGTTTTAGAACAACCAATGACTTGTTGCGGGATGCAATAAAAGTTAGTGCTTATTTGAAAACCTTTACCTCTGGGTAGGTACTTACCTATCGATCAATTTATTGCATTGCTTTCAATAACATATCAATAATTTATATATTTGATATAGAACATGAAATCACATTCCTTCAAAAAATAATGCACCTTTGTTGTTTTTGACCAGAACTAAATGTCGCTTGTAATCACGGGACGAACATTTTTTCAGAAAGTTATTTCCTCCGAAAGAAATTATCTTCCATAGACAAAGATGGATGAATTTCATCCGAGTCACGAAGCCGTAGACATTTAATCTGATTCGGCAAGATTACATCGGGTAGGTACTCGAACGCTCGCAAAAAACGATAAATTAGAGTGCAGTGTTCCATTTTTCTTGGCCACCTAGCGACTGTCGCGAAAATGACAAATGATTAGGCGGGAGAACGTCGCCTGGCGGCGGCGGCCCGAAGCTGGGAAATCTATTCATCATCGCGATACAATACAATACGCGGTAACAAATGGATATGAAATATTATGAATACTTGGATTTTAATATCGTAGGGTCAAACCGTGGTCAATTTATTTCACGAATAACCGTGGTAAGTACAGGGTGTACCAGAGCTAGCAGCAGAAACTTGGATGGTAGATTCCTGACTAATGTCAATAGTTATGGAGATATGCAATATCAAAGTTTGCATTTTTTTTTTCAATATTTCTGAATTATTTTTTGCAAAAAGTTGAATTATCTTTACGGTAACTTATATCGATGAAGAAAAATTAATTTTCTTCAGTACAACTTAAATAAAATAATAAAAATCTTGTAAAAAATATTTTTTTTCAATTTTTGTAAGGCTCCACCCTCCACAACAAAGTGCATACAATTTACGCCCTAGAAAGCAGCACCTTTAATCAGTCCGACCTCCACCTCCGCGGGTAAAGGTCGTCCTCCTGATGACGTTGGATAAGTATCCAACGAAACGTCGAGATTCGCTTCTCGGTAATACATACGGTGCGTATAAAATATCCGAAATTACAGTTAAATGTGTCTAACGACCGTAATAACAACCTTAACTCTTTTGTAAGGTTTTTATCATTTTATTCGACTTGTATTAAAGCGAATTAATTTTTCATTATCGACATAAGTTACTGTAATGATAGTTCAACTTTTTGCAAAAAATAAGTAATAAATGTTGAAAAAAAAATGCAATCTTTGATATTGCATATCTCTCATGATATTGCATAACTATTGATATTAGGCCATGGTTGCTTGAACATTTTAGACTCATAACATAGTCAGGAATCTACCGGCCAGGTTTCTGCTGTTAGCTCTGGTACACCCTGTATATTTTGACACTGGAAGTGGTTTAATTAAATAGGCAGATCTGCAGATGTTGTATAGTGTCACTGGATAGCGGCGATGGAGACAAATGAAACATGAAAAATTAAATAAAGTTGTTATTTATCACCAAAGTCACTGTACACGAATTTAATTAAAGCACTATTCTTTAATTCACACCAATTTCGCACAAATCACTAATTTGTAGAACACTTTATTCCTGTCTTCCAGAATATTGGCACGTTTGTGATCGCACTTACTCCTTATTTGAACTAGGTTGGTATTCTCTCAATTAATTTTGCTGGCCGCTTATAATTCGCCGCTTTCGCTAGTATCGTTTTTATGAAATGGCTGAACTGTCCCAATAAAACTGTTCTGTTTAGCGGTTATATCACCCTTTATACAGGGAATGTCATTTCGCGAACTTTCGGGTATGATCGACTAATAAACTTCTAAACCTTTCTAGTAATTTCTTATGATTCTGTAAAACAACCAAAGTGCTGAAAAATCCTGGATTGTGTGTAATTCTTTCTTTTTCGACAGTTTCGTGACAATAGTTTTGATTGAATCTTCCAGTTAATATTAGTAAAACAAAACATGCAGATAAGCAAATAACTGACATTAATAGTTTTGATGGAACGAGATTGGAAAATACTAAATAAGTATCTGACCACCTGAGTTATAATTTAGTCACGATCTAAACCTCTGGTGAAAAAATTGAATGAATTATATCGCACAGTTACGAGGTCTAAAAATTATCTAACCTTTGATCGGCAGAAACACGTTTATTCATTCACACTATTCTTACTCTAACCTCCTTCAAAGTAGTCCATTTGGTGTTGCACACAGTTTGCAGGTGTTCTCTCATCCCGTCATACAAGAAACGCTTCTTTTGGAATGGTGTTCAGCTGGGCCGTCGCGTTCCGCATAATCTATTCTCTTGGTTCAAATTTGGTCCTCTTCAGGAGCATTTTGGGAAATAGCCAAAAAACACTAGGAGCTACTTGGGGAGAGTAGCCTAATAAGCCAGAAAAATGCTGTGTTGACCCAATAAAGACTGAATCTGATGCGAAGAATGGGCAGATGCATTATCACAATGGAGCTGCCAACATGTCCGGTCTTTTCACTCGAACGCTCTTTTCAAGCTTAAATTATGTGTCTAAATAGAATGTACTGATCCCATCTTGTTCGCAAATTCCCACACTGTAATACGATGATCCTGCATGATCAAAGCCACCTTTAAAGCGGTTATATAACTCCTTGATCCTTGAGCAACGTCCTCGGAACTTGCGAATGGCTTCCACTTGGGTGTGGCTAAGCTTTTGGGAAGAAAAAAAATCATTTTGCGTTCTATCGTTCAGGCATTTTCCACGTGTACTTACGTTTAAGCGACCACGTTTCCACCACACTCAATTTCGTTTTTATTTTTTCAACTAGCTGTTTCAAAAATGACGGTACTTTTACATACCGGTTCATAAAGAATAACTCTTTACTTATTTTAGCCGACACCCATGAAATAGTCATGACGACTTTTATCAAATTATTTGAACATTTTTATTTTATATTTCCCCTGCCGGCGATTAGGCGGAATATGAAATGGTTTGCGTCTTTGCTAATTCCTATATGTAGGTACAGTGTTTTTGACGGGTAATGCAGGCTCAGCGATGGCAAAATCGCTATCGTTGCCGCCTTCGGGTTTGCTGGCCCAGGGTTCAAGCCCCATCTCCGGCCGTTTAATTCGTTTTTTAGCCGTGAATTTGAACAAAATTACGGACGTTATACGAATTTACGGGGACAGACACATTACATTACATTAGTATACTCTCCATATATGTTAAAAGGTCTAGAGACAATATACACCCCTATCTCCTTTTCGCTTTTCACTTTTTAAAAGAGTCATAATTGGACTGTGGCGGTATAATCCATCAAAAAAATTCAATTTACATTTTTTTTAAATGTTAATTTGAGCTCTAAACCCATTCTCAACCCCTATAAACAAACCTCCTTATTAATAGATACACAAAAAATATGTTACGAGATTCAATGTTTACTCCGAAATGTTCACACCCTCATCCATTAAAAAACTGTAAAAAAAAACAATAAACGCATTAACATATTTTTTTACATAATTAATCAAAAGATGGCAGTCCAGCGTGACAAACCTAGATGCACAATAGCGCCACGTGACTCAAGTACCAAACACACAGCGAGGAATCAAACCAGCCAGGGCGCAACACGCGCGCCTCCATGCGGGCGAAACCGCACAACCAAGTGGTTGGATTCTCGAATAGGCGTCAGAACAGAATCAATGCGATACTTCATTGCGGGGTCTGCTTGAAGAACGGTAAGGGTGGAGCGAAATTAGATAAAATGTCGTATGTCGTTGATTTTACAGTTTGTTTTATGCCCTTCTGGGCGCTGGAGAAGTTTTATAAAAGATCTTATCAAAGAGATTGCATTATCCCGCGAGGCGACGCGTTGCGGAGATCTTCGTAGGGAAAAATAAGATACATAGAGGGGGTGATTGGTAAAATGCGAACAATGGCCTTCTTGTTAGGTAAACTATACGATAAATAATATATGGGGGCGTCTCGAGATTATTATGCGCCGTGTGGTAAAAATATTGATAATGAAATTAATTTTCTCGTTCAAGTTTGATTTAATTTACTGTGGATAATTGAACATTTAGTTATTTTTAAACCATAATGAATAAAAACATTTTTACGTTTTAATTGTACTTACTAACTGTTACCCGTCAAAAATGACGGTACTTTTACATATCGGTTCCTAAAGAATAAGTATTTATTTATTTATAAAAAAATATTAAATATAAGAAAAATAAAAAATAGAAAAAAAAGGTTTTTACACTATAACGAAGTTACGGACGTTACCCGAAGTACGACGGACGGGCGGACGGACAGACAGACAACGAAATTATTATAATTGGGATAATTCCAACAACAGTTAGTAGGTATGCCCGATCACAGGTTATTATAATTTATAATCATTCTATTGCTCGTATTGCTTCGTATTGAACCATCGTATTTCTCTGATTTTAATCGACGGGATTAAGTATCAATTCAAATAAATGTTATTTTCTTTAGACATACAAATAAAAGATTAATATTTAAAACTTACATATCAATTTCTAGAATTATTATGTAAATAATTATTATATGTGGGGAATAAAAGTAAAGGCAACAATATTCATAAAATATTTTAATGCGATCATCAAGGATTACCTACTAGTTTATAATGAATTCAAGATTTTATAGATAACACGATTTTGGAAGTGATAGATACATAAAATCCAGAATTCCGTATATTTTAAAATAATAATTCTCGGTGACTGCATTCAAAAAATTTTTTTTTAAGTTTTTCGATATTGCTGCCTTTGCTTTTATACCTCACATATAATAAAATCATACTTACTTACTTACTTACTTACTTACCATCACGCCGTTTCCCCGCGGGGGTAGGCAGAGAGGATAGAGCGCCATACTCTTCCGTCCTGACATACAATTTTCGCTTCGTCTCATTCATACATCTTCGCATGCAAGCTCGACGGTTGTTCAGGCTTCTAACAGGACTATCTTCCAGTATCTGGTTAATCTGGTCATGCCACGTCTTCCGTGGTCGCCCTCTCTTTCTGGCGCCGTCAACACTTGCATCATATATCTTTCTTACCATTCTTTCCTCATTCATTCGCTCAACATGCCCAAACCACCTGAGCGACCCTATTTTTATTCTCTGTATTATGCTACGATCAGCTTTACATTCATTCCTAATATCTTCATTCTTTACTCTACCATACATGGATTTACCACACATACGTTTAAGGGACCTCATCTCCACTGCATTCAATCTACTTTCGTTCCTCTTCTGCCAGCTCCAGGCTTCAGATTTCCATTATGTACCGCTAGTTTTGCCTCGGTAGACATATTTCTATTAGAAATTATTGCATTCAAAGCACCGTTCACCCTATTCCCGGCAGTCACTCTGCTCTCTATATCTTTGTCAACATTCCCTCTTCTATCGAACATACTTCCCAAGCACACAAACTCATCTACTTGTTCCAAACATTCATTGCCTACTAGTATTTCACACGTTGTCTTAGTAAGTAAGTAAGTAATAAAATCACATTTTTAAAAATAATTTATAACATAATTGATTTATTTTACCTACCTACTTGGCATTTTAATGGCATTAATATGCCAAAAAACGAATACTTTTTTGGCATATTCGAAAATAGAGCTTTGACGCAATTTTCCCAATCTTCATATTTAATACTTATGCTGTATGCTGTCAATGGTTACTAAATAACCTACCTATATTATGCTCAATATTCGAAGACTAGATTCAAATATCAAAAATACATGAGTTTCCTTTGGTTTTTGTACCCAGTTATATATTTACTTATTTTTAAGTATACTTTGGAGTGACATAGTAACAATAATGTGGCTTTTTTTAGGTACCATATTCGTCGTATAATTATATAGCCAGGAATTAAGATAATAAATCTCAGATTACAGATTCGCCGCATTCTATCATTTCATTATTTTAATCACTTGAAAACTTCGTAAGACTGAGAAAAATACCACAACATATATATTGTATAAACAGCTCTGCATCAATATTTATGAACATCAACTGAATAAAATTTTAAACGAAACAAAACTAAAATAAAGTATCTATACACACATCGACACCTGAAATAATGGAATTGAAATGTACAATACATCCCAAATAAGTCCGTATTGAAAACAAAATCAAATTGGTTTCCTTACGCATCAACAGAGCGGAAAACAAAATCTTTTCCTCTTAAAACTCGCAACAAATACGTGAAGAAACAAATAAAGGGGTAGCAGGGAAGGTAAATCTTCTTTGACGATGACCACAACCCCGATTGAATATTAATGGAAAACCACAAAGTGGCAATATCCCCAATTTCCTGAAATTTCCGAAGAGGTTGTCAGGGGTGGCGAGGATTTGAATTTATTCCGCTGGTCAACCCTCGCAGGGGTGCGCGACAGGACTCGCTAAAACCATTTAGCATTTACATCACTGAGGTGTTCGAGGACAGGCGTCGTGAATGAACAATTCTTTTTTTTAATGTTAAATATACTGTTATTTCAATCAGTCACCTTTCAGATATATTTTCTATTTACATATATTCTATAAACAAACATATATATTCTATAAATCCCTGTTTTTGGTTAAATTGCACAATATTTAAGGGATGTCAAAATAATTGGTTGAAAAATTCGTGAATATTCTGTATGGAGATAATATAAATCGAATCATTGGTATTTTAATGAAAAATTCGTCTAATATCATAATAATAATAATTAACCATACAACAAAACCATAATTTAACACTTCTTTATTGTTTCAGAGGTTTTATAGAACTCCATAATCATAAATGGAAATGAAAACATTTCTTTTTTAATTCTATATTTCTAATTTTTATGAGACGTGTTTTACGAAGTCCTTATAAATATTTAGATTGATTTGATTTGAATGTAGAACTAAAAAACAAGTATTTTTATTTCCATATGTGTGATCTAATACTTCATTTGACGATTGGAAATTCTGATATGTAAATTTTTATATACAAAACTTCACGCGTACGCTCTTTCTGTTTTTCATCTTACTAATTATAATAACGTCGTCATAACGAGAATAAATAGCGATAATTTGTAGCATAATGGTGATCTATATTTACATAAATAAAGTGATAGCCTGCTATATGTTTCGTTCGTTAAAATTAAAAATCTTTACCTAAGCGCGTGTTGCTAAATATTTATTTTAAAAATTTTGACAATCGATATCTTCCATAAAATTACGACTAAACTTGTTGTTTAGCACATAATCATTAAAATAGTCCAAAATATTCGATACCATCGCTTCTGGAAAAATTGTATCTTTACTTAACATGATTAGTAATATAAATAATTAGGTTTATTTAGTACCTACATGAAAGGAAGAGTAGGTGTGAGCAGTTACCAAAATTAGTTCGACTATTATTTGGGGACATCTCTGCAATACACTATCATGTAATCACCATATTCAAAATATGAAACGGCCACACTGATGTGCCTTCGTTACTGGGCCAAATAAAATTCAATATCCCTTCCCGTAGACTCAAAAAAATGAAATATTGTTCCTTAGCCATCATAGAACTAATTATGGATACCATGCTCCCATGTCACGGTTATGTCGTTTTATAAACTCTAGACAGGATCTGGACTTCTTCGGTGAAAGTCTGTCCAGATTCAAACAATCTCTGATTAGATAGTCCTGAGCTTGTCTCCATCTTGTTAGTACTTTTCATTTGTACTTGCTTTTGTTTTAAATTGCTATAACTTTTATTCTGATGTATTTTATGTTGTTCATGTTATTAAACTATGTCCGTTAATTTCAATAAATAAAGAAATTTTAATTTCAAATATTCAAAACAATAATTGTTTTCTCAAATGTATCATCGTTAAAAAACTTCCCTAAAAGAATTCCCTAACTTCACATTTATAGATATTTTTACAGTCATCAGGGTTGTGGTACACTTCTCGGAAAGAATAATCCTGGTCAAGACGACACTCATCACAACATATTATAATAATCCTACCTTTCAGATCCCTCTCCATTCGCATCTCCAACAGCACTTGCTCCAGAGGTGGAGTCTGCGTAGACACATTCACAAGACAATGGTCGGAATTGGTCGCGAATTTACGGTCACACCCACACTCGAAGTCTTCCTGCCTCTCACTGTCGGATCCAACAATCACACCAGAATCAAATTTAGAAGTCGGACTCTTAAATCTGTTCAGACACTTGTATCCACCGGGATACCGGTTCCGGTCCAGTACCTCGGAATACGAGGACAGTCTGCGATCAGGGATTCCTTCACTGTCCATGTCCTCAGATTCCGACGAGCTCTGATCATCGGAATAGTCGATGTGTCGTCTGCGATAGAAGTCACTGTCTGGACGATTATTCGAATGCATTTTTGATTTATTTTAGCACAAAAATTATGATTTTCGGTACACTAATCACTTAACGTTACTACGAAATATTTTTTTAATACACGACACTGAATATCCATTTATAAGATGCACATAACCACGACGGCCGAAATAAACCGATTCACTAAAGGCAAATTATTAATGAAAACTAATCCATAAATTATTTTTGCCGCATTTGCAACAATACTTTTGAAGTTGTACAGGGTGACACAATTTAAAAGGTTTAAAATTTTATTTATATAAATATGTAATAATGTGAACAAATCTTCAACAATTCTGGAGCTTTGAAATAATATTTATAATAACTGCGGAACGATGCCTTTGAGATGTGGTGTTGGAGAAGCATGTTGTGTATACTGTGGAAAGCGAGATGTACAAATATCTCCGTACTGACTAACCATCACGCCGTTTCTTCTTAGGAGTAGGCAGAGAGGATAGAACACCACATCTTGGCACACCACTTTTTGCTTCAGCTACATCTTCGTATATCTTCGCATACATCTTAAAAATCTTCTCATGCATGCTCAACGATTGTTGAGGTGAATAGGGCCATCCTCCATTATTTGTAGTATCTGATAGTGCCAAGTCTTTCACGGACGCCCTCTATTCTTGCTGTTTTCAATACTCGCTTCATAAATTTCCTCACTCATGCGTTCCACATGACCAAACCATCTCAGCGATCCTTTCTTTATTCTATCTACAACGCTATAGCCAGCATTACATTCACTTTTAATTTGTTCATTCCTCACTCGTCGTGTCGACCAAATATTTTCCACGCAAGCGCCTTAATGACCATGCTACAAGATGCAATACTACAAGACCTTGAAATCGAGGAGAGACTCTCAAACACTTGTCGGACACGAATCTTCCAGTTTTTGGACATCTTGCCAGAAGAAAAGATAGCCTGGAGAATCTTGTTGTGGTGGGCCACATCGAGGGTCGAGGAGGAAGAGACATAACCCCCACTCGTTGGACCGATCAAATGTAAAAAACTGCAGACACTTCCCTGATGACAGTGATATGATCTGCAGGATGCCAAGTAAGATTGGTCCATTAGGGAATGCAATCCCGATGCCGCGAGATCTCGAGGCATTTTACGAGATCAATCCCGAACCGAAAAATCGGACGAGATTATTGGATTATCGGAATTGATTATCATCTTTTATGTTTTGTATGTATAATTGTATAAGTCTATAGAGCTTTTAGCGAGTACTTAAAACTTATGTTCATGTCACATTCAAATAATGAAAATAGCTTTGAATAATATTTGCTGTATTTTATCAATCTAATATAGTAATGAAAACTACTACTAGTTAGTAGTTTTTACTCTACTACATTGACTGATTGATGCTTGGAAAAACGCCTACAAAAACTTTGATGCCATGATTAATAATGAATATTTTATTAAAATTGCTGATATAAAAATTCAAGGCATTGTCGTTAATTGCTATTCGGCTATAACAATAAAAAAAACACAAAAGTATTCGGGATCCCGATCCGTAGGGATCGGGATTACATTCCCTAGTTGCCATCAACTTCACCTTCAAGTCCGTTGCTCGTAGGTCACATGTATGTGGAGGTATGAGAAACGTGGTTGGGAGAAACTATGTCGGTCCAGGCCCTAGGACCAATGAATTGCGCTATAACTACCCTGCCTAGGACTGACTAGAATGTAAACAATATTCTCGATGAAATTTCATGCTCGAATCCTTGCGTTTAGTATTGAGAGACGCTCTGGAATTAGCATGAAAATGAGGGGAGATTGAGGAAGTTACATTTCATACACATCTCTAAAAAATATTCACGATATTCTACATTTTTTTAGGGATTTTAAAATGAAAAAAAAATGTATTTACAAAAAGTTATATTGCGTGTAAAATACTTCAGTCTTTTTGGGCCACTCTGTATAACATCAATGACATATCGTACAATTTAGCTTAAATCTGAATTATTACAACATTTTGTGGGTTGACATTGATTTACAATTCGATGGTGTCTAACATAATATTTACACAAAATTTGCTAAATAAGAAATCATCGAATTATAAATACCTAGTACAATTTGTATATCGGTAAAACAGCTAGTTAACACGAAAAGTACCCATATAAACATATGCCAGCTAATCTCAAAAATACATTTTAATTACTCCTGAACAGGAAAATTAAATAGAATATATTTACAGTGGTATATAAACCGGTGACGTAAAGTTACTCCAAGTGGTTTATATAAATTTTTTAATTAATTAAAATTAATAATTATGGTATATATGTAGGATGTCTGAAAATAATTTGTGAGATTTTATGTACATTAGCGACATCTATTATTCAATTGATAAAGCTATGCACGGTTCATTAGCTTATAATATTGTATGAAATATGAAGATTCTAAGAATTATTTTCAATGGCGTTTGAGGGTTTCTCAAATTAATGTAAGAATAATAATAAATATTTAATGGATTTAATTAATAAATATATTCTAAAAGCTAAATTAAGCGACACGCAATTTATTATAAAAGAGGGCGTATTTTTTGTGTGCATTACCGCCATTTTATATGGGACCTTCACATTCTCTATTTTATACCAGTGCTTCTCAAATAAGGGGCCGCAGTCATTTAGGGGGCCCTGATGTTCCTTCCAGGGTGACGAGTAATATTTCAATATTTGTAAAAAAATATTATTTTTTCAATAAATCTCACAATTAAATAACATAATAGACCATTAGCGTGCAGCCAGTATTAAGAAATAATATCATTTGTAAGAAATAAAGCGAAATAATATATTCTTAGTTTCTCATAATATCTCTTTCAGATTTTAATATTTTACAGTAATCTGTCACATAAATATTTAATTTCGTTTTTTTAGGAAATAAATTTTTGACAATTAAATGTAAAATATGTTGCTTATCGCTACAATGCGCGTGCACAACTTTCGTTACAACAAAAATATAACCCTATAAAAAAGCATTTAATATTTAATCGCGTCGTTACTCGTAAAATACTGGAATAAGAACTTGTGTTCCAACTAATGTTATCATTTTAATTGTTGTTTACATATTTGAGAAAACGGTACAATCTATACAAAGTGGAAACTAGAATCTTTCTACGTTTTTCATCCATCAAAAAATTTGGAGATGCCGGGGATCGAACCCGGGGCCTTTCACATGCAAAGCGAACGCTCTACCACTGAGCTACATCCCCGATTAGTAAATCTACCAAAATTTCGCTCAGTCGTAATAATCTGTTATAAGAATATTCATGGATAAATGTTTCTGTTAATTTGTCGCTATACCAATATTTCACATTCACAAGACGTTTAATTTAAATGAGGTCGATTGTAATTTCAAAAGGAAAATTTTTACTTATGCATTTAAGTTTTCTTCTTTAGTTCCACGAGAAACTGGAGGGTAAGGCCGGCCGCACTTTGGATACGTAGGTACGTATTCGTACGTATACGTACTTTCGTACGTATTGGAGCGCGCACATTAATTGCGTCTTGCGTTGTCACGATCAGTTACTTTGACATTTCTCCAATGACGTTTGTGCCAAATGAATAATCTGTATCTTCTGGAAAACTCTATTATGGCAGACTTAAATAATGACAAATTTCATGACTATCTAGGTACCTATCTAATAGATTCACAAATGCTGGGAAGAATCGAAGTGCAACGAAAGCTCATAACATCGGAGAAATATTTAAAAGTTTTTTTGCTCGAAGTACATAATTATACCTCACCTTCATTAAACCAAGTGATTTAACTTACAGGTATTTTTTAGTTCTTTAGAAATCTCTATCCTACCTAGAAATAATAGAGAATCCTCCGCCATGATCTGCGCTGATGGTCACGTAGTTGAATCACTTTGGTCCCACAAACATTTGTGGTCATGTGTCAAATTGACAAAATTTTCTATATCCGTCGTACGAAATCGCAAAAATTTCCGAACAAGTCCGGATCGTGTCGGACGTCGCATCTATGCGTGGGTACACGCACTACTAAATCGTGTGCAGTGTGCGATGTTCAATACTACTTCGAAGGTTAGGAATGTACTTGCGTATTCGTACGTATACGTACTACTCAATTTCGTACGAAAACGCATCCAGTGTGCGGCCGGCTTTAGCTGCTCCCACACTGCTCCTCAGAATTTGGCTCAGTGACCAAAATGTCTTTGATCGGAATAAATAAGCATATTGCAAAATGCTCACCAATCGTTAATATACTTAAAACTTAGAATAGCTGTGTACTTTTAACTTTTAATTATTTTATAATCCAAAATATTGGACGTCCTAAACAAATATCTTTAAACCTCTTTTAAATTTTAAAAGAACACATTACACATTCTTTACTTATTAATTCTATAAAAAATATCTTAAATTATTACTGATAACGATATTATACACAGCTAATAGCAAAAACTTCGGGGAAGTCTTCTTCATTAAATTTTGAATAGAAAATATTCTTTATAACCTACTATGAGTAAAATGTCGACAATTATTTGGATTATTATGCCATGTAAAAAGATTATAATTATTACACCAAACTTCCAAAATAATAAATATAAATTAAATTAATGTACGATCCATCCGTGTTTCCATAAGATTCTTCAAAATTATATATCTACCCATTTTATCGGCCGGGCCGCCGGCAGGTTCCATGGTGTAATGGTTAGCACTCTGGACTCTGAATCCAGCGATCCGAGTTCAAATCTCGGTGGGACCTTGTGTTTTGTTTCTCGTTTTCTCAAACATATTATTGAAACAGCGACTTTTTATGGTTTGTGATAGCTTGAAAAATGAACAATAAATTTGTTTATTTTTAAAATTTGTTTAAAAAAAGATTAAATCTATTTTTTTACCATTCAAAACTTGTGTTTTGTAATCATTTTCATCCCATGAAAGTGGCAAATATACGCGTCTGATGCAGTTGTGCAAGTGTACTACTAACTACACGTTGACAAAGAAGGCCGTGTATAATAATTGAAAAAAAAAAATCATAAGTTTTTATAATAACTGTTAAGAAATAATAAAATTATTAAAAACAAAATAAAAATTGTTTGACAGCGGTGGGATTCGAACCCACGCCCTTTCGGACTGGTGCCTAAAACCAGCGCCTTAGACCGCTCGGCCACGCTGCCATTGGCAGTTAGCGTCCAATAACTGTACATAAACTTAAAGACTAGTTTTATCTGAATGTCAATCTAAATAAAGAAAGCAAATTCATTTTATTCATCAACGACTGATCAAACATAACTTATGTATTCTACGTACCTACGTAGGCCCGAATACAGAGTGCAGAGAGTCAATACTTAATGATTTAAAACAGCGTTTCCTAACAAACTTTACCATTTGGTAGTACATACATCACGATTGATTGTACCACTTCGTAAAAATGATTGTATTTTTTTTAAAAAATACCAAATGTTTTATTTTTTCTGATAAAAATGAGATATTTAAACTTTACATATCAGAATGTTTTTTTTTAAATAAAAGGTGCCGAAGCTCATTGTCGAAATTCAAATCCAGGACATTCAAAGAAGTATTTTTTTAACAACACTAATTTTTATTTTAAAAAATTACATAGGATTAAATTAAATTATTTCTATAAAAAAAAATGCGCCCAGGAATTTTTTTTCGAAAAATTACCGATATTAATAGAAAATATATGTATATAAAATTAATTAAACACGGTAAATGTAAAAATTCTTCCGATGAAAACGAGACAATTTGCACATTCATTTTTACAAAATTACAGCAGCGCCGCAGGCGAAATTTTTATTTTTAATATAATAATATTAATGAAATTGTATTTAAAAATATTATTACCGAAATTTTCTATTTATTATCGAAAATAATAGTTATGAAAGTGTTGCTTAAGATTATAATACATTGTTATCAAGTTATATTTTTTTTACTTTTTATGTCCGCCATAACTGATCATTTTTCGCGTACCACCAACTATCCACCGGTGGTACGCGTACCACAGGTCGGGAACCGCTGATTTAAAGGTTAAAGTATTGACTCTTTGTCAGTAAGACAAATTTATTTTTAAAAAATCTTAATGAAAAATTAAATGTTTAAACAAATACAAATTAATAACCGAACCGATATTTAAAAGAAAAGAAAAAAAGTTCTATTAACACCATTATTTTGAAAATGTGACAGATTAATAATAAACATTAAATACATTGACATATAGTTTATCATATCATTGATTGAATATATCTTTTTTATGACAAATTAAAGGTCACTAAAGTACCGTCTACTTAAATAGCTTCACGAATAACTAATGAATGTTTACATGTTAATTTTTATTTAATTAACTCTTATTTTTATAAGTTAAAAATACCTGCGTTAAGTGTTTACGCTATACAAAGATGCAGACTTCTGTAACTGATATTTAACTCGCAATATTTCAAACTGTAAGGAACTTTATTTACGGCAGTGTAATCATTGGGTAAAAATAATATCGAATGATGATACAAAATAAAACAAAATAGAGTAGGGATTCATTTTTTCTAATGTAGAGTACTTATCTACGACTGCTTTAAAGTTTTTATTGAGAATTGTTTATATTCCATAGACGTACTATAAATATAGACTAGGTAGTTACAAACCAAAATATCTGTTGCACAGATCGTCATGTATCTTTTACACGTATGCTGCGCTATAAGAAAGAAAGAGAAAAGACTATACAATAAATACGGCAATTCGCTACTAACTTCATATGCATTCGTTGTTAAAATTTATGTTTTATTGTCCTTTCTTATAAGTGGTTTTGAAAATAATTTATATCTCTTTCTGACTGTACATTTAGTACGCAATAATTGACAACAGAAACTGAATGTCTCGGTTTTTTTTTTAGTGACTAAATAGTCTATATTTATAGTACGTCTATGTTCTATTCACTTGCACCAGATTCTATTTAGGTAGGTACCTACCCCATTTACGTTAACTAATCTCATTCTGTTTTCATTAAAATAAAACCATAACATTATTCCTTTTTCAAAATTACTACAATTTCAAATAGTACATATAAAAGTTTACATTTTAAATTGATTTCTCAATAAGTATACATTTTTGTTTTAGCTAATTAATATGTAACTAATAATTAAATACTTGACGCACAGTTGAAATTCAAAAATAAAAAGTCCGTCATTGAGGGTTATAGCTGGTATAATCATAAAATGTAATATTTATTCCATGTTCCGTATTTTGTTTGGTATCTGTTTATTGTCAATCTTAGCTGGGTCGTGTCTGCATTCTCCTCCCTTCTGATCTCCTGATCCATCACTCATCTCCAACCTCTTGAAGTTTCTTTTCGTTTGTATTCTATAAATATCAGTTGATCAAATCGATCGTGGCCTCGCTATTTAAATATTATAAAGATTCATTAATAATAAAACATTTCAAAACAGTTCTGCGATCCTATACGTGTTTCCATTATTGAAAAACCCTGCCCTGCCCGAATAGATTGATAAAATCTTATATTTAAGTTAGTTATTTAAGTATATACTAGATGAACTTTCGAAACTTTTAAATTATAGTAATAAATAACTCTAATATTGTGTGTACCTGTAGTAAGTACAAAGTTTAAATAAAAAATATTTTTTAATTATAATATAACGTTATGTTGTATTCTATCATACCTTGTATTCATAGGTTAATTAATCATTACGAGTTAAGAGTTATTGAATAAACATTTGCTTCTTTTCATTTTATTAACTATTAATATTTATTAATAATGTCATATTTCAAAATAATTCTGCGATTCTATACATACTTGTTTCCATTTTTGACCAAAAAACCCTGCCCTACCCGACTAGATTGATAAAATTTTATATTTAAGTTAGTTATTTAAGTATACCAGATGATGCGAGGAACTGCTCGTTTCTAAACTTTAGTAATATAATAAATTATAGTAATAAATAACTCTAATATTGTGTGTGTACCTATAGTAAGTATCTACAAAGTTTAAATAAAAATTACAGATATTTTTAATAATAATATATGTTTTATTCTATCATACCTTGTACCGAGTTTATAGTTATTGAATAAACATTTGCTACTTTTCATTTTATTGATGAAATGAATTATGCACATCATTAGCAAGAGTCTATTTATTTATGGGAAACTAACAGTACATATAAAGAGATTATACATGATTACTGAACAGTATAGAGACCATCTTACAAGTTTCCACAGAATTAACATGTTGTGTATTTACATAAAGCAACAATAACTTGAGTTATATAATAAAAAACAAAAAAAGTGAAAGTTTTAAGTTATGGACAAACTATGAGAGTCAAAGAATTAGAGGTAAAAGGGGAATAAGGAATGGATAGGAAAGGACAAATCTACTTAGTAAAAAGGACAAGAGATAAAAATAAAAAGAAGTGCAAAAGATATACCTATGATTGTAAGTGGTTATTCCTCACCACACACAAGAATATAATTCTTTTTGGTGAGGTATACACACACAAAAAATATCGATTTGTAAACATTTATGTATGATTGTAGAAAAAAATATTATATATATATTATTAATGAAATAAATTAAAAATATATATATATGTATAGCATAAAGATATCTGATCAATACATCTGTGTGTGTGTGTGTGGTGTGTATATATATATCTATAATATATATATATATAGTATAATATATGCGCATCATTAGAGTCCTGGTTAAAATCAACGGGAGCAATTTTCTTCCTGCAGAATGTTTTCAATTCCAAAGAAGCTGTGACAAGACAAAGCGTTGCGTCACCACGGGAACGTTGGGGAGTTTATCTTGTCACATAATTGGCTCCTGAGACGTCCGATTAGTGCCAAATTGTGCCACCTGACTCGGCTCAACTAGATTGCCCGGAATCCATCTTCATTTGAGTCGCTTCTACCTCGGAATGGCAACATTTTTCCACGACGAAGGAACGCAATGGGGTGTTTGAAGCGACTGTCGAATCGAATGTTCTGTATCAACGTTAATGTAATAGGCATGATGACATAACCTTCTATAATGTAGGTACACGTCTACTATTACCGAAAATAACATTATTTCAGTAATAAGATAAGATTTTGCGCAAATAATTGCATTTTCATCCACCTATTTTTAATTTCGCGCAAAAACGCCCGATAATATATATAATATTTTTTTACAATCATACATAGACAACCTAACCTAACCTAACCTCACCAAAAAGAATTATAATTCTTGTGTGTGTTGAGGGATAACCACTTACAATCACAGGTATAGGTAGTGTAATCTAATTAAATAACAATGAGAAAGAAAGAAAAGAAAATCTAATATGTCAAAATCTTAATTAATAATACAATATATAGAATAAGCAGTCAAGTCATGTGTCATGATGTCATGACGTCTGCGTGACGTTAAGCCTAAGTAAACATTGCGTTGTGCCTGTGACAACAATTCAAGAGACACGATGATGGTTACTTAGGCGTAACGTCATTCGCTATGACCGGTGGTGTTTCAGTTAAAATGCCCGAATGCAGAATTTTGTATTTTTATTTTATTGGAAATCTTATTAATCTCAATGTGTAGGTATATTAAAACTGGATCATTTTTGGAATCCTTTCAAAATATTTTCTTCTCTAAAATCACTTATTCATTCTCGCCGTACGGTTAAGGCCCGGTTGTTTCAAGTTCGATCAAAGTAAGCGGTCGATCAAAGCATAGATTTTTACGAAAACGAATCGTCTGATTGGTGGAGAACGTAAAAATCTATGCTTTAAAAGAACGCTTACTTTAATCCAACTTGAAACAACCGGCCCTTAGTGATTGATTTATGTTATGTATCAGGCGTGACGTCATTCGCTATGACCGGTGGTGTTTCAGTTAAAATGCCCGAATGCAGAATTTAATTTTTTTATTTTATTGAAAATCTTATTAATCTCAATGTGTATATTAAAACTGGATCATTTTTGGAATCCTTTCAAAATATTTTCTTCTCTAAAATCACTTATTCGTTCTCGTCTTACGGTTAAGTGATTGATTTATGTTATGTATCAGTTTCCTTTCAAATTTGCCTACAACGAACGAGTTAGTTACTCAGCTAGGCTTTTAATTATACCTTTATTTTTATAATACCCTGTACCCTGTGGTAAAAAGATTTATCTTACGCCAAACTTATCCTCGATGCAAAGATAATCAAAACATTAAGGTTCCGTTACAAAAAGGGTTGTTTCCCTTTCATCTTAGTGCCAAAGTCGCGGATCTGCTGAATATTTCAGCATTCAATTAAGTCACTTCATCCCTAATGGGTAACGGAGGGATGATGTTAGCTGTGTGCTGTTCAGTGGAAAAGAAACTAAGTGTCTGGAGCAGCACTCTTTACCAATTTGTCGCTCGGGTGCACCCCGCTCGAGGCCCACCTGCAACAACCCTTACCATCTTTGATGGCCTAAATTAGCTGCCATCGCGGCAGGCTTCTCAGCCGCTTTCTTAATGAAGACTCGGTACCTCCCTTCCTCAGAAGTAAAGCAACCAAAACAGATTGTCTTCCCGATTTAAGACGAGAAGTATCTAATTAATTAATATCAAAACCATCAATATTCTCGTACATCAAGCTGCTGAGAATATGTTAATAAACAAACATACCATCACGCTGTCTTCGTAGGGTTGTCTCTTCGTTTGTTGAAACTATTATCAGTACCGTCCTCCAATATTTGGTTTATCAAATCACGCCTTGTCACTGTTCACTTCAACATTTACCTCGTATATATATTTTTTTCTTCAAAAAAAGCTAAATAATTTTGTGATGACGTTTTTAATATAATTAATAAAATAAACTTACTTTTCACCACTTTTTTATACTGAAAATATCAACATGTTTCAAGACCTATGGCTCCTTCATCAGGATACAATTGTATACTAATAAAAATTAAATTCAAAAATCGAAGTACACACAGTCAAAATATTAAAATAAATAATAAAGTATGTATCTACTTAACATGAAAATAATTTTAAAAGATAACTATTTGTAAAAAGGACCTGGTTATTAATTTATTATATTCATTAGCTTGTTGGTCCTGTGGTTAGGACTCTCGCCTCGTGATCCAAAGGTCGCAGGTATGAATCTCACTCCAGACAAGCGAGTTTGTCCTATTTTCATAGCACAAGCGTTTAGCTTAATTTGAAAATAGTAAGAATATTGATGTGACACGAATTCCGTGTTCGCATCTATATTTAAAAAAAAAACTTACAATTAACACTTTTTTTATTTCCAAAATTTCTAATCTATCAAACTGTGATTCTGTATAATTTGTATGTAAACTTTGTAAACCCTTATTAATATCAAAAGAACGATCCATAGCCATAGATGGTTAGAAAATTCAGAATAATTATTGCTATTTAAACACCTTAAGTGTTTCTTAACTCTAACTTGAAAATTTCTACACAATTTTCCTATATAAAAATAATCACAATCAATACAAATCAATTATTCTTATCCTTATTATTTAATACGTATTTTTTAAATTTATTATTAGTATGAAAAGCTGGTTGAATGATATTCGGGATATTTCAATAGTTAATATTGAATCAGAAATTTCATTATTTTGAAATATAATTTTCCTCCAATGTTTTTTAGTATCAAATATTAAAGAGTAAACAAAAGATTTAAAAAAAAGATCTTATACTTTTATTTTTTCTTATACTTAATTCTTATACTTAATTAGTATACAATTGTATCCTGATGAAGTTATACATCAGTTTCCTTTCCTTGGCCTTGAAACATATTTATATTTTCAATATAAAAAAGTGGTGAAAACCAAGTTTAATTTATTAATTATATTTATTTATTTTATTATGTTTATTATTTATTTAATTAAATGTACATAATGTTGATTATTACATGTCATATTATAATGAAGAATTTAATTCTCGTGTTTATAAGTGGGGAGCATTATCGTATACATATATTGTTAATGTAATCATTAGTAGCATTATATTAGAATAGTGAAAAAGGATATAATTTTAGACAAATATAATTTATCCAGAAACATTAGATTAAGTTATGAAAATTAAGAAGGTATGGTAATAATATTTAACAGTATATATTGATTGTTTTTGATAAGATTTTTTTTTCAGAGCGTTATTTTGATTGATTTTTGTGTTAAATTTTCAATTTAATTTTGAAATTTCTATAATGTTTTCTGTCTTCATTCCATTGGAAAGAGCATTAAAAAATGATACTCCTTGATAGCTGAAATGTTGTTGGGCTGTGTTAATATTATATTTAGGTAACCAAATATTTCTAGCTTATGCCGGTCTATTACTAATATATCCAAATGTTATATTATTGAAGTACATTTTGTGAATTTGAAGTATCGCAAATTTTTGATAAATTCGATTAATATTTAGGACGTTAAAAATTTTGAAAAGTTCCCTTGTTGGGAATATTGAATGTTTCCTCAAAATCACTTTGATAATTACTCTCTGAACTATTTTCACTAGTAGTATATTAGATTTAAAGGTTCCACCCCAGCCAACTATACCATAGTGTAAAATGGACTGGGCAAACACAAAGTGTTTATTGAAAAGATATTTCGTAGCCTTATGAATAGGTGTATGAGACATCCTAGTGACTGTGGAATATATTTGCTCTTTCCATTTTAGATACTGCTGACAAAAACAGACAATTTATTTATTAATTCCTGTCAAGTATTCAATCATTCTTTGCGTGGACGCATGTTTCGTGTCATGATTTGTGTCGGATTCATCATCCTTGATGCAAAGACAAAGGTAAAGAAAACACATAAATGAAGTTTATTTTAAAGTAATACAGAAAACTTATTTAAATACTATTTTCCATGCCATCCAACAAGATGAAGAGACGGAGAAATGACCGCAGCCTCCTTAAATAGGCCAGGATCGCGAAGAGCGGAGGCGAAGTTCGTGCTATGGAATCAGACTAAGGCCGGCCGCACTTCGGATACGAATTATTACGTACGTATTCGTACGATTATTTTCGCATGTATTCATACGATTATTTTCGTACGTATTGAGCGCGCACATTGATTGCGTTTTGCGTTGGTCACGATCAGTTAATTTTCGCGTTTCTCCAATAACGTTTGTGCCAAATGAATAATCTGTATCTTCTGGAAAACTCTATTATGGCAGACTTAAATAATGACAAATTTCGTGCTGTCTATCTAATAGATTCACAAATGCTGGGGAGAATCGAAGTGCAACGAGAGCTCATAACATCGGAGAAATATTTAAAAGTTTTTTTGTTCGAAGTACATAATTATACCTCACCTTCATTAAACCAAATTATTTAACTTACGGGTATTTTTAGTTCTTTAGAGATTCTTTGCCTGGTGGTCACGTAGTTGAATCACTTTGGTCCCACAAACATTTGTGGCCATGTGTCAAATTGACAAAATTTTCAATATCCGTCGTACGAAATCGCAAAAATTTCCAAACAAATCCGGATCGTGTCGGACGTCGCTTCTATACGTTCGTACACGCACTACTAAATCGTGTACAGTGTGCGATGTCCAATATTACTTCGAAGGTCAGGAATGTACTTGCGTATTCGTACGTATACGTACTACTCAATTTCGTACGAAAACGCATCCAGCGTGCGGCCGGCGTAAAGGACTGCATAGTTCAGACAAAAGCACACCAGCAAAGTGAAATAATGAACAAATTGACAGAGAATATAAAATTAATATCGAAATTCTAAAACATTTTCCAGTTATAAGAATTAAAAAGTATCCATACTATAATATTTATTTGTATGTACCTGGCACTACAAAAGGTAATAGATAACAAAGAAAAGTACCTTTTCGTTTCACTAATTAGTCAGCGGCGTAATCCCTCGGATATCGGGAACAGGGAACAGGGGGTGAGTCCCGAGGGAATGGGCCAGCCTCATTTACCCCTGCTTTTCTAAATCAGGGACGTTTCCAATGGGGAGCTTATAAACATTTTTACATCATCTATCTCAAAAGCTAAAAGTGAACCAGACTTAAATGTGAAGCAATGGTAAAGTAAATACTCTAGGCATTTATTTTTGTTTATTTAATAGTATTGTATTAAATAGCTTTTATAAAAAAATATCAAAAAGGAGTAAAAATAACAGCCACTGTATTAAGAGCGATCACAGTAGGTAGATATATGTCAAACATAACTTCTTCTTATGGTGCTATCTATCGAATTGCATCTAAGACATGATTATTTTACGAGTGATCTCAAATTGATTTAAAAATCAAACGTAATTTTTAAAATAATAAAATCCGACAGATGTCTTCGGCATGAACAATTTACGATAAAATACCGCGTCAGCATTTTAAATGTTTTTTTTAATAAATAAAATTTTAAAAATACATACTAAATAATAAGGATAGTGATAATCCTATCATGAAATCAGGGGTTTATAGACTTAATTGTAACGATTGTGATAATTTTTATATTGGCAAAACAAAAAGAAATTTTGAAACTAGGGTTAAAGAACATATCAAAGCATTAACTAGCAATATTGATTCTGATTTTGCAAAACATTTAATAGAATATGACCATACATTTGATATTAACACAGGCTTAAAATTTTTACATTTCAACTATAAGATACCTCAAATAAATAATTTAGAAATACTCGAAATTAGGAAAAATGTTAAAATTACGTCTAATATAATAAATACACAGACGAAATTTTTGCATAATCCTATTTTGAGTATTTTTCCACTTAACAATCCAAATGACCGATAATAATTAACACCTCGAACCCCCCCCCCTCCCCTCACCTACCCCCTCAACCACCCCTTCACCGTAAAACATTTACTTGTTTCAACTTTTAAGATCATTAGTACACAATAATCCTAAGGAAGAGAACATTGTTCTCGAAACATGTAGATTTTTTAATCTAATATAGTGGTGAAAACAAAGTAATTTGTGTTTTATTTTATTATATCGTCATACGGATGTCTCTCTGCCAAATTTCGGTGCGATTATTGGTCAAGAAGTGGGTCGAATACTTATTACAAGGTTTTTTCCTGTTCCTGACACATGTGAACCTAGTAAAAATCGGGTAAAAAACATGTAGAATTTATGTGAAATAACTTTAGTGTGAGTTGTTTTGAAAGATGTGTGTGGCTGATGAAAATTATGGGAGGAAACTTCGCAGGCTATGATGGGTCTATTTGGTAGATTTTTAGTGCTGCAGAATCGATATCTTCTTCTGGAGTGGTCAGCAAGCAGTGTAAGCCCACAAAATAAAATGTGCATCCTAAAGTGTATTTTTTCTTCTGTGCAATGTAAAAATTCATTTTATGGTCCATATAAAATATCAGCCCGTTTTTAGTCATGAAAAACATATACAGGGTTATTTGTAAAACATTAATAACCTCGCAGGACTATATTCCTGCCTTGATTATGAATCGAAAATATTCAAGCTATCATGACCTAATATGAATAGTTATGGAGATATGCACCATCAAAGTTTGTATTTTTTTTTCAATACTTCTGACTTTTTTTGTAAAACATTGGACTATCATTACAGTAACTTATATCGATTACGAAAAATTCATTCGATTCAATACATGTTAAATAAAATGATAAAAACCCTGAAAAATTTCCAATTGGAATTTTTTCCAATTGGAATTCGAAGGTTTCTATTTTTTATTTGATTTGTATTAAAATAAATTTATTTATCATATTCGATATAAGTTACTATAATGATAGTCCAACGTTTTACGAAAAAATAAGTCAGATATATTGAATAAAAAATGCAAACTTTGATGTCGCATATCTCCAAAACTATTGATATTAGGTCATAATAGCTTGAACATTTTCGGCTCATAATCAAGGCAGGAATATAGTCCTGCGAGGTTATTAATGTTTTCCAAATAACCCTGTATAGTCGACTAATGACTGTAGACTGATTACGTTAAATTTGACGGTAATCAAATAAGTAAAAACAGTTTTCACATAGTAAATACATCACATTATCTTTGAGGTTATACGTCTCTAGGCGCGGTCTAGGCGTAATTTTATTTAAAATCACTTCACTACCGCCATCTAGCGGAATCCTCCCGACGGAATCCGAATGCGCAAATATGCACCCACATTTTTACTTAATTAATTTAAATTTTTACATATTTCTATTTATTCCACATTTCAGCGCTCCATATTATTATTATACATGGAGTATTGAGGCTGATTTTAATATCTAAAGATATATTATGTTTTATGCATACCTACATAAATATTTATTTACCAAACGTGCCGCTTTATTTAATTTTAACGACGTTTGTATCATATTTACAAATCAATGTTTATCTAATTATGCAAGGTAAAAAATAAGTAACCCTTAAAAAAATACAAAATAGGTGCGCCAATGGCCGTCATCTCTTAGACAGAACAAAAGTGTTTACAGAGTACAAAAAAAATATCTTAAAGAAGATTTAATATGCTTGAGAATTAAGATTCTTAAGGAAGATTTTTTTAGTTCTGTCTTAGTTATAATTTTGGATTAACTTCGAGCAATAATGACTCGGTAAATATTCCCATTTAGAGCATCAGCTTAATCCCTTTGTGATGAAAAATAAATAATTACTTTTTTCAATTAGCAACGGCTTAGGTTCCGTTAAGACGTGTTAATGTTTTTGATGTGTAAAAATCATTTCTCGTTCCCCCAAAAAAAATATTTTTTAAAAAAGTAACTTAATATTGTAACCAGGGTAAACTGTAACCACGGTTATACTGTACCCACTAACGACAGACTTACGATTTGACATGATCAAGATGCCAACCGTACCTATGTCCATCCCAGATAACATCTGCAGCTTGTATCTGCCAGTATATACTCCTTTGGTCAATGGTCAATGGGTCATGCCTCAGAATCTGTCTTCACAGGTCCGTGCATTGACATGCCTTCATAACTTGACAATGTTGGGTTGTACAAATTTAATGTCCAATTCTTGCCCCATTTTCAAAAAAGTACATCAATTTACCTTTACATTTTTTAAAGCTCTCATAAAAAAACATTTTGAATTTTTGTGTGTTGTCATTGTGGCCCGAATTCAGAGTCAATACTTAGATGATTTAAAGGTTAAGGTACGCCTTAAAAAGTGTTATTTTGTACTGAAAAGTACGCTTTTAAGGCTTACCTTAACCTTTAAATCACTAAGTATTGACTCTGTGGGCCTATGTCGTTGGATCGAATGTCACGCGAGTCTTTTGTCACGTGGGTTTTTTGTCTCGTGGTTTTTTTATCGCGTGGCCCTTTTGTCGTTGAACCAAACGTCCGTGGACCTTTTGTTGTGGAACCCCTTTATTCTGCTACTACAGAGTAAACTGCTTTGCTTCACTCTTGCCATCCTGGACTAGTTTTGGCCAAGTCTGTCCATCTTATTGGAGGTTCTCCATCCTTGTAGATTTCCAGTACGAACACTATCAAAGTACGAAAGAATAATTATATTCCTACAGTTTCTGATTTATTTCATCGATCTTTAAATATTCGATGAATTCAAATTCTCACGGTCGAGCGACGAAACATTTAAATGCATAAACGGGCACGCGTCACGAATTTTCTAATTCCCGCCGCTTTTCAAATACGTCATATCCGCTTTACAACGCATCCGTTTTTTGACTAATCCCGCCGACCAATTGCGCGACAGGCCGCCGGCTATTGGTTGAATAATTCAAATTTTCCACGGCTGTCAAAATGACAGTTATTTGACGTGGCTTTGCGAACGCACAAGCGTGACGAACTTCAAAGAGTTTTTAAAATGTAATTGCATTTTTGTAGTTGAATTAAATGCGTTTGGATCAGTGCGTGAGAATAAATATGTTGAATGTGCCTGGTTTGATGGCAAATCGCTTTTGAAATGCCAAATTTATGCGAATTGTTTGATTTTAATTTGAGGTAATTTAAGGTAAGTTTGGATGAAAATTATTTGATGTCAAACATGTATTTTGCATAATATTATTGTAAAATTATGTTACTGAGAATTAATATCAGAGTAGCAAATAATTATTAAACTCCTAGTATTATTTTTAAATAAATGAAGTATTCTGAGAATTTTAAATACAAGCAGCATCTTTTCATAGATAATTCAGAGATTTGCGGACCAATATGCGATAATGATACGTGTTCTTTTGTTTAAGGATATTTCGTGTTTTGATTTCATAGGTTTAATATAAATTTTATATTCTACAAAACTACACTCGTAAATTATTTTCGCTAAAAATGGAGATTTCACATTTTGATAAATGTGGGGTATAAAAGCAAAGACAGCAAAATAAAAAACTAAAATAATGCAGTTATCGAAGATTATTAATATAGAATGTACAGAATTCGATATTTTATAGGAAATATAGTCTTTAAGTTTATTGGAAACATGATTGATACATAAAATCTATATATGTAACTACATATAATTCAATACATTTAAAACTAGTACCTAATCCTCGGTGATCGCATTCAAAACATTTTTTTTATTTTTTTGGATATTGCTGCCGTTATTTTTATATACCACTTATAGTTTGGATATGAATTAGCGATTTGTTAATTAATGATCAATTTACTATTCAATATACAATTTATGTGGCATAAAACGAATTTTTAACGCTAACGCTATTCTTTTAATTACACTATTACCCATAAATTAACACTTTATTATCGCTGAGTAATACGTTTTTATCACTTGCTAAAATATTCCGTTCTCGCACGTATTATTTATCGCTTATTGATTTCGCCAATTGTGTACTCGATAATTCGCTTTATTTATCGCTTCGATTCCTTCACGACTGGCCACACTTGGCGTCGTCTGGCGGCTCGTGGCCGACTTCGCACAGTAACGAACTATCAAACACGACTTCCCTTGCGCCGCGGCTGGTGCCGTATTTATACCCCAGAAAATGCCAGTATTTTCATACTTTATAGATTATTCTAGTATTCAGAAGAAGGTCCTCATCGCTTCTCGGTTGCCGCAGGCCTTTATAAACATTTCCCGAAGGTTATAGATCACCCTAGATAGTTACAGGCCGTTGTTCTCAATTCTTAGATAGTGTTGTGACAAATAATATATTACCAGGGGTAAATTATTTTTAGCATCTCATTACAATATTAAATATCTTCGTGTTTATTTCGAACTGTATTTATTTATTAATATTAAACGCCCTAGTGGGCTTTTACAGTACAAGAAAATTAAAAGGATTTTTATATACCTAACATAAAACACGTTTCACAGTAAATAATTAAAAATAATATCATAAATATAACATATTTAAGATGAAAGAACAATATAAAATGTAACAATATAAGATGAACAATATAAAATAAATGAACAATATATATAAACGATGATTAGTATACAAGCAAACAGTAACAATTAGAGACCTTCAAAATAAAGATAATTAAACCAATATACCAGATAAATAAGATAAGAAGATAAAATAAACCAAAAAATATCAGCTCATAGACAGAAAGCCTGTTGTATATGCCTCTCGCCTCGATAACACTTCTTGCTTTTTGAAGCCTGGCCGATGGAACCGACTTACAAGGCCAGTGGATGTTACTACAATGATAGTAGGTAATACGATTTACAAATCATTAAATAATATTTTATTTCGTTAGTTTTTAATTTTAATGAAATAATGTCAGTTGAGTGAGCTTTGAAAATACACTTTGTTCGAAATTTGTGACGTCACGTTGGCACAGAAATCGATTCTACAGAATATTGTCTTTTTCTTATGTGGCAACACTGATTGGACTTTTTTCGAAAATTATCCTACCCTCAACCAGTTCCATTTTACCTTTCGTTTTCGACAAGTCTCGTTGTTAAATGCGCCAATTTTCGTCTCGTTTTAATTATGTATTTTATAAACATTGTATAACCTCGCCACCGCCGGACTTCGGGATTAACGCACGTCGGTGGCCAACCGAGTGAACAGTTGTTTGGTGAGGTGACAACTGGAAGGACGCCAAGAGACAAAAAGGTGAGTCGAAACGTCCTATCCTTCTTGATCCAAATACAGTCCATTTTTTCCAATAATCCCAAGTTTATTTGCAATGCCTGAATATTCATTTTAACTTTTTAAAATGAATGTCATTAGTGTTGAGGAGCTGCAGCTCCCTCCTCCCCATCTCGGGTCAGCCGAGATTAGGTGGACGGATCACGGGGGTATTGACACCCACCGGACATAAATCACCGGACGCGGTATCTCCAGGTGTCATTGGCCAGATTTATGGCGGAAACCAGATAATTACAATCCCGTGTACACGACCCGCCCCCGAATTGAGATGCTCGCTGCCAACAGTCGATTGACGGAATGGTAAATGATAATGTGATAAGCGATGCCGTAATAATATCGCCATACATTACGGCAATAATGTATTAGTGACAACCTGCAAGATTCTCCATTGAGATGTCACACCACCTTGACGTTTTCAAAAAATCGATTTTTTTTAACCCATTCAAAAAATTCCAAAATTTACTGTTATAGCAATTTGAAGGTAGGGTGGTTTGTTATTATTTTGCGTTTTTCTCGAAACTCCCCTTTTTTAGACTGGTGGAATAGATAAAAAACATCTGAAAGATAAAAAACATCTGAGACATATGGCCTAGAAACAGCAACACTAACAGAAAAAAGCATACACAAATTAAAATGTACACCGCGGGCCATGGAAAGGCAGATGCTCGGCGTAAGCCTTCGAGACAAAATCAGAAATGAAGAAATAAGACACCGAGCAAAAGTTGCCGATATTATGGACCGTATTGCGAAACTAAAATGTCAGTGGGCTGGATATATGGCTCGACAGAAGGATCCTAGATGGGCACTCAGAACCCTACAGTGGAGGCCCTAGAAGCGTCGGAAGATCTCCCAAAAGGTGGTCTGATGACAGTCCAGCAAGCAGGAAGAACCTGGATGCGAAGGGCGAGAAACAGAGATGAGGGGAATAAAATGGAAGAGGCCTACACCCAGCAGTGGAGGGAAAAAGGCTAAGGAAGAAGAAGAAGAGACATCCATAATATATTTATCCGTCTCTGTGAGACATCTGTTATTTAAGTAATACATAAGTATTTGTTATTTAAGTAATACATAAGTATCTGTTATTTAAGTAATACATAAGTAAACTTAGTAAAAACCACCACCAGATTTATGGTCTACCGGTTTCGAGACGTACCCGTCTCTTCGTCAGGACCAACACTACACTACTACATTCGCAACACTATACACCCCAACCATAGTATTGTAAAACTATCACCACTATTGTTCACATGCGTGTTAGTCTTGTCAGAGAAATTGAACTACTATGCTTTTACGTCTCGAAACCGGTAGACCGTAAGCGCTTGTTCAGACACAGCGGGAACCGTTCAATTTTAGAATCGCGTTTCAAAAGACACGGTTTGTGTCATCTGTTCACACAGCCGCGGTTAATAAGCGATTTGTGCGCGCGAAAAGCAGCTCCGGTGCCGTTCTCCATCTTTGAATATCAGGAATATATTCGCTCATTACTTTGTTAACGACGGCCATGTTCCATGGCAAGATACAAAAATATCATTCTGTCAGTTCATTTTTGGTGAATAAATACCTACTTCCCTAAAATACTCTTTTTATCCACCATTTCCAAATATCTCCACCAACTCCTGCCAAGCTTGGTTCTTGGCATATTTGAGTAATCCTCACACTGAAGATCCCATATTACAGGTCTTTTCTCCACTTCATCAATAAAAAATTCAGTGTCAAAGCGATCCATAACCATAAAAAAGAGAATATAATCCACGCGTGCTCCTGTTGTGACATGGAACCGTGCGGTGCCCGCAACGCGAGTGAACGCTCTCGTAAGGCTCCATAGTAATAGGATCGTGCGGGCGCCGTGCGGGTCTATTTTCTAGCGGTTGGGTTGCGGGCACAGCAGCGGTTGACTAACCGCACGGTTGTGTCTGAACGATCACATACAAACCTAGGTAAATGAGACCCGCACGGATCTCATGCGATTCTGAAACGGCACGGTTCCCGCTGTGTCTGAACAAGCGCTAAATCTGGTAGTGGTTTTTACTAAGTTTACTAACATTCTGTTATTATGTCTAGCCACAAAGTTAATGCTTTAAATATTAATAATATCATCTGTGATATATTGATCCGTCATATTATTGGATTTCTGATTATCGATGTTCTGTCTAATGTACATGATATTGTTCCGTCCTGTAGTTCATAATGTTTGTCTTGCGGTCGGCGGTGGCCCGAAGGGACGCGCGGTCGGCGACCCCAGCGGCCAACCACACGGACTTAATTAAACACAGATTGTTACAATTAGGGGAGTAACCCACTTCTGTCACGATTAACATCCGCTCGATCGATGTTTATTGCGAAAAGCGAACAAACCAATCTCACAAATAAATAAAACGGTTAAACTTCGTATTACTCACGTACACACACACTACAGGATTTTTGATGTGTAACATTTCCTATCGCTTTCCTGCAATCTGTGGCAGTGATTTGATGAAAATGGAAAATTAATTTAAATAATGAGCGCAATTTCATTTAACTAATGGAAATAAATCAATGTCCAGCAAGTGCCATCACAGCGAAGACGCACACTTCCAACAGCCAATGCTTCTGATTTTGTATATATGCTGCGAGGCCGGTGTCAAGCGTGTGGATGTTCTATCTTTGATATATTTTAGCTTATATCTTCGAAACAATCCAATAAATACTTTTTTTTACGTTAATGTAAACAATAACTACCCTTAATGATTTACATTCCCAAATTTTATGTAATTTATGTGATTATTTTAAAATATTTATTCAAAGTTTTCATACAGTATATAAGGCGGCACACTGCAGCCATCTAAGAAAATAAATAAAAACATATGATTGACCAAACACATTTCTAAACAAACTGCGTATGTAGATATACGGTACCTACCTAGTGTGGCAAAAATTAAATAATAAATAAATGTACATACATTTTCTTTACTTGTATTTACTAATAAATAAATATATAGCTTTTTAAAATTTTGATGTTAATTTCTGTCGCTGCTCAATTGATATTTTTCAGGGGCGTGCGTGGGAACATCGCAGCATGACTTTTACGTAATCAATTATTTGGGAAAAAAATCGGAACACAACATATATTTCGTAATATTTCTATCACAATTTTAGTCATAGTATTCATATTTTGATATATCATAAAAATCTGTAGCATAAATATTAGGTCCTTACATATGAAATTGGCGTTTTGCCGTACTGGCAAATTTGATCTCAAATATCTTCTCTTTGGTTAGGAATTCCAAATCCAAATTTATACAGCTATTTACTCATGTATTTGTGTTTTGAAAATTATAATTCATTTGTTTTTTCCTCAATTGTTTTTTTTTTTTGCGTCACTCAGTTTACAAAATGAAAAACTTGAAATATCGCGTTATTTACGAGTACGAGTTCCACCGTGGCACCAGTGCTGCAGAAACGGCTCGAAGGATTAATGATGTGTATGGCGACGGTGCCGCAAAAGAAAACACAGTGCGTTTTTGGTTCCAACGTTTTCGTTCTGGAAATTTCGACCTGCAGAACAAGCCCCGTGGACGGCCGGAGACCAAAGTTGATAATGAAGAATTGAAGGCTATTGTGGAAGCGGATCCATCGCAAACCACATCCGAGTTAGCTGCAGGCTGCGGTGTTAGTGATAAAACTGTTTAAATCCACTTGAAGCAAATTGGTAAAGTGAAAAAGCTTGAAAGGTGGGTACCTCACGAATTGAGTGAAGCAAATCAACAAACGCGCGTTGACTGCTGCGTTGCATTACTCAACCGGCACAATAATGAAGGGATTTTAAATCGAATCATTACCTGTGATGAAAAGTGGATCCTGTACGATAATCGGAAGCGCTCATCGCAATGGCTGAACCCTGCCGAACCAGCCAAACCATGCCCCAAGCGAAAATTGACTCCAAAAAAGTTACTTGTGAGCGTTTGGTGGACTAGTGCTGGTGTCGTTCACTACAGCTTTCTTAAATCTGGCCAGACGATTACGGCAGATGTCTATTGTCAGCAACTGCAAACCATGATGGAAAAGCTAGCTGCTAAACAACCGAGGCTGGTTAATCGCTCTAGGCCACTGCTGCTTCATGATAACGCTAGACCACACACTGCACAACAGACGGCTACCAAATTAGAGGAGCTTCAATTGGAATGTCTAAGACATCCACCGTACTCTCCGGACCTTGCCCCAACAGATTACCATTTTTTTCGAAATTTGGATAACTTCTTGCAAAGGAAAAAATTCAACTCCGATGGGGCAGTCCAAACCGCCTTCAAAGATTTTATTGATTCCCGTCCGAATGGTTTTTTTAGTAAAGGGATCGATGAACTACCTACGAGATGGCAAAAGTGCATAGATAGCAATGGTACATACTTTGATTAAACAAATATATTATAATTTTAAAAAATCGGCTTTATGTTCCTCCCATACTAAACGCCAATTTCATATGTAAGAACCTAATATTTGATTTATATTTTTTTTCCAGTATATACGTCTACAAAAAAGTCATGCTTCAATGTTCCCACTGCACGCGCCTGATATTTTTAATTGTGAGATTTCAAATGTTACACATCATATGCGACCACTGTAAGGCTCGCTCGTTTTTTTACACGGTATAATATATTAACGATAGGCGCATTGACGCATGGACTAAGTACAACTCCTACTCTAGGCAACTTGAAATAGCAGGAATGCGAATGCTTAGATGTCGGCAGGGCTAACACTTAAAGAAAGGATTAAAAGTTCACGCATTCGTGGTAGCCTGGGTTTTCACGGACATAAACATCTGAGATAGTACGTAGACCACCAGACCATACGGTGAAGCAGGGAATGTCTATGGAGCTTCATCAGAGGAAGACCAAAGAACTCATGGATGACTCAATGCTTGTATATCTATAGAAAACTGCACAAACATTAATAACCTCACAGGACTATATTTCTGCCTTGATTATGAGTCGAAAATGTTCGAGCAACCATGACCTAATGTCAATAGTTATGGAGATATGCGACATCAAAGTTTGCATTTTTTCAATGTATCTAACTTATTTTTTGTAAAACGCTGGACTATCATTACAGTAACTTATATCGATTACGAAAAATTCATTCGTTGCAATACAAATTAAATAAAATGATAAAAACCCTAAAAAATTCCAATTGGAATGTTTTCCCATTGGAATTCGAAGGTTTTTATTATTTTATTTCACTTGTATTAAATGGAATGAATTTTTCGTATTTGATATAAGTTACTGTAATGATAGTCCAACGTTTTACAAAATTTAAGTCAGAAATATTGAAAAAAAATGTAAACTTTGATGTCGCATATCTCCATAATTATTGATATTAGGTCATAATAGCTTCAACATTTTCGACTCATAATCAAGGCAAGAATATAGTCCTGCGAGGTTATTAATGTTTTACAAATAAAACCCTGTATACAGAACTACACTCTGTATACAGAACCTGTATAAAATAATATCTGTATAAAACCCTGTATACAGAACTACACTCACACTCAGGAATGCACCCAAGGCTTATTGGGTAGCAATTCCAATGTGGCAAAACAATGGAAAAAGTTGTATTTAATTTGAAAAATGTAAATTTGGATTCTCAATAAATATAAAAATATATCTATGTTGCTTTTCTTGTTGTATGTATTATGATATTTATATTTTGGGGCCTCCAAAATGTGTTAGCCAAGACCCAGCACCTTGAATCCGCCCTTACATCCAGCTGGTCCGCGCCTTCTCCATTTTCCAGGAGTCTGGTCTCACTTCATACACGGAGATAATGAGTTTTATTCTAATTGATAGACGCCCGGATGCCTACTCGGTTTTATCGGAAATTAAAAAGCGCCTTTCGCGCAAAATCCTGATTATTTCATCCAATTATCCCGTCACGTCGAAACGCACTAAAACGCATTTCAATTGCGATAGTAACAAACGGGGGGAAACTAGTGTTTTCCATATTCGCGTACACCTTTCATCGCAAGAGAAGTGCACGATATGTGAAAATGCAATTCCTACCCACGCATTCGTAATAATCGTATGATAGATTAATAATGCACGCAGCGATATGCGGCGCGGGGCGGCGCAGCTACCTGCGGTCGTGGGGATGATTGCACACATGCAGATGCACCATGGCGGTTAATTTACAGAAAAATGGCATTACCTGAAAATATGTAAAACGCTATTGTAAGGAGATGCACTGTCCGAACACCTAGAAGAATCTAGAACGGCCTATAACCGTCTTGGGCGATCTGTAAACGTCTAGAAACGCCTGGAAAAGCGTAGAAGCGATAAGGAGCTTCTCCTATACACTAGAATGATCTAGGAAGTGCGAAATACTAGCATTTTCGGACAAAAACAGTGCGACGTCGGCTGCAAGCCGCAAGATGTGGGTATAATAATTGAAGCGACAGATATCGAGTACTTACCTAAGTGGCGAAAGAAATAAGCGATAAATACTGCGAGTGAGAACTGGATGGAGTGTTCTAGTGAATATAAAATACGTGTTACTCAGCGATCATAAAATGAGTGATATATTGCGAAATGGTGTAATTTAAAGAATAGCGTTAAGTTTACCGTGAAGTGAATTTGAACATTAAATAGTTAATTAATCAGTAATTAATAAATCGCTAATAAATTTTCAGCGTTTTCGTTCATTCTTCCTTAACCACGATGCGTGACAATAATGGCACTATAAAAAGATATAAAAAACGTTTTTACATATTGAATAATATTTGACGTTCCTTTCTGTCAAGGAAGGAACATTATCTGGAATCGGGAGTCCTGATTGAAATCCTTGTTCTTCTGAGTTTTTATTGTCTCGTAACAAATTATACAGAATTGCGAATCTTATGGTTTGTGTTTTCTGGGGTATTATGCCGAGTTTTTACGACCTTTCTGGCCGACGTTTCGGATCCCATTGCCGGGTCCATCATCAGAGCGGATGTGTTGACGTCGGCCAGAAAGGTCGTAAAAACACGTCATAATACCTCAGAAAACACAAACCATGTTCTCGTGCCGATTATTTTCCAAGTGCGCGCGCCCGTACAACGCATCCCTTTTTGACCTCATTCACTCTCTTATCTCCCGTCTCTTACATTCGCTCCGACAGACGTTCATCTAAATACATTACATTATATATTTTACACAAAGATTACATATTATATTATACATAACTTCATTTAAAAGAATTTCAAATGCTATCATTTAGAAGAAAGGCTGATGCATTATCACATCCATATATTTATCGATCTATTTAGTATATAATTAATATGTTTAAGTTTGACAGAATGTTTACCGTGATTGTATTTAGAGTTAACGTCACCAAATAGATTTCTCAAAGTTTAACTAACCAACATAAATATTGTATTTATTAGCAAGTGGATTCCATTCATTTTGTGATTAATTGGGCTCAAAATCGAAAGCTCCAAGTTACGCCACTGCTTTACGATGCACCTACCTGCAGGGTGGAGAGAGATGCTCGTACATATGCAGAATGCATGTAATTGCATCTATTGAGGTCCTGATTGATTATTGTGCAATGATCAGTGTCTTAGTCAAGAAAAGCATTTTAAAGTAACCAAAGAAAGCATAGAAGATAGTTAATCAGAAATTCTTATTAGTTCCAAAAATTTGATATACGTGGTAGTCAAATTTTTAGATGTTTTATAAACGTTAACTTTGCACACCTTGTTCCATATGTGAGTAGTATTTTATCACCGCCCTCTGTGGTTGAAAATTTGTCGCCGTTGGTGACTTCAAAGTTCGCATTTTATTCAATATTTCTGGTTTATCTTTAGTAAAATGTTAGGCTTTCATAAAATTATTTAATATCGAATATTAAAAATTCATTTGCTTTGATACAAGTAAAATAAAATGATTAAAACCTTGCAAAAATTTGAAAAATATATTTTTATTTTATTTGAATAAATAATAATGTGGATTTAGATTTTTGTATTTTTTAAATTCCATTTAAAATACTGCAGTGATTTTCCAACGATTTACAGAAAATAAATCAGAAATATTGAAAAAAATGCAATTTTTGCAATGTGCAATGCAATGCAATGTAGCTTATCTTTATAACCATTGACGTATTATAATATAGACACGTTATTCCCATACTAGCCGGCTTTCGTAGGTAGCAAATATTGCACTGAAAGAAACAACGAATCACGGCACACTTATTTCACAAACGCTCTGCGTGTAGAGAGAAAGATCAGGTTATTTGAAGTCACGGTGACTAAAGTAATATACTCATTCTTACAATAGTGTACGATACTCTGTTCCTTTTTCTCCGGTTTTTTTTCGGCATAGCGTCGCGTCCGATTACAAAGAAGGTCCGTTCGATAACGGATGCGAGTAAGGCAATTACCCTACTTTTGAGTTGACAATGTTTCACGCTTGTAACGTATCTACAGTTTATTATATCATTGTTTATAACTGATAACATTTCATCCAAAGCATACAGAATGTTTCCTATCCAAAATGAATGGAAGAAGACTCCTCCAAAGTTTTTACTACTAGCTATGGGACACCGTGTATAAAAACCATAGACGTATATAAATATAGACTATTCATTAAAAAACAAACCTGAGACATCTAATCTCTGCTGTCTTCTATTACGTACTAAATGTGTCAGTCAGAAAGAGATAGAAATTATTTTCATAACAATGTACAAGAAAGGACAATAAAACATATCGTGATACACGAAATGCACATGAAGTTATAGCGAATTGCGGTATTTATTCAATGGTATTTTCTCTTTCTTTCTTTTAGCGCAGCATACGTGTAAAAGAGGTACAAATATAAACGGGGTTGTGAATTGTATTAATATTTTATATACATATCGCGCGAAAATGTATACATTTCGGACACCCCTAGACCAACTCACGCAATGTGCGTCTATGTTCACAGTAATTCGTGTAGTCGTCTTGTGTAGCAGATATTCATCCGTATTCTGAAAATAACAATGTCTGGATCTTTAAGATCTTTATCCCAACACTTAATAGACGATAATAAAAATTAAAAATGTCCAGAGCGGATGTTGTAATTCTACGGCTCAAATACACTGTATTAAAAGATGATATAAGAAGATTGTTTCTTACAAACGTATTAATTTCTTCTCCACAGCGTCCAGACGAAATATCATGGCTAAACTGTCATGACCGCGTTACCGCGTATTTAAATCTTCCCATCTTGACATTTGACAGATAACAATTTACATCTTTCTCCCTCCCTCTATATCCATCTCATGTAGAAACTTACAGAAACAAACACCGACGTAAAGCTATGTCTCATTTATTTTTATTTTTTATTATCGTCTATTAAGTGTTGGGATAAAGATCTTAAAGATCCAGACATTGTTATTTTCAGAATACGGATGATTTTGTTTTATAACTATTCTATATTTATAGTACGTCTATGATAAAAAGAGAATCATTCACAGATCACCCTTCTAACACAGATACAATTATGCAAACGCCTCGGGATAGGTACTTAGGTAGGCAAGCGAGTACATACTGCGTTCGTCAGGCATTGCATCGCGCGCTATTTGGAAACGTGTCTGGCCGGAAGGACCGCTACTTGGAACAATCGGAACGTAGCTGCGAGCCGAAATGTCAACACTGCTCGGTTGGCGGCCGTGACACGGACGTCGGAGCTGTCTGTTGGCGCCACTGTATTTGTCCATTGGCGCGAAAAGCTGGGGGCACCGGCGGCAAGTTCACACACTAATGTGAATGAAGGCGTGTAATTGTTTTTCGCCAGAGGCATTATTAGTATGAGAAACACAAACTAATATTAAACTCAATTAAGTTAGGTTAGGTAGCTAAATGTAATACTGCAGGTTTTTACGACTGTCAGATGATATTATAATAAGATACGTACGAATATGGTCGGCGACTTTTTTGGATGGAAAAAATGGAATAAAGATTTTAAAAAATCTTAAATAAATTTAAAAAATCAATAGCAATACTGTTTTGATGTCTCAGCTTCTGTATTCTTCAGACATGCCCCCCAGCGATTTTTTCCTATTTCTAAACATGCAAAAAAACACGAAAGAACTATGTTTTGCCAACATTGAGAAGATCGTCATCAACAAAATACATAATGGCTCTGTTTTCTCAGCCTTAACTCGCAGCCATGATGACTCTAATGAAACAAACGCTACCAGACAAGCGCTGATTATATACTAACACAAATATACGATAATTCGATAATTTTATTTGTTGTGAAAGTTAAATTTTAATTATCATTTTATGAAAAACCGAAAAAAGGAAATAGAATTTCAGCCATTAGAAATCGTAGGTCATTTAGTTTAACAGAAACAGTGAGTTCATTAATATTTTATGTGTGTTGTAAAAAATAAATTAATTTATAAAAAAAAATTAATCCATAAAAATCAAGATTTTATTTTACTCCCTTTCTTTGTAATTTAAGTTTACCATCATGTAATTAAATAAATGATTGACTGAAAATGAAACATGTCTAGAAAAATATCTATGTCAAAAATCTCTAAAAAATATCTCTTTATCTCCATTTGAATTTTCTTTTCGTTTTATTTCCTCTTACATTCCTTTTGGCAAATGAAAATCTTAACAATTAAAGACGAATTAAAATATATAACATAACACTAAACTTACAGGAATTTAATATATTTCTAAAATGTCAGATGTTTTGAGCTTTGATAAGACACTTCATGCTTTGAAGATTAAATTCTAAAAACATTTGTCAGTCAATTTAATCAAGATTTTGATAGATTCAATTATCAGCAATATCGTACATTATGAATTTCCAGCGTCAAATGATTTAAAATAGTCTGAATCATATTTGAGAAATGTAGAATTATTCAAAAATTAAGCAGAAATCTAAAATAAATAAATTATTATTTGATTTCTTCCCAAAAAACCGAATTTTGCTGTCATCTGTGAACCAATTGTCATAAATTTTCGAAATTCGTAGTGAAATACCTATTATACCGACGGAGTAATTCAAATTTTAAATATTCCGTAACGTCATCAGGCCGGCATTGGTAGTAATCAAACCTTTCTGTAATGATTCCAATTTGAAAAAAAACATTAAAATCCAAAATTATAATATAATTATTATTTTTTTAACGAAAATTTAATAAATTATTTTTATCGTCGCCACGAGTCTGCTTGCAAAGTTTCAGCTCGATTGGATCACGGGAAAAGGGTTAAAAATGGATCCAAAGTTTTTTCGTCAGACAAGCAAACAGACGCTACGAGTTAAAAGAAAGGGAGTAAATATACTTTGTTTTCACCATTTATACATTGAAAATATCAATTTTTTCAGGGCCAATAGTCCCCTTGTCAGGACACAATGTATACCTACTGACGAATTAAAAATCAAAAATCGAAGTATAGACATTAAAAATATAAAAAATAATCTACATTTATAAATTTAAATAAAACTTTTTTATTTATTATTTTAATTATCTCACCACAAAATAAGTTTGCTCTATTTGAAGAAGCACTAACATGCACTTGTGCATGTTAGTCTTTGATGCATGTGATAAATATTGGTCATTGATGCATGTGATAAATATTGGTGATTGATGCATGTTATAAATATTGGTGCATGTGATAAATATTGGTCATTGATTCATGTGATAAATATTGGTCATTGATTCATGTGATAAATATTGGTGATTGATGCATGTGATAAATATTGGTCATTGATGCATGTGATAAATATTGGTGATTGATGCATGTTATAAATATTGGTGCATGTGATAAATATTGGTCATTGATGCATGTGATAAATATTGGTGCATGTGATAAATATTGGTCATTGATTCATGTGATAAATATTGGTCATTGATTCATGTGATAAATATTGGTGATTGATGCATGTGATAAATATTGGTCATTGATGCATGTGATAAATATTGGTGATTGATGCATGTTATAAATATTGGTGCATGTGATAAATATTGGTCATTGATTCATGTGATAAATATTGGTCATTGATGCATGTGATAAATATTGGTGATTGATGCATGTTATAAATATTGGTGCATGTGATAAATATTGGTCATTGATTCATGTGATAAATATTGGTGATTGATGCATGTGATAAATATCGGTGAAAGTTTAACAATACTATGGTTGTGGTGTAATGTTGGTCCTGACGAAGAGACGGGTACGTCTCGAAACCGGTAGTGGTTTATACTAATTTAACTAAAATTCTATTCAAAAATAATTTGTTTATATTTTAGATTGATTTCGCAATATTCTTTTTGTATGTGTAACCAATAAACTAATTATTGTAATGCTTAAATTCCTTTGTAAAAAGTCCGTCATTGTAGCTGGCAGGCAGAATCGCCGAAGGCGCTATACTCCATATCGAAAATTGAGTTAATGAAGTCCTTCGAAGATTGGAAAAAGTGCTGGCGTAGGTATGTGTTTTTTAAATGTGTATATTAAATAAATAAAAGTATTTTATATCTGACGGGGACTACTTTGATGAGGATAAAATTAGTTTCGATGAAAAAATTAAGATTTTTTGAGAAAAACGAAAACCCAGCGTATTTTTTATGAGGTAAATCTGACTACTGATTGTGAAAAGTGGAGGAAAATTGCCATCAAAAAAGACACCAGCAAGTTAAGATCCTCAGCAATGAGGACACCAACTGGAGAAGCAGTCGTGGCCCATGTACATGGAATGAGACACGAAGTCTCAGAAGGTTGAGTATTATGATCAAAGTCTACGGTGAATTTCAGCTCCTTTCACACCCCCTGATCATAAAAATTGGATCATTGCTCGTTATTCCTCTTTGATGCAAACTAGTGTAGCGGACATGTTTAGGTACACTGTCATAGTCGAAAGGCAAATGAAGCGATCAGGATCAAATTTCGCACATGTGATCGCAGTCGCATCAACTCTAAGCAAGCATGCGCATAAGGCTGTGTTGCAACCACAAATGTCAAAAGTGTAGATAATTTTTGACACGCCTCGTATTTGTAGGAACTTGATGATTTTAAAATGTTGTCAATAACGGGGCGCTGCTTGTCGGAATCTTTTTATTTTTGTGGGGTGTGGTGAGTGAGATTTCACGCAAAAATCATTTCACAAATCGGCAACATTATAATAAGTGACGCAACGAATACGAATACGAATTTTTGTATACGCTGAATAGTAGATATTTACCGAATATTCGTATTCGCCGAATATCATCACGAATATTAAAAACAAACTATTTATAACTGAATGCAACCCAAATTACGGTTTGGCTGTGCATCGTTATCTATTATCGAGGATTCCCCTAACATCGAATGAATCCATTTATTGAGTTCTCAAGTTGTCAAATGTTACTTGTTTCACTACATAACATGAGTTCTTTCATCTAGTTACGTTGGGTTATTAATAAGGTTAAGTGCTCATTTCATGTAGTTTTTGTTTTGTAATACGTATTGTTCGTTCCATTTTATTTCCATTGTGTAAAAAAGTGTTAACTCTTATAAAATAATTTCAAAATAAATCTAATAACATAACCTTTCGTAAGCGTGAAAAAAGTTATATTTTTTTTCGACCGCTGGGAATGTACAAACGGATAAAAAATGTTGTGCTTTTTGAACCAAAATTTGCCGGTGGTAAATTTTAATTATTACATCTCTAGTAAAAAAAGAACAGTGGTGTATTATTTATTACCTTGTTGAATTATTCGTATTCGTATTTGCCGAATAGTATTGATATTCGTATTCATATTCAGGAAAGTAGTATTCGTTGCATCACTAATTATAATCTAATCCAACCGAAATATGTCAATTTTATGTATTTAGTATAATGCCACTTTCATGTTAAGTCCACGTATAATTACTCGTGTTTTCAATTTTTATATTATTCACGTGTTTTATTGTATTATATTTTTACTCATTTATGTTTTCAAATCTTTCCATCATTTATGTGTTTTATTAAATTATATCTCTTCTCTTTTATGTTCTACGTTTTTCTACTATTATTGTGTCTTATATTGTATTATATTTCTTTTATATCTTATTTTTGTCTATTTTTACACTGATGTATAATTTTTTTCCTATAATTTACACACATATGTGCACATAAAATGCATTTAAACATATATTGTGTTAATATTATGTATAAATGCATTATAGGTAAAAGGTTTTTAGCCGTGTATATTAAATAAATAAATAATTCTGATTTTTAGTATTTAGAACCCATCACACGGATGTATATAATACTTGACCCTACGCCAGGACCAATGACATTTTCATTACGTCGCGTAGAGCGATCGGCTTTTCCACACCGATTAGTCCCAACAACCGCGGTATTACACCGGCAGATGGCCGCAGAAACGTACAGTGGATTGTGTGCAGTGGGTCGGTGCGTGGTGCGAAGCCTCGCTGACATTTCAATATTTGTTTTAATTAAACACCGCGGACAGCCCGTTTGACATGTCAACGCACCGCAAGCTCGAACGCGGGCGACCATGGATTCAAATAATCAGCGGAATCTTCATTGGTGACCGACCGATGTTTCGGTTTCGGCTAAAAATCGGCTGAAACTGTGTTCTGAATGCGGTGAAATCGGTATACTAATTATATAATATTAATTAATATTTAAAAAAAATCTATCGTTACTCAACACGTTACAATTTTTATGAAAATATTCTCAGATTTTCACGGCCGTTTTATTAATATCTTTTGCGTAGAGTTTTCTGAGCTATCCTATCGCGTAATAATATTTTTTTAATACAGTGTGTAACAGAGCTATTACACAATACTTTACAGGTGGATTCCAGCCTTGATTATGAGTCGAAAATGTTCAAGCGACCATGATATCAATAGTTATGGAGTTATACAATATCAAAGTTTGCAATTTTTTTCAATATTTCTGACTTACAAAACGTCGAAGTATCATTACATCAACTCATATCGATTATGAAAAATTCATTCGTTTCATTAATAGTTAAATAAAATAATAAAAAATCCTGAAAACCTGAAAAAATTCCAATTGCAATTGGAAGGTATTTTATCATTTTATTTGACTTGTAGTCAAATAGACAACAAAAATTATCTTCTCTCCACTTCTCAATATCTTTAAAAAACCGAAAATCAAGGACATAAATTAAAATAATATTTATAAATAACACTTGCAGAAAACGAGGAATTTTGATAATTAAGCATAACGTTAACCGAGGCACCTTTAATGATAAGTGCCCGGGAAAAAACAAACATTAATATAGGGCTCACCACAAATATCCAATTACTCTAAAGGGGAAAGGGTAACTTAAAATTTTATAAATAAGTCGTTTGTGCGTGGTATATCCACTGTTTGATAATGGCCTTGCAAGCCGAAACAGCTGTAACACTTAAAATAGTTAACCCGCAGAACCTAATAATAATATTTATTAAAATTTAATTCATTTTAAATTTCATTAATAATAATAATTAAAATTTAATTTATTTTAAATTTCGCTAAAAATAAATATGGAGTTCTATAAATTAAACACAAAAACCATAAATAAATAAAAAAAACTTATTCTTCATTTAAATTTGAAACTTGACTGCATGATTAAATATCAAAGTATTTGTGCATCAAGCTTTCTCGACTAAAGTTTGTATGGGAAAAATAAAAATGGAAAATAAAAATAAAAAAATTAAAAAAAAATAAAATAAAATAAATAAAAAATAAAGGGGTTTTCACGTTTTTCCGGGTAGATTTTCCTAATTTTCTCTTCATAAAAACCTTCCTCGGACTAATATTTGAAAAACAAAAATTATCCAAATTGGTCCAGGCGTTCTCGAATTTTGCGCTTAGCAACACATCTAGCGATTCATTTTTATTCATACAGGGTTATTTCTAAAACATTAATTAGCTCGCAGGAATATATTCCTGCCTCGATTATGAGCCGAAAATGCTGAAGCTATTATGACCTAATATCAATAGTTAAGGAGATATGCGACATGAAAGTTAATATTTTTTTTTAATATTTCTGACTTATTTTTTGTAAAACGGTGGACTGTCATTACCTTTAATACAAGTCAAATAAAAAAATAAAAACCTTCTAATTCCAATTGGAATGTTTTCCATTTGGAATTTTTTCAGGGTTTTTATCATTTTATTTAACTTATATTGAAACGAATGAATTTTTCGTAATCGGCGTGAGTTACTGTAATGATAGTCCAACGTTTTACAAAAAAATAAGTCAGAAATATTGAAAAAAAAAATGCAAACTTTGATGTCGCATATCTCCTTAACTATTGATGTTAGGTCATAATAGCTTGAACATTTTCGACTCATAATCAAGGCAGAAATATAGCCCTGCGAGGTTATTAATTTATTTATTTTTTACATTTTTTTTTCGTACACAAATTTTACAAATAACCCTGTACACACATATCGCGTGGTCTCCCGCATCCAACATAGGCAAGTTAGACTCGTCTAATGCGTGCAGCAGGGGTCCAGATATTGCACTGGGTGCAGCAAACGCATCCCCACTGATGCACCGAACCCCACACCCGGGGCGCGACAGGCTGATGTATAGCCATCGCTCACCTCCGGATTAGCGGCGGTAATTATGGGAAAAATCATTATTTTCAGATTTGGCGGTCTGGGTAGCATTTGACGCTTCTTTATCTATGGTTCGAGATAAAAAAATATTTTATTCTTAGATAACGAATTTATTTATTTAACGCCCTTATGGGCTTTTCAAATATACACAATAAAAATTTAAAAAAATAACATAAGACAGATAAAATAATAATACAGTTAAAGGTACAAATAATAATAGTTAAAGGTAAAATAATAATACAGAAAAATTTATTGTCCATTTCCATTTCGTTGAGATGTAAAGAATTGTATCAGCTTTGTCCTATACACAGTTATACTATCAGCAAAAATGTCAGCCGTCTCTGCATGTTCATTCCCTAATTAAAAGTAAATGTACCCAATGCTGGCTGTAGCGTAATAAGAAAGCACCGCTGAGATGGTTTGGCCATGCGGAACGGATGAGTGGGAAAAGGATGGTGAATAAAATTTACGTGGCGAATTTTGAAGGCAGAAGAAACAAAGGGTGTCTGCGGAATACCTGGCATGACCAGATAAATCAAATACTGGAGTATGGCCCTGTTAGAAGCTTCAACAACCAAAGAGCGTGCATGAGAAGGTTTATGAATGTGGGCGAAGCAAAAGTGGTGGGCCAGGACAGAAGAGTGTGGCGTTCTATCCTCTGATGATTAGTTAGTTACTCTTCTTAATGGACATTCCGTACTGATGGTATTTTAACTGGATACACAATAGCCGTTATGTATGAATTGTATCTGATGGTATCGATGATTGGTAACTGATTTTTCGCAATTTGACGGGCAACCATCGACACTCGACAGTAGTTAAATACAGGTATTAGTCATCAATCATCGACTCGATCAGTTACGAATCTCAAATAACAGTAGGTACTACGAATAACCGCTTAAAATAATGGCCCGACCATCACTAATTCTCTGTACCTGTCGCTGCAACTCTCTCCGTTGATCGCTATTCCAAAATTCTCGCCCTCTTAAAAAGACCCAAAATAAAGCCTTTATTTATTTTTAGATTGTACTCAAATACAAAAAGACACAATTCGTGATAATAAATTAAACAAAAACCAAATACATAATTAACATTAATTAAAAGAAAATACTTTATGTAAAACCACTATTTATGCCATTGGTCCCTTTACCAGGGTACTAAAAAATTTAAATTGTAAATTTTTACTTGTAACTGTAACCTTGTACTTGAATCTTTTTAACTGCATATCTGTCTTATGTGATTTTTTATTGTATATTTTGTAAAAGCCCATGGGCGTTAAATGAATAAATATATAAATAAAGCGACCAAATAACTGATGAATATTCCAAGATACTTCGTACTAGACATAAAGAGAATTTTTGGACTTTCGGGAAAAATTAAAGAAAATTAATTAATCAAATCAATCATAAAAAATAATTTAGACACACGATATCTATATAAGTAAAGGTATCTTCTTTAATCCTGCCACGACATTTAATTACTGTTTCCTCTTCCACAGCAATGCACCACGCATCTGTTGTGCGCGTTTGACTAATTGGCCGCAGGTTAATTGTATCGCTCCGTTACGTTTAATCGTCAGTAAATAAGATTCTAGTCTACTCAGGGGCTTTCATTTAACCCCTGCGAAGCTGTTATCTATCGGGTTAATTACTACATCCCCTTCAATGGTGATTCCCGATATGTACCTACATACATTAACATAAACAACAAAGCTTTAACAACAAAAGCTCATAGACATCAAACATATCCATTTTTTCCATAGTTCAAATGGCCTTTTTATTTATTTATTTATTACTTTTTGCAAACATATGAATACAGTGGTGAGTTTCTTGCCAGTTGGCAATTTCATCCAACCAACCACACAATTAGACAGACAGACAACGAAATTATTATATTTAGATTAGTTTTGTGATTAACAAAAACGCATTATTTATCTCAAAAATATACATAATTTCTATCGGAAGATAGATGAAGCCCAGCCTCCCGCGAAACATCGGGGTTACTGAAAAGTCAGGGCCTCGGATGGGCAGGGATTAGAAAAGCCCAAAGAAGAGAAGATTGGAGAACTTTAAAAAAGATCCATCAGTTGGAGAAATGGCTGAAGAAGAAGAAGAAGATTAAGAAAAAAAATGACGGATAATCATCCATCAACCTAATATTACTCAATAAAATATTATTGCAGACTCCTAACTGTCAAACAATAACGAATTAACAAATGTTTCCTATCACTATTATTCGGCCATATTCTGAAATAAGCAATATTGCTTTTTCGGTGTCTTGACGGTTATTTATTTTTTTATTTATTATTTATTTTATAACATGGAAATGCCGTCAATTTTGTCGTTTTAAGTGTGACAGGTTTGAAATTAGTGTATTCAATCAATCAGAAAGCTCTAAAACGCAAAAAAACGTTAAGTCATTGACAAATTGTGGATAACTTAACATTTGTTTACGTTTTAGGGCTTTCTGATTGATTGAATTCATTAATTATTTCAAATCTGTCATACTTAAAACTTCAAAATTGGCGGCATTAGGTACATTTTTATACAATAACTTTCAAGGTACATACCAATATGGCCGATTATCACCGTTCAATATTAAAATCGGTCATTATATTCAGAATATTTTCACTGAGTAATTGCTTTGGAATACCTCGCAATTGTGGCACTTCTGTAGGTACCTACTTAGCGAGGAGCGTTTGATCACCCCGAGCTATTTCACACTCGGCCCGTCTGTCAGTCACATGTTCCGAGGTGACAACGGGGCATTACTTCCATTGAATAGTTTCCACCTAGTAATGTTCCTACCAAAGCAACCGAGAGCAAAAACACAATGATGTTGTAGAACAGTAAGCGGGAAGAGAATTTTAATAGAATTTAAATAAGTATTTACCATGTATTATATAGCTTCTGCGGAACAATACTAAATTCCTTACCAATTATTAACGACCGCTCTCTCCAATTTAACCACCATGTAGATGGTATCGCAAAACGAGCTTCCAAAACTCTTGGTTTTGTTTTCAGAACGTCGAAAGAATTCTCCGATACTTCAGTGCCTTTTACTACGTATAAAACCCTAATTAGAAGCTTATCAGAATTCTCATCTACAATCTGGTCACCCAATTACGATATATAGGTACAATAACAAAATAGAAAAAATAAATCCTTAAATCTTTGACATATCGACAAGGTCTAAGTGATTCACTTGATACGTACGACAAGAGAAGAGAAGAGGATTGAAAAGGACATTATAAAGATTTAGGGAAGAATGAAAGAACGATTGGTTGTTAATGTTTATTCGTCAACTGGAGTTAAGCTCCGGGATCAAGTGAAGTAAGTAAAGTAAATGAGGAATAAATAAGCTATTAATGTTACGAACAGGTCCACCAAATGGCAAATACTGGACTGATGTAGCTTGGCCCGTCTCGATGCGGTTTATTTTATTCTGTTAACGTAAACAAAATGCGATATATGCGCTGGGAATAGACGTACTATAAATATAGACTGGTCACTAAAAAACAAATCTGAGACAACTAGTCTCTACTGTCTTCTATTACGTAGTAAATGTATTAGTCAGAAAGAAATAGAAAGTATTTTCATAACCACGTATAAGAAAAGACAATTAAACATAATTTTGTAGAACGAATGCGAATGAAGTTGTAGCTAATCGCAGTGTTTAATTTTTGCCTCTTTCGATTTTTGCCTTAACAACTAAAAAAATTCAACCTGAAATATGTCTGTTTGTTGTGTTAATCGTTGTAATGCTCGCAAAGAAGACGATATAACCTTTCATAGGTGAGTTTTATTTCAATAATTTGTAGAGAAATTCAAACAGACTTCAGAGTACGGAGATTTTTGTATTTTCTACGTTGGTAGTCTATGATATTTTCTCTTTCTTTCTTATAGCGCAACTAACCAACTCCCGCGATGTGCGTCTATGTTCACAGTAATTCGTGTTATTGTTCTATAGCGGATATTTTGGTTTATAACTAGCCTATATTTATAGTTTGTCTAAGGCGCTGGGTCAGACGATAGGTAAATGGCACAGGGTTAGACAGGTACCTACCGTCATAATTTTATTGATATTAGGGCATTGATTATTACAAACATTTTTGACTCATAATTTGGTACTGATGGCACCGTCTATAAGAGGACTACGCGTTCTTCTAAAGATCTGTGAAGTATTTGCTGAAGAAACGAACATGCTCTATAACCCTAATAAAACAGCACTGTTGGTTATAAAGTATGGTCAGGGCCCAACAAGTATTCCACCAGTTACCCTAAACGGTGTGGTCCTGAAGGTGACCGAAAGAACAAAATACCTAGGACACATAATTAACAATAACCTAATCGACGACGACGATATTGACAGGCAAAGACGAGCTCTCAGTGTGAAAGCGAATATGCTGTGTAGAAGGTTTCTTCTTTGTAGCACCGCTATAAAAAGAACGCTCTTCCTTGCCTTCTGTGCAACGTTATATACATGTGAACTCTGGACAAATTATAAAAAGAGCAGCATAGAAAGACTTCGCATACAATATAATAACACCTTCCGTATGATGTTTGGCCTTCCCAGATATTGCGGCGCTTCCGGTATGTACACTGAGGCGCGTGTTCCCAACTTTGCAGCCCTCATAAGATCCAGGGTGGCAGGAATAAGGGAAAGGATATACAGCTCCGGAAATATCCTTATCCTGGAAGCCCGCCTTACTCCAGCATCCAGCATCGATGCACACTGGAGAAAGATACTGGCCCCGCATAATTGACTATTACGATATTTTACGATATATTTCTTTTAATAATTTTAATACTTATAATACTTCTCCTCTATTTTATATGATTTTTTATTTCTCTTTTGTTTTATATAATATTTTTAATGTGTGTACCTACTTTTATATGGAATGTGTGGGATTGCACGAACCTCCCCACATTCTGGAATAAAATTATATTTATATATTTATAATTTGAGCAGGAATCTACCTGTAGTGTTGTGGACTAGCTCTGTATTTAATGAGTGTGCAATTGTAAGACCCTTTTTTCACCTGGTGACATAGTTATAAATATTCGGAATTATTGGGAATCGGTAGCACCAATGACAAGCGCGGATGGCCACTATACCTACAGAGTGTACTGCAGCTATGTAAATGAGTGAATATGGAATAAAGACAACATGTCACCATTTGCAGCGAGGATTTATCGCCATCGGTAATTAATGCCCCCCTCCACAAATGCACATGGATGGGTAGGTACTCGGCCCCACACCTGCATACAAAATGCATCCGTCTCCATCGATTAAAGGATTACACCGCGTATGTACTTAAATGCTAATTAATAATTAATTATGTATTGCATACTAGAGAAGGTAAATACTCGGCTTTAACATTCATTTACTTATGCGTAGTGCATAATACATAATATATGTACAAGCAATCTAATAGGTAAGTACTCATCAGGCAGGATAAGGCCGCGTACCTACCTACTTGTTTGCGTAGCCAATCTGATCAATAACTTTCAAAATATTGATATCATATTTAATGTCGAAAATCAGAAATATCTCCTTCTTTATTTAGAGGCCTCATGGAACTTGGAAGTCCTTGACCGTATTAAAAAAATGATGAAGGTATAATCCGTTCTCGAATGTCGGCTATTTATTATTTAACATCTAAACTATCTAAACTTTTTATTTTCACTAGCGTACTCATTTATTTCCCGACACTCGATCACCAATGACTGCTTAGTTCGTAAATAACTTCGATCTAAGGCAAATCTTTTCATCTAAGAAATTCTTCCAGTCGATTGTTCCCAATCTTGAAAAATCTTTGCCTATTAATGCTATCTTATGGTATAAATTAGTTACAAGGTATCTTGAATAATAATAAGTATTAACCACTACATAAACATGGTACTAGATTTACGACGTACGCAGGACTGCTTATGTTTATACCGAAGGTAATTCATAAATGCGGTCAAAGGACATTTAAATATGTAGTATCGAAAATATTTAATAAACTTCCACGATTAAGATAGGCCTGAAAGAAAAATTAACGAAATTACTCATCAATAAGGAAGATTTATACTGATTAAGTGAGTGATTAATCTTGGTTATGTTTTTGTTAATTTATTATGATAATTAATTTATCTGTTTCCTTTTTTTCTATGTACCTATATAAACTTCGTTAATTTACCTTGTTAACAAAAAAAAACTATTGACAAACCTGTCTCGCGGATTAATGTGTTTAATCAATTATTTAAAATAAAAATTTCTTCGAAAATCGGTAATTAAGTACCTATTGACTAGGTACTAAGTAGGTACTTATTAATGCTTTATCGTTATGACAGAGATTTCGATGGTCTCTATTAGGGAATGCAAATCCGTTCTGTTTTAAAATCCGGATCTTTAAGGACGGATTTTGTTCCAATCCGGGTTTTACGGATTTTATGGATTAAAATAAAAGCACATAAAAATCGAATCAAATATATTTTTTTTTGTTATTTGGAATTATTCATTCAAACTATTATAATTAAATGCCACAATTATGTTGTTATTCGTATTAAAATAATATATAGAGCCACAACTTAAAAGCCTCATAATTATGTTGTTATTATCCTTGTTAAAATAATAATAAAGCCACAATTTAAAAGCCCCGACTTTCCGGATTATTTCATAGTTTAGTAATATCAGGTAATGCCAATTCTGGTGATTAATATTATTATGTTATCCATGTGATTAATGTCCTGATAATTTTTTTGTTTTTTTTTTAGAAGAACATATCCAATACCTACTGTTTGTTGATTGTAGGTACCTACCTACCTACTTACTATTTTAATGTGTAATCGCTGTCCGCCATTTTGCGAGGTTGGCCGAGACGTTGGCTCTGCCGAGGTTGGGCCAATGTGTACAAGGCCCTTTAAATTTTCCGAAAGTGGCCAAACATCGCCATCAAATGGATCACTACGCTGATTAATTACAGCGATGTTTGGGTGCCGTTTCTCGACGAAATTCTTCATTTTGGCCAAAAGTTGACAGCCATTACTTAATGTCAGCAGTTGGAATCGGGCCACCATCATCCTCTTCTGACCGACTCACGTTTCAGGTGGGACGAATATCGACTTTTCTGGCGAATATCAAACAAAGTTTCGAGGGAAAACAGGACAAATATTAAAAGTCCATTGTATCATTACCAAATATTATAATTTCGTTGTTTGTCTATAATTTCGTTCGAATTCACGGCTGAAAAAAAACATATTTAACGGCCGAAGAAGGGGCTTGAACCCCGGGCCAGCAAACCCGAACCGGCCGCTTAGCGCATGTTGCTACCGCCGCCTCTCCATGGACCGTCAAAAACATACTAAATAATTTACTAGGGCTTAGCAAAAACGCGAACCATTTCGTGTTCCGTGATTTTACACAGGTGTACGGCTAAACTAAACTGGCTGTGCCTCATCTGCTACCAATCTGAGTGTTATTACAAGCAACTTATCTATACTGTAACTTCTTGACACATCTCTACTGTTTAACCCAAGAAATAAAAAAATCTCAAAGAACATGTCAATGAAGATTGATAAGAGCCAGCATTGATGACGTAATAACGGAAATAACCCTCTATTTTGTGTTCTGTCTCGACGCCTGGAATCCATTATGAGAGAACAGCCTGCTGTTTCGGCACTTAGACACGCGTTCCTACCCCCTCTGATTCCCTGTTTGCGACATAATTTATTCCCGCTGGTATCCCTGTTTCCGGTTATGTCGGCGTAACGGTTTTTCTTTCATATAACGTCGTTGTTTCGCGCCATTTGCACGCGTCTAGACACGCCAACTTTTGTTGTGATTTTTTTGTGTTTCTATTGCAACCTACCCCCTTAATTTTTGATCCCTAGGTTAACAAACATTAGACTATACAAATTTTTAACATAGTGCGACAGGACGTTGATATTTTAGTGTAAATCCCGTGAATTTCGTCAAACGATTTGTTAACAAGATGGCGGACGAGCAAGCTCCTTCGCCGGTATCCTCGAATGACGGATCTTCTTTCGAAGAACCGAGTCGAAAGAGACGCCGCGTAGCATACGACCCGCGTGTAGACCACCTGCTAAAACAGGTGACTGCTCTGACGGAGGCCTTGTTAGCGGGCGGCGCGGCTCCTGCATCAACAACGCCGCCAACGCCGGAACACGTGGCCGCGAGCGAGCCCAGCGTGGAGGACGCGAATGCGTCCTTTATTCAGCCGCCGCCGAGCCTCAGAAGGGCGAAGAATACGCTGGAGTTCGGCAAGCTCAGCACGGTCGTGAAGGAGCCGCCAGTACCGAGAGCGGACCCGAAGCGGATCGAACAGATCTCGAAGTTGCAACACTTCGATTCCGACGAGTGGTCAGGCGTTCGCTATGCGGAAACGCAGAGAACCTACGCGGCGACTCCCACATTTGTGGAATTGTCGGTGAACGACGACTTGAGAAGGATCGATAACGCGCCGACCCATACTGGCTTGCTGGAAAGATCGCTCGCCGCGCTTTCAAACGCCTTGCTCGCCCAGAGAGAGACCCTGAGAGACGGGATGCAATCGCTGGTGAATTGGGCATCCGAACCCGGCACGGATCTGTCCGCTTCGGCTCTCTTCGAGCGGATTCAGTCGATGTTCACCAGCGATGCTCCGTACAATAAGATTTCGGACGACATCCTGCAGATTGTGTGCGGCAGACGGGCAGAGTGTATACTGAACCGGAGAAAGGCCATATTGGAGGGCTTCAAAGACCCTTTCGTGCGAGAAGGTGCGGCCAAAATCCCTCCAAGCTCGGGATACTTGTTCAATAGGGAAGAGCTATCGGCGTATATCCTAAAGAACGGGGGCCAGGAGAAGGTGATGGTCTCGCCCGCAACCCGAAACCTGGCCCAACCGTCAACATCTCAGCCCCAGCCGTCAACTTCTCGTCGAGCTCCGAACCAGGGATACCTCCAGTCCCGTAAGCCCTTTCTGCCGGAGCCGAGGCACAGGGAGCGAGGCCCAGGGAACCCGAACAGGAGACCTATCCGGAAGGCAGACCACGGCCGAAAACCCGCTGGTGACCGTAGCCGTAGAGGTAGAAGATGACGCGAGGCTGAACAACCAGTTCTGGGGAGGACGCTTGAGGAGGTTCCAAAGCACGTGGAAGGAGTTCGGGGCACCACCTATAGTGCTGAGAATCTTCAAGGGCGCGAGAATCCCCTTTGTGGCCAAACCTCCGTTAGTCTTCCCCACCAGGCAGCTGTTGAGCAGCTTCAGCACGAAGGACTCTCGAGACATGTCGAGTCACATTCAGGCCCTGAAGATGTCAGGCGTGCTGGAAAGAGCAGATCATTCTCCGAGCTTCATCTCAAATCTGTTTCTAACTCCGAAGTCGGACAACTCCCTAAGGCCGATATTCAACCTGAAGGCGTTGAATGCCTTTGTGGAGGCGAAACCCTTCAAGCTGTTCAACCACTTTCGGGTCCCAGACTTCCTCCAGCCCAAAGATTGGTTGGTGAAAATCGACCTAACCCAGGCATACTTTCACCTACCAATAGCGGAATCGCACCGAAAGTTCCTGAGACTGTACTACCAAGGGGAACTTCTCCAGATGACCTGCCTGCCCTTTGGCCTGTCATCAGCCCCGAGAATGTTCGCAACGCTGTCAAACTGGCTAGCGGGACTCTTGCGGAAGAGAGGAATAAGGACCGTAGTCTACCTGGACGACTTCCTTCTGGCCAATCAGTCAAGGGACCTGCTAGCGACCCAGGCAGTAGAGACGGTCAATCTGTTCCAGCATCTGGGTTGGTGCATCAACCGCGACAAGTGTGTCCTTATACCTACCCAAAAGCTGGAGTTTCTGGGCATAACTTGGGACACCGAAGCCAACCAGAAATCCCTCTCGGACCGCAAGTGCTCTGGCCTTCGCCAAGTACTGCGCCGCCCGATCGAGGCCGGCAGTTGCTCCCCCAAGCAGGTTCTAGGCCTCTTGGGGAGACTCAACTTCGCAAACTTCGCCACCCCTCGGGGTCGTTTGCATTGCCGAAGACTGCAGAGATTCAGCCGCCAGCTGCAGAGGCACGAGCCATCCAGACAAGTGGAGCTTCCTGCCGCGGTTCGGCAAGACCTAGAGTGGTGGTTGGAGGCCGTAGGGGAGTCCTGCCCAATACACGAAGCCCCCTTCTCCCACTTCCTGACTACAGACGCAGCGGACGCAGGTTGGGGCGGCCAGGTGGACGACAAGACGATATCAGGCCAGTGGTCCCCAGAGCAGATGCGGTGGCATTCCAACCAGAAAGAAGCCTTCGCTGTTTACGCAGTGATCAGGGATCACGCTTACCTGCTAAGAGGAACGAAGACCCTACTGCAGACAGACAACAAGACAGTAGTGGCTTACATCAACAAGGAGGGGGGGACAAGATCATTGGGCCTTCTGAAGATAACCGAGACCTCCTAGAGTTTATCGACCAGCAGGAAATATCTCTGACAGCGCAGTACATTCCAGGGAGATACAACGGGATTGCGGACCGACTCTCACGGGGGACACCACTCCTAGTTCCTAGTTGTGCCAAGATGGGAGAAGACATTCTGGAGGGCTAATCTCAAACAACGAGCGAAGGGAGGGCCAATAAGCGTAAGAGATCTGAAGAGCGTCCTGATCGATACGTCGACAGGGTTTCCCCCACCGAGGGTGTCGGACCTCCAACTGGAAGTTTGGAGAATAGCAGTGGGTGGGAACAGGCTATAGCGGATTGGAGCCAGGAGGAACAGCAGCTGTTCAGATCTGGCTGGAGAGGCTCAACGCTGAACACCTACAAACCGGCCTGGGATAGGTGGCAGCGATGGTGTACCACGCATTCTGTCCATCCTCATAACCCTCCCCCTGCAACAGTGGCAAGATATCTGGCCAACCTGTTCATCCACGAAAGGCTAGCCCCTCGAACAATATTGGTCCACAAATCGGCAATCGTGTCCTTCTGTGGCCCAGCTCTTGATGCAGATAAGATTAGCTCGAACTTCCTCGTCAGGCACGTCCTTAAAGCCATCTCGGTTTCTGGTGGATGCACTGAGAGACCCCCGATCTGGAACCCCCGAGTAGTGGTGGAGTGGCTACGTGAAAACCCGCCAAGGAAACAGCCTGTATGACGTGTCAAGGAGGACGGCCATACTACTCATCATGGCATCTGGGCGAAGAGTCCAAGATCTGACACTTCTCAGAGTCACCCCGGACCGATTGATCGACAAAGGAGACTCCATCACGCTATGGCCAGCCTTTGGAGCGAAGACTGACACGGCAAGACACAAACAATCGGGATGGAGGTTGAGCGCATCGGATGAAAGGAACATCAACCCCTTGTTTTGGATCCGAAAGCTGGTCTCACTCTCACAGCCGAGACGAAAGCCGGACATGAAAGAACTATTTGTGACGACAGCAGGTGAAGTAAAGCCAGCTTCACGGACAATAATAGGTGGTTGGATCAAGTCAATCCTAAGAGAGGCTGGAGTGGAAGCAACGCCAGGAAGTGTTCGTTCTGCTGTGGCTTCGTTGAATTGGCTGGAAAACTACCCGATAGAGGAGATCTTGTCAAGGGGAAACTGGCAGAGTGAAATCACCTTCCGAAAATTCTACCAAAGAGAGATAGTAGATAACCCCAAGCAACAATGCCCCCAGAGCTCATTAGCGCCTCTCTTTACGCCAATATAGGCAGTCACATATAACGTCGAACCACTAGGTCACCAGGTGATAACAAACAGATCTCTCATAATGGATTCCAGGCGTCGAGACGGAACACAAAATAAAAGAATTTTACCTTCCATTAAAATTCCTATTTTGTTTCCCTCGACGCCTGGAATCTAGGTAATCCCTACCTGGTGCATTATGAGTCATATGAAAGAAAAACCGTTACGCCGACATAACCGGAAACAGGGATACCAGCGGGAATAAATTATGTCGCAAACAGGGAATCAGAGAGGGTAGGAACGCATGTCTAAGTGCCGAAACAGCAGGCTGTTCTCTCATAATGGATTCCAGGCGTCGAGGGAAACAAAATAGGAATTTTAATGGAAGGTAAAATTCTTTTATTTTCAGGATAACAAAATTGTTATAATAACACTCTTAAAAATATAAAAGACGTACTTGTTTGTGTATGTAAATATCAAGTCATGTGTTAATATTTCTATCATTTTATATTGTTATAATATGTCTATCGGAAGCATTGTCTTTAATTGAATATTTAGACACTGAAACAAAATGATTTCTATCAACTTGATTTTACTTAACTAAGTACTAATATTATCTTGATTTTCTATCAAGACTAAATGGAAAGAGGTCTACTTACTCAAGATTAAATGGAATTGGTATATTATGTTAGCAAACATACCTACATTTAAAAATATTGTTGAAAAATTTAAGGTTTATAATTTGTGCATCATGCAATCGATCGACCCAGTGAACACAGACTTTCTGAATTTATTTATATTTATTAATTTATTTTAGGTTTGACAGGTTTGAAATTAATGAATTCAATCAGAGAGCTCTAAAACGTAAACAAATGTTAATAACCTAATGTTTGTTTACGTTTCAGAGCTCTCTGATTGAATTCATTAATTTCAAACCTGTCAAACCTAAAATGTCAAAATTAACGCATTATAACGTTATAGGTACAATAACTGTCAAGAAACATAAACAGCAATACTGATATTTTCAAAATACGGCCGAATAAAGGCAATGTGCACTGAAAATTAAGGAAGGGTTGGGTGGCTTCCCCTAATGGCGTCATCCCAGTTCCACGGCAGCTTGCTTACCTGTAGAAGTAGACTGCGACACATCTTACAAAATGAGCGTCTCTTCCTCGCTATCAACGAATAGATGTAGAAATTTGATGGTTCTCGTACAAAAGGCGTAATGTAGTAGTAGGTAACAACAGCGGTCGTAATATGGGCATTCGTTAAGTCAGTAATTTCAACACGATTCAATAATAAAAAATCATTTTATTATTCTAATTAGTGTATTTTGTGGCAGTTTACATGTGGAATTGGCAATAGATACAAAAATAATAACTTCGCAATCATTTTCAGCCTGTACAATAACAAACATTAAAAATTAAATATTCCGCAAACATATAGAAGAAATAACAAATAAAAGATTTTGACGCACATGATTTTAAAAACTTGATTTTATGCTAAAAATAAATTGATTGGTGCAAATTGCAGTTTGTTTTATCTGTTAAAGCAATTATCGATTTTAAAATCATTTAGTTACTTTCACAACTTGGCAGTGCGTGGGTGTGCTTGGAGGATCAGGGTATTGAGGAATCGTAAAATAATATCAATTATTTTATGATCCTTCTGTATCCAATTTAACGTTACGAGCAGGTTACAGAGTCTACAATTTTCAGTCAGATTCTTGAGGCGGAGAATCTTGGTCAGCTTCAATATAGCAGGCTTGCCCACATCAATAGGCATGACGACAGTATTAAAGAATAAATGATTTTAGAGAAGACATTATTTTGAAAGGTTTCTAAAAATTATCCAGTTTTAATAAACACATTGAGATTAATAAGATTTTAAATAAAATAAAAGTATAAAATTGTGTAATCCACCATTTTAGTTGAAACACCGGTCAGAGCAAATGACGTCACGCCTATGTACCCATTGCTGTGTTTTTGAACTGTTGTCATAGACACAAAGCAATGTTTACCAAGGCTTTACGTCACGTAGATGAAATGACAGCTGCGGGCGTTTTTGCGCAAAATTAAAAACAAGTAGATGAAAATGTAATTATTTGCGTAAAACCTTAGTTTATTACTGAAATAATGTTATTTTCGGCAATAGTAGATGTGTACCTACATTATAGAAGATTATTTCAAAATCTGTCACCATGCCTATTCTCCTTCGGACCCCTGCATACATGCATCATAAGTGTTAACAGAGTAGCAAGTAAAAAAAATTCACAAAATGAATCCTTTTTGCTATGATATTTTTACCTCCAATAACAAAGTTTATTATATAAATATATATATATATATATTGACATGTTAAAGTGCACTTACTTCAATAAGTGAGGTATTACTGTATTAAAAAATCTTCAAAATACAGTGGTTAATTATTAAAAATAATTTGGGTAAACTGGAACTTTTATAGTCTTTATAAATTAATATAATTGAAAACATTTATTATCTTCCCTACTAGACTGAGACGCACACAAATTTTTACATTATTAAATATCACGATTGAAAGTATAACTGCTGTTTTCAGCCAAAACAAAAAAAAAAATACTATATTTTGTGGGCAATAATGCAGTATAATATTTTTCATAAAAGTAAAAAAATTATATTTTAATTTTTTGCATGGATTTGTCATTTCATTCAACTTGTATTAAAACAAATTAATTTTTCATAATCTATATAAATTACTGTAATGATAGTTAAACTTTTTGGAAAAAATAAGTCAGAAATATTGTAGAAAAAAAAGCAAACTTTGATATTGCATATGTCCATAACATATATCACGGTTGTTTGAACATTTTCGACTCATTATCGGGGCAAGAATCCATCTGTAAAGTTTTCGCTACTAACTATGAAACACCCTGTATTACGCGTGCATTATTAACCATAAAATACGGTTCTTTTATTTGTAGTTTTTTGACAAACTAAACCATATTCAGTCACCATCATAGCGAAACTGCAGTATGAGCGTGTTGTCAAAATTTGAAGAAGACTAGTGATGGTTAAACCGTTATTATAACCGGTTACTTTCGGTACAGTTATTTGGGATTTGTAGCTGATTATATCGATGATTGATATTTATTTTATTTTATTTATTTATTTATCTTAATAATTTAGTTCCACACATAATTTTGTGTGGGCTAATATATGATTTCACTGAGATATATTGCATTCCATCTTATCATTTAAAAGTTTTTATAATAAAATTTTTCATATAAAATGTAATTTTTCACATAAAATGTGCAATTTTATAATAAAATAATAACTTCAGTTTAAACCTCCTTATTTTCTCCATGTTAAGATATAATTTTTGTGTAGTACGGATGGTTGCGTATCGAACTGCAAAAAATCAGTTTGCCAATCATCAACGCATTCGGATACAAATCTCAAATAACGGTTAGTGTGTCACCGGTTAAAATACCGTCACTAAAGAAGACGTATTAAAATACATAGTATAACAATTGTATAGTTTAAAAACTAAATTACACAGCATTCAGAAACTGTAGAAATTTATTGCAGTTCTGAAAATTTTGCAGATGTATTTTTCTTTTATTTTTTTAAAACTAATATATATCTTGAAAATAAATCAATGTGCAAGCTCGAGGAATTTCGCAGGCGATTATTTCACATTAAATATAATAATATCTCATATAGATTCACAAACACAATTCTGTATATTCATTTTCATTGTTGTGACCAAAATAGGTAGTAAATTGGTTGAATTTCTGTAAATCACTAACTTCAATTTATATTTAGTATGTCTACTAGAAATAGGCTTCATAAATTGGACTAACTTTATGAGCCGTTTAATAAAAATAAAGTTTGATAAAAACTGGTTATGAATATAAGCAATAACTGTTTATACCAAAAAAGTCAGACTGCTTGACTTTACACTATTTGAAAATGTGCACTTTGCAGAATCTGATGGATTTGCAAAAAAATCTATCCTTTTATACTTCTGTGCTTAGTCAATCTTGTCAAATCTTTTGTAATGCTGACAATATGTTAGTCACCGAAGCCACCAAAACAATCTCTATATTTATTATGTAGACAATGTTATACATATATACACATACAGTAGGCTTCCGATTAACCCAGGTGGTAGGGAAAATTTTGACGCAGATAAAAAAAGGCAGATACTTTCCGCAAATCACAGATACCAAAAAAAAAAATAGAAAAGGGTTTAGAAAATCGAGAAAAACTTATCCTAGATAAGAGTGTAAGAGCTGTGCGAAAAAATATATAAAATTAAGGAGAAAAAATAGTCATGACTTCGACTGGGTTTTCCAGATGTTTTGCCAATTTAGTAAATTAATCTACATATTACATATCTACCCCTCCTGCGTAACTAAAAAATACATCATTTTTAGGTTTTCCATCATTTCGCACATACTTGACGCATGCCATAAATGACACTAATTTTCTTTTATATTATATTCTGTTGAACACAATATATACATATACAAAAAGTTATAGCCACTTAAAGATGTACCAAGTACTTAAGAAATACTAGAACTAAAAATTATACATTAGTTAATTATGATACTCTATGTAGAAGTGGTCAATATATGTAATTAATTTTGCGAGTTTAATTTTCTGGTATGCACGATTATTTAAAACTTTCAGGTTGTTAAAATGCCTTACAATGCGACCCCTGAACATCAACAGTCTGCTGTACAATGATTAAAGAACATCTTTAAAATATATCGGTTTTTGAAACTGATTAAAATTTTTAGTAAAAAAATTGTTCAAAAACATATTTTGGAATGCTTCCATCAAATTCGTCAATAGGGTATATAAATGAACTACAATAATTTAAAACCAAAGACTGGAGACAAATCTGCGATTAATACATAAATTTAGTTAAGAATCAACTCCTCATTATCGTGATCTATTTTATTCACATTCTGGTATTAAAAATTGTATAAAAAAATAATATACAAAGTATACTATCAAATGATTTCACGTTTTGGCACATAATATTACTTAATCTAAAATTTTTCATGATTAAAAGATGTGATAAAAAATTACATACTATAATTTACTGAAATTTACATGATTGATATTATGTATGTCACTTATCCATTGTGGTTAACATGGTCAAGTTATAATAATAAACAATCGATAAAATAAAAATTTGTTTTAAATATATTTTTTTAATATCTGTATATTCAATTCCTATCCAGGTTGCATATATATGACAGAAAACCATGAACAATGTATATGTATAAGGGTGATACACCAACCAAATAAATACCTCTATTTATATACATATTTAATTTAATAAAAAAAATAGTATAGCTGCCATCACATAGTTAAGAGTATATATATTTTTATGACTACGCAACCAGGTGCTTACATATGCATTTAAGACACGCACGTTGTCGTGAAACAAAAAGAATTCAGGCATGTTTTTAAACGGGTTTTAGACACAACAACAATTTGTTTAATGAGGTAAACATGCCCAAGATTATTAAAATAGGAAGACTTTGGAAAGCTAAGAATCTGTCTTGAGAAATTCATGATTAGAGAGAAACAAAGTGTAATAGAGAACAATCGGGAATTGCAGAACCAATAGTGATGATGATGATTCTACAATCAAATTTTTTATTTCGAAAAATGATTGACGCAATTAGTTACAAAAAACTGATCAAGCTTAGTATTTACATTTATCAAATTGTTTGATGAAACACAGCGTAAAAAAATGTATACATATTATTTCTCACCAGCGTTTTACTATGCACTAGATAGGAAATATAATCACTCTCAATAGAGATTAAAACTAATATTCGTTACAGTGATCATAAATAATAATTATTGTCTATCATAAAAATGATAAAATAATTCAAAATTGATTTCATGAGGAAAAAATACTCACATAATAAAATTACATGATTTGAAAACATATGGTGTAAAACTAAATGTACCACATTCACTAAATACACAAAATACTTTAACTAGTATAGGAATTGTGAATAAATTTATATCTCTCGTGTCATCAATAGATGTCAAAGAAAATATAGTCTCTTCAACGGTGATAATTTGAAAACATTATTTTCATTATTAATAAAGAGGTATTATAAAAATTTTAATGATAAAAAACATATTTTTACAGACATTGCGAGGATAATAAAAGGAACAGAAACTGATTATGTAATTTTCTTACACGGATATGGGAAATTTTAATATTCAAAAAAACCAAATGCCCTACCACACACAATTTTAGTTTATAGTTCAGACTATAGATTCGGGAGAGGTTAGTCCCCCCATCTGCAGGTGTAAATGACAAGTAAATTAATAATAAATAAATAGGTAGTGACCTATTCCAAGAGAGGGGGTTTAAGGTGGGAGGGATTTTGTTGTAATTTTGGTCAAACACCAATAACAACCACTGTTGTCATTTACAGCTGTTGATGAGAGGGACCCCACCTCGTAAAACTGTAGTCATGACAAAAAAAAACTCAATGTATGTGTAATACTACGTTTAGTTAATTTAAAAATTATAATCATCATATCGATATTATCTATATGTTGGAAAATTTAACTAAAAAGAATGACTACTATTCATTCCGCAACTGAATACAGCATATCACTAAAAATAAATTGTAACGTAAGTACAAAGATTCCGACAATAATTTTGCGAACATCAGTTATCTAAATTATTCCGTATCTTCCCCAACTCCTGGTGAATCCTCCTCCTCAAAGCTGCCCTTTCTCTCATGATGGTCTCCATCCGCTCCAATCTTTGGGAATGGCTGGGGTCATTTTCAATATTCACATCGTTAGCGCTGATCGATACGGAGTTAACGAGACTATCTCTAGAAATGCTCCCGCCGGTTTGCCTTTCGGATCGGTTAGCATTTCTGTCCATCTCGTTAGAAATGGTGGAGGCAGAGTTTTCCGACATCGACCGCGAAATGGGATGCATCAATCTGACACTATTCGCCCGGATATAATTTAAATTTCTAATAGGAAGAACAGCGGACGTGTCGGAAAATGTAGAATTGGAAACTAAGAAGTTGTCGGCGGTGACTGAAGTTGAGGACGCACCACTTCTATTGGTGAGAACATTCTCTCTACGCTCGGCGGTTTGAGGACGCGAAGGACTTATATGCAGCGTCGCGTGCGGAGTTCTTTGTTGCGTTACTGAGACCGATGGTGCATCTGCGCTTCTAGCACCGACTGAATTATCCACGTTCCCAAATCTCTCTTGCTGCATGACTATGGGTCCTGACAGGATCATTCTGTTTGAGTTTCTGGCAGCATTTTGAATGGAAAGTCTTCTCGTACTATTGTCGATATTTCTGTTATCACTGACAGACGGAACGGTATTCTGGACAGGCGGAGATACATTTGTCGTGTTTCTTCTGGACGATGATGAAGATTCACTTCTCGGCTGATTGACTACCGCAGGCATATTGGAAGCGAACATGTGCTGATACCGAGACAATTCATTAGGTGTCAACAGCCTGGCGTCTCTGCCGATTCTCTGCACAGATATTTGATTGGTGGCTCCGCTGGGAGCGGATTGTATCTCGCTCGGTAGTTCCCCGATGGCCGAGGAGAAAGGCATGATGTTGGAATGTCCGGGGGAAGAAACATTCTGCAAATTCAGCGACATTAGGTCGGTGATCGGAACACACAATAACCCAAATTCTTCCTGAAATCCAAATATAAAAACAAACATGAAAATCTAATTTAAAAAATAAAAAGGAGCCTTTGTGACCTAAGTAACAAAGGTAAATGCATACTAATTAACAAAAGTAAACTGTTTTCAATTTTACAAAAACCCTTTTCTTCAAATTGACTTTCTTTCTGTCTCAGACAAATGTGCACTGGGAAATGTTGCTTCTCAGTCTCGGCGGAAGAGCCCCCACAAAAATCGACATGACGTAGCCATTTTGTTTTTTTTTTCAAAAATTTTCCATTAAAATTAAAGATTAATATAAAATTTATTAAGAGTCAAAAAATGTAATAATTAATCAACTCCTTGTAAAAAATCACCTAATTTCCACCTAAATTTCATGGAGTCATGTAACTGTTTATTTCTACGCTATACTTCCATATTAAACTTTCTCACAATACACTTTGCGAATCAAATGAGTGCGAGAGTAGGGCTCACAAACCTTAACCCTTAGACTTATCTTTGAATTTATGGAAGGCTTCTTTTTCAATCTTGACTTGTTAAAAAATATTCAAATTATGTGACTTAAAATGTATTGATTTACGGCGCAAGGGACTAAAAATGATTTACCATATTAAAAAATATTTGAATTATCGGATTAATCAACCATGAAATTAACATTTTGGGACTTGTGTGTTTTAAAAATTTCGAATTATCGGGATTCAAATTAATGGGATTTAATGTAAAAATATTATTTTGAATAGCTGTGTAAAGGACAAGGAAATGAATAAAACGATAGGCACACGATGCAGCATTTTAGTCACTGCACACCTCAGTAATAAGAAAAGCGTAGCTCAACAGCAAGACAATACTAGCAATTTTTATGTCAGTATGTGCCTACACAATGACTTATGGCAATCAAGTTTGGACAAATTCAGAATCAAGGCTGCATATGAGATACCTAAGAAGAATAGCGAGGGTAACATTACGAGATCAAATCAGTTATGGTGTCCATCCGAGAGGTACTTGAGATGAATCTGCTGCTGTTTCAAATAGAAAAATTTCAGCCAAGTCGTCTTGGAGATATTCTCGGCATGTGAAATGAAAGAATGCCTGTAGGATGGCCTAGAAGAACACGGAAAAGGCAAAGGAGAGCCCCTGCGAAGAAAGATCGAAGATACCAGTGGCCCCAAGTGATTGAAACAGTGCGGAACAGAGAGCGGTGGTAGAGTACTGTCCACGCGAAAGGATCCTGACCCAATTACGATGAAGAAAGTTAAAAAGAAAAAGGAATCAATCAGACATTACAATGAAAGGTATTCATAGAAATGACAATGGATATCTACGCAGTTTTATGGAATACACACAAGCAAGAATCATAGTTTAACAGCAAGTATGTTTTTATTTTTACAAATTTTTAATTTTATCATGAAGGAATGAAAAAGAAGAAGTAATCTAGTATAACGTGAGTTGCCTAATAAGCTGAATCAAAAATATTGTGTTTATATGAAAAAAATTTAATACTCACATTAATACCGATCAGTCTATTATCTCTCATGAGCCCAAGCAGCCTCGCTTCCTCGGGTCTTGACCTCTGGATCTCGTTGCTGACACCGGATTTTGCCGTGTTCGATGTAGAGTTGCCTGTTTTTGAGGATTTCTCGTCCGATTTTGAGTTCTCTTCATTCGTACTGTCTTCCAAGGGAATGTCGGGTACTACCTGTAAATCTTCATGAGGTCCGCTGGCCAAACAGTAACCACTGATGATGGAAGAGAGAGCATCTAACACCTAGAAAAATATTTAAAATATGTAAATATTTTAAGTTCAAAAAATAAATGACCGACTCATATAGACATTTTATAGCAAGTTGACACACAACATGATCTGTAAAATATGGCTAAATAAATATAGGGTATTTTTTTAGAGGTTTTTTTTTCAAACTGGCAAGACTTTTTTGAGCGACAGTCAATGTGACAGCTGATTTATGCTCAGTTTGGTTTGCCACTTCACCATGAATAGACTTACACCAGAACAATGTTGCAAATCCTGAAGATTAGGTGAAGTAGGTAAAACACGCCGAAAAGCTGCAAGAGGCAGACCAATGAGATGCTTTTATTTTACGAGATCAATCACCACCATTGATTATAAATTTACAGGATGACGACGCTCCGGCATGTGATCCAATTATTGATCTTCCGGTACCCCAAGGTTAACGTCAATTTATTTTTCATTTGTTCCATACAAACTTTTTACATAGCGCCCACACACAAACTGATAATTTGTACTCAAAGAAAATACAAAAATACAAAACTAAAAAAAAACATTTCAAACCAACTTGACTATTTATTCGGAAGTGGTTCCTTCACTCTACGCTTGGTTAAATTGCTTGTTATTTGAAACTCATAACGCCCAAGTTTCAATTCATGTAAAAAATATTACACGTAATTCTTAATTTTTTTAATCCCATTTTTGAAACATTTAAGTAATGAAAATAAACATACCTAGCAGATTCTTAACTTCAAACAAAAACAATTATTTCCATCGGCCATTATTTTCGTGAACAATCTAATATAATGAAAATATAATATGCAGTCATCAAAAACACATCCACATAATACCTATAATTTATAGACATTAGCAATAGTGAAGGCCAGTAAGATCATGGCCGGTATAAAAAAATGTCAACTCATGTCTGTCAACCCATTAAGAAAAAACATGGAAACATATTTTATGACTGCCATAAACAAGGAAAACACGTTTATCAATAGAATATTAAATCTCCAGCTTTATTATCAGGTGTGAGAATAATAAACTACAAATACCTGATCTGCGAGCAGTCGGTGTTTAGGATCTTTGACCAATAGCCGTTGAATCAGAAAGACTGTATTTGCCGACACCAACACGGTATTGCCATCTCTGAAAAAAAAAATTATATTAGAGAAGGCATGATTCATAAAATACATTATGTTACTGGTTTAAAAAAAATATATAATGCGAAATTTGGATTTGTTTAAAAAAAAATAAATCACAATTTAATCAGACATTTTATTTCATCATCATTTAAATGAAATGCTCTAAAACAGTGGTTTCCAACCGGCGCGCCATGGCATATTGTTGTGTCTGGTAAAATTTAAGTGTCTAGTGAATAGACTTCATTCAACTCGATATAAATTATGTTTTTGTCTGCTTATAAAACAAACTGTCAATAAGCATATCACCACTACACTATTAATTGCGTGCGATAACCGAAGAGCAAATGCTGAAGTTACTACCAAACCGGCAGTACTCAGATGCTTGCGAAGACCTACGATAAGTTGGTAGTGAGAATGTCTTCAAAGAAATTTGAATTTAAGATCACTGGAGGAAAACTCTTGAGGGTACAGAATCAATAATTATCGTATACTAGTGAATGATATTCGCATTGACACAGTAGCATAAATTTGAAAGTGGTAAATAATCAATATGAATATGAAATTTCAAAAACATTGCAAAACTAGTTTTGAATGGCAATTCAGCGAAAGTCGGGTTCGTGTTTACTGGGCACAAATTATTTAATTAAAAATAAATTTAAAAATATTTCTTGCATCTTTGTCTTTGTCTGGTGTCACCATTAAGGGAAACCAGTTCTCGTAAGTGGAAAATAATTGGATAATAAACATATTCAAATATGATTTTAGAAGTGAACTGGAATCAAATTAACATTAAGTCGGAATATTGTAATTATAATATTTTTTATTAAAGTAATCTATTTTGCCGTGCATGTATATTTTAATAAAAGGTGACATACTTATTTGTAATTTTTCTAAGAATCCTCCAAGTACCACACAATTTGTTGGTAAACATTAATGTAATTGAAGCATGAAGTGCGGTAAACCTCGATATAACCTTTTAAATGCCAGAGGTTTTAAAAGATATATTACCACATGAATCAGTGGCAGGCTTCAGTACAACATTATAAGGTAAAATTAACTGTATAATTATCATCCACAAACAGCAGACTGACTTTAAATATGACATTGAAAATTGTGCTTAACCCTGTCTCTGCAAGGTTGAAATGTATGTGTCGTAGGTACTAACCAATTTGTCAAAATTTCATATGCATAACGGATTTTAGACTTCAATGTACACCACCTCCCCTAAATTAGTAAGTTATAGAGTTTTACTACAATGCATATAATTTATAAAACATTTTGATTATGTTGTGATGAAGTTATGAATTTGTCCCGCTAATCTGAGGCCTTGTCCCAATAATAAGTATAAAACTCACGGAGGTATGTTATAATTGGCCGCCTGTATCCTATTGAAGAGCTGCGACAATGTGGTGTCAGAGAAGGGAAACTGTCCGTAGAGCATTGTGTAGAGCACGACACCCAGCGCCCACATGTCCGAGGGCTTGCCCAGGTAAGGCTTGCCCATGAGGACATCGGGGGAGATATAGGCCGGAGATCCTGCAAAAAGTTCAAGACCAACTGTTACTCGCAACAAACGCAAGAAAAATAAAATAAACAGCTCAGACGTTACCGCTATCACAGCAAATAAAGTGACAGGCCTTATGAAATCAGATTACAGACAATATAGGAATATCTAATTATAAATATATATAAAATTTGTATATAAATATGTAAAAACATCTGTTATGTACAAGAAACTTGGTCAACAATGAAATCTATAATCCTGACGTTGGTTATAAATTCCCTGATTTTACATCAAATCAAAACACTTTTTGTTTTTTACTGATTCAGTTTACCTTAGACAAAAAAATAATAATGCATTTATTCTTATATGTACCTGTCAACTCAGATGGAAATTTAGTTTAATAGAATTTTAAAATGATATAAAATTTCAAACACAAATAGGTACATCACTATTTTTGGTCACAGAAACATCTGATTGCTCTCTGGTGGTATAATTTTTTTAAATTCTAGCTATAAATGCTGTCATGTAGGATATCTTATACAGAAGATTTAGAAAAAAATTATCTAAATTTTTTCTAAATCTTCTGTATAAGATATCCTACATGACAGCATTTATAGCTAGAATTTAAAAAAATTATACCACCAGAGAGCAATCAGATGTTTCTGTGACCAAAAATAGTGATGTACATATTTGTGTTTGAAATTTATTTATTTTTTATGAAGATAAGATAGAAGAATATACACAATTTTTTAAATATCTTTCCAGTTGTACGGTTATGGCTGTCCACGTGACAAGCCAGTATTCCATTTACGAATTATCACCATCGAGTATTTAAATTTTTATTAAATTTTTTTCAAATTATTTTCATGTCTTGCCTAGTAAAAAATAGCATCTTTTTATATGGAAAGGACATCCGCGAACTTGCATTATCTATATACAGCAGAATTACTTTTTATAATTTAGGTAGCAAATGCTCATGTTGTATGTGGAAAAACTCAAACGATTCAGGAATAAAACCACTTTATTATGGTTTTAGACGACCAAGGGTTTTTGATACTTCATGTGATGACTTCAAGTGATACACTGAATAAAAATTTTGTCACCGAGGTTGAAGTGGAAGAATCTTTAACCTGTTCAGATCCAGGTACAGATGTATACATAATACAGAATTTTTGTACCAAATAAAATGATTAAAATCTTACAGAAATTTTGAAAAATTTGAAGATAATTTTATTAAACTTGTATTAAAATAAATTACTTTTAATATTCTATACATGTTGCTTTAACGACTGTCCAATGTTTTACAGATACAAAATAAGTCGGAAATATTGAGAAAAAAAAAGCAAACTTTGAAGTCTGTATTTTTTTTATCATGTGTTATCCATAACTATTGGGTTTTTGGAGTCATAATTTTGGCAGGAAATCATTCTGTAGAGAATTGTGGACTAGTTCTGTTACACTCTGTATAAAACAAACTCTTAATTAATTTCCAATAATATATTTAATTTCTATTTTTTTTACAAAATTTCTGTAAAAAATTGTACAACATCATGCCAAGTTTTATTAGAATAAGGCTAATGTTTTAAATACATTGTGCTATAAAAATGTGTGATACTACCGCACAACTTGCAGACTCGGGTACGGATAAAAATAAAGAGGTATTCTGAGTATCCCGTTTCTATAATTATGCAGTTGGCTGAACTTGTACTCAAATTCTTATTAATTAAACCGCACAATGTATAAGAAAAACATAAACTAATTATAGCCTTACGATAGATACTAGAAAAATATAGAATTTAATCAGTGCGCAATTATCTCACAAAGTCATAAATCACTTTTAAGAAAAATAAGTTAAATACTTTATTACGTAGTAATAATTATGTGTGATTTATTGCGTAAGAGCAGTGTTCCCCAAACAGTGTGCCACAAAATATTATCACATCCAGTGAAATTGGCAGAAAATTATTTTTTATAGTACTATTTATATTCATATTTGCAAAGTTACATATGTATTATTAAGTATAGGTCTTTCCATTTTGGAAAGACAATTGAATTAGTATGTGTAAGTCGAATTATCATGTGTAATTGAATTAGCATGTGTGAAGTGAAGCCTAGAGCTTGCAGAAGAGAAACAAAAGTAGACTGAATGTAGTGGAGAAGATATCCCTTAGATGTATGTGTGACAAACTCATTTATGATAGAGTAAAGAATGAAGATATTAGGAATGAATGTAAAGCTAATCTTAGATATAATTAATAGAATTAAAAAAGGGTCGCTTAGGTGGTTTGGGCATGTTGAACGAATGAATGAGGAAAGAATGGTAAGAAAGATATATAACGGAAGTGTTGACAGTGCCAGAAAGCAAAGGCGACCGCGGAAGACCTGGCACGACTAGATTAACCAGATACTGGAAGATGGTGCCGTTAGAAGCCTCAACAACCATCGAGCTTGCAAGCGAAGATGCATGAATGTGGATGAGGCGAGAGAGAGAGAGTTGTATGTCAGGAGAAGAAGAAGAGTGTGGCCCTTTATCCTCTCTTACCCCCATGGGAAAACGGCGTGATGGTATAAGTAAGTATGTGTAAGCCGTGTAAGTAATGGCGGACATAAAAAGTTTAAAAAAATCAGTCATAAAAATATCATTTAAACTATTAAATTTCGCTTATAAAAATATTTTTAAATATAATTTCATTCATATTATTTATATTTAAAACAAAAATTTCACCTGCGGCACTGCTGTAAATTTGTAAAAATGAATGTGTAAATTGTCTCATTTTCATCAGAAGAATTTTTACATTTACCGTGTTTAATTAATTTTATATACCTACATATATTTTCTATTAATATCAGTAATTTTTGGAAAAAAATTTACTGCGGTTCATTTAATTTTTTTTATACAAATAATTTAATTTAATTGTAATAATTATGTGTAAATTTTTTAATAAAAATTAGTTGTTAAAAAAATACTTCTTTAAATGTCCTGGTTTTAAATTTCGATAAGATATGAGCTTAGGCACCTTTTACTTAAAAAAAAAACATTGTATATGTAAAGTTCAAATATCTCATTTTTATCAGAAAAAATTAAACCTTTGGTATTTTTATTTAAACTTAAATAAATTGAGTTTTGGGAAATATAGTCACCCTATAAAATTTATAATGCAAATAGAATAACAAATTTCTCGAAATACAATCATTTTTACGAAGTGCTACAATTAAGCGTAATGTAATACCAAGTGGCATGCGAGCCAAAAAAGGTTGGGAAACGCTGGTTTAAAGCATAGATTTTTGCATTTTCCGTTAATCAAACAACCCATTATTGTAAAAATCTATACTTTAAACATAGTAGTACTATAACTGGCCCTTAAGTCCCGTAATTGTGACAATTTTTTAATAGATTCAGTGATTCCGGGACCTCCTATGCTCCCGGACCCCGGGCAATAGCTATACCGCAGGTACATAGAAGTACCCTTCAGTGTGCTGTCAATTTTTTTTTCAATTTGATTCTGTGGTGTTGTAAAGTTTGGGAACTATCACCTTGAAGTAATCATTCCTAACAATTAAACGCATAAACGGTACCATTAAACATTAATCAACTCTTAATGCATGCCAATACTATACCTACTTAATTATTATAATTCTTTATATAAATATCGACAAATATTCTTTAATCTTAAGTGAGTATTTTTTTGATCAAAAACTTAAAAACAGATATGAAGATGAAGATAATATTATTAATTTATTTTAGACGTTTTTATATAATAGGTCAGACATTTTTTTTTCTTTGACCAAATTGAAATTATAAGATTCGTAAACATAATTAGGTTTTTAGCGGAGATGAGCAATCTAACTTATCTGAACGAGGAAAACCAATCTAAATAACTGTATAAATTAAGCAGGAAAACCTGTCCAGTTAATTAAATATGTGTCTGTAGAAGAGAAGTACGACTAACAATACAAAGTATAAAAAAATTTAATGCAATAAACATTCAAGGATGTATATTTATGTCCTTGGGCAATAAACAAGTTTTAATAATTAATTATTTTTAAAATTTTGAAGAATTCGAGTCGGGGAACACAGATTTTTTTGGCATTTATAAGATGAGACAAAGGGACAAAAAATCATATTTTAACGAGGCTAAAAAAATTGCGCACTTATGTCACATGTCACAACAATACTATCGAAGATTCCAGAACGGCCTAGTGTAATCTACGGCTTCCGAGAAACATCTACAAAAGCCTGGAAGCCACGAGAAAGTTCTCATAAACACTAGGAACTCCTAGAAGGCTCGATATCATCAGATATAAATAGACCGTGTGCGGGAGTAGGGTGGTTGTTGTTTTTGGGTGCGCTTGACAGCGACACGGAAGCAAAGGTAGCCGCGAGTTGCGAAGGCCAGTGGGGCCAAGCGAGCGGTAATTCGACAGCGAGAACTCTGGAAAGTTCTTACGTAGCGAAATAAACCAAAGCGAAATAGTATGTGCGGGAATTGGATGTAATGTTCTAGTGAATAGTGTTAAAGCGATTATAAAGTGTCTATTTACGAGTGATAAATTACGAAACAGTTTAATTTAAATAATAGCGTTAAGTTAAATAGTGTTAAGTGACCGTAACTAATTAATTGGTAATTAATAAATCCTGTATAAAACACTGATTCCGAATAAACTGCGACTGCATCAATCAAATATAAATAATGCTGATCAATTGATACTGCCGTAATTAAATGTTTGTAAACACCATTGCAATGACGCAAATCTGACTAGTGCGTAATATTTTGACGCGTAGTTAGAGACGTCATAACATTGAGTTGTAAGGTTTGCGTATTGTAACTGTAAATGTTATTGCAAAACATAATGTTGATCACATCCTAAACATTGCCAAAAGAGCTCAGATATTATATTTGGCTTAGGGTGTTTAGTGTATTGAAATTCAAGAATTTCAAAACACACCCAAATAGGTAATTCAGAAAAACTTGCTTTGGAATATATAATATTAAAAAACAAGTTCCTCAAAATCTATGTAATTCAATAAATACTTTAAATGGTATACATTTTTCTTGCATGAATCATAAATAACAATATTTCTCTATAGAACACAAATAAAAAAGTGTTCAAATTTCAGACCCATATGTCTATCCATGGGACCATGGGGTATACCACTCCCCCTTCCCAATACATAGTTCACAAGGAGTAACTATTTCTCAAATAAAATTCAATCCAATAATAATAATTTCGTTGTTTGTCTGTCCGTAACTTCCTTAATTTTTTTAAGTTTTTTCTTAGCTTTTATTTTTATATATTTTTTTTATTAAAATATATCTTTGTATAATGTAATTTTTAACGGATCACAGCTATACATATTAGTATTACAATTTGTATATTAAGAATCTGTAAATTATTAAGTGATATGAAAATATAAATCAATGCATTCATTTCTAAGACAAAAAAACAATTTGTGTACTTATATAACAATGACACATTAGCCGAATGGGGAAATAGCAAAATGGAGCAGCGCTCACTCAGCATATGACAGGTTTGATTTCAAAAAGGTCTTGGAGATGCCTGGTACCATACTCAGTACAAGTAAAGGCGTAAATAAATGATAAGGTAAAAGTGTGTGCGAGTATATAAAAACGTTACAAATTTCACCGGGGCACCAGCTGAATAAACCATATTAAAATATATCTTATTTATAAAAAAAACTACATAAATTAAAAATGAAACATTTCTGAAATTTCTAAAGGTTTTCTGTACAGTATATTGAGAATTCAGAGGTTACTAAGAGGATTCTGAAGAAAATGTGAAAAATTCATACTCTAAAATGATGATGATGATGATGCTGATTACATCTAAATATGAAAAAAAAATTACCTCGTTGATCCTTCAAGAGATGCCGTTCACTACCCAAATGAGTTCCCAAGCAAAAGTTAGTAATTGTTATTCTTCTCGTTCGTTGATTCAATACTATGTTTCCTAGTTTCAGATCTCGGTGAACAATATTGCGCTGCAAGAAAAAAAAACATTAATTACAACCAAAATCAAACGTACATATCAATTACGGCACAAGGAAAATGTTTTAAAATATGGTTTGATTATATGCAGGTGGGATTTCCCAAGTACATACTCAATTATGTAGATAACCCATGAAATTTAAATTTTGTATGTTTAATATGATTGGCAATTGTAGATAGTAGTATAATCGAGTCAGAGCGCTTCCGAATCTGATAGAAATTTCAGTGCTAGTTGACGAATCTACTATTAGGTATTATTTAACTGGTCGTACGCTGCCCATGCGCAATGCGGAATGTACGCTGTCTGCCGCACAATTTCGGACACGATTGCTGTTTTTTAGACACTTTTTTGTGATGGTTATATTCATGTAAAAATCAACAATAATCGCTAAAAAGTCGCAGTTTCTAATTTCTCAATATACAGACTTCAATAGTTACTAATAACTACTTATATTTCGATAATTACTTGCGCAATAATCACTCGTTCATTAAGTATGAAAATAAGTAACGAAATTTACTGTCAGAAATGTACGCACATGTTTATCGAATAAAACCATGGAAGCAATAACACTAGAGATATCGTATTTCAATATTTTCGTTCTAAATATATCAAGGAATATAAAAATACTTAATTTTAACACTTTTTTATTTACAAAAAAACACTTTTTTAAACAGATAAATAACACAATTAATGCGCAGTTCGAAGACGACATTTGAAATGATTTTTTGTCCGGTTTACGCGGCAAATGACGTTACTTGACGAATAGAACTCGTTCATTCATTCAAAAACTTGAGATAAAAAAAAAATTCATTAACAGACGTAAAATTCGCATACATGTCTAGACTCTAGACCAGCAGACAAGACATCTGTCATCCAACCGCGCCTTGAAGCATTCTATCAAAAGATTCATAGTTCAACAGCTCAAAAAATTTATGATTCATTCCGCTCAAATAATCAACCAGCTCAGTTTCAGCTCACATTCAGATCAAATTGAGCCAGCTCACTGAACCGGTTCAATTAGAACGATTGAGCGGATGAGCCGGATCGCCCACCACATGTCTAGAGAGCGCATATCTCAGCTCCGGCAAACAGAGGGTACAAAGATAGTCGCGTAGATCTACGCTCTGTCATACGACCGGTTAATGAAAATGAAAAATAATTTTTATTTTTAGATTTAATTACCGAATCAAACAATCACGGAATTTTTGTTAACTTATCTCCAGCTATACGGATTTCATTAAAATTTTCTTCAAAAAAATGTTGTAGCTTTTGCTACTGATGGCGTTAAATGCAATGGTTGGTAAGAAATCTGAGGTTGCTCAATTATTAAAAAATTCCTATTATTGTAATATAGCACAGTATCAAACATCGCATAGAGCTATCTATTGAAGATTCAATTTCGAAGTTCAAGGAACAAACTGAGAGTCCCTACACATATTATTGAATCTGTAAAAATTCTATTTTCATTTTATCATCTTAAACTATCCAATTTAATCTTGCTTGTTGTTTCCATTTTCATTTTTTGAAAAGAAAATTCAACTTTTTTTAACACTGTTTGAAGATATAGAGTAAATTAGTTTAACATAATCGAGGACTTTGGAACATTGGACATTTTAGAAATCCATAGAACAAATGAAAATGTACAGGAAGATTTTAGAAAGGAACATTTTATATATAATGCGTGGCAGGGGTGCATGCACGCAGTCATATTTTGACATTTGGCGAAAACACAGAAGTGAAACTGGCGAAACAGACAGCAGACGATTCGGTGCTAAATTGACGGCCAGCATTTAAAGTACCCGAGTACCTACCTGCCTGCGAGGAGTGTTCTAGAAGTGAATCAGTGAAAAGAAACGAAATTGTAAACACCTGTGTACACAATTTAAAATTATAATTAATTTAAGTGTTTCATTTCATCTCTCAATATTCTGGTCCCAACAAAATTCTTTGCGAGTTCATGTAAATAATTATTCTCTTTTGACATTAAAAATATTTCTACAAATATATATTCAAACACATAAAAAAGCAATTCAGATAGCACTTTTTTTAAATGCAATCATTCTGTAAATTCAATAATCAAGTTGATATACAGAATCTCCTCTCTCAATTTATAAAATAACATTCACGGACCTTTCCAAAAGAGAATTTGAAATATTAAACATAAAGAGAAAATTAAATATCACATAAGCTATATAATATGTCATTTACCAAGAAGACATAATCAGAGAAAACATATTTTCCAAGGATTTATTTTTTTATGTAAATTTTTCCTCAATCTACAATGACCGGTTTACAGAGTGGCCGAACCGGTGTTTGACACACATCACAATACGTCAACAAACACAATATTGTTACACAAGTTAGTTTGTTAGTCAACTGAAATTTATATATGTATTTTTTATAAGTATACTTGAATATTTTAACCCATTTCGTGCCCACTTTTGGAACAGGTTAATAATTTAAAGATTCTAAACGGTCTAGTTTAGTATGTGTATATTATTTCTATTAGTAATGCTGAATAATCATTAATATTAAGCAGCGTGTTATGGTTATAGTCTTCTGAAATATGTTTGATGTAGCTAGTAGCAAAAACTTCAGGGGAGTTTTTTTCATTCCATTTTGAATAGAAAATATTCTTTAAGCTTTGAGTGAAGTGTCGACAGTTGCAGAAATAAGCGACATCAAAGTTTGCATTTTTTTTTCCTCAATATTTCTGACTTATTTTCTATAGAATGTTGGACCGTCACTACCATAACTTATATGGAAAATTAAAAATTCATTTGATTATTAATATAAGTAAAATACAATTTTAAAAAACCTTATGAATCTGAATGAATTATTAATATTCAATATAAACTACTTTCATGATGGTCTAACGTTTACAAAAGATAAGCTAAAAATATTAAGAAAAAAATGCAACATTCATATCGCTCATTTTTCCCTAACTGTCGAAATTTCACCCAAAGTTTAAATATATTATATTTTCTATTCAAAACGGAATGAAAACGACTCCCCTGAAGTTTTTGCTACTAGCTATCTGTATATATCTATTATAATCAGGGTTCGAAAAATCCGATTTTTATAATAAAAATCAAAAAATCGGATTTTTTGATATATTAGGTCCTTACATATGAAATTGGCGTTTAGTATGGGAGGAACATAAAGCCGATTTTTCTTTTTTATAATATATTTATTTAATCAAAGTATGTACCATTGCTATCTATGCACTTTTGTCATCTCATAGGTAGTTCATCGATCCCTTTACTAAAAAAACCATTAGGACGGGAATCAATAAAATCTTTGAAGGCGGTTTGGACTGCCCCATAAAAGTTGAATTTTTTCCTTTGCAAGAAGTTATCCAAATTTCGAAAAAAATGGTTGGGGCAAGGTCCGGAGAGTACGGTGGATATCTTGGACATTCTAATTGAAGCTCCTCTAATTTGGTAGCCGTCTGTTGTGCAGTGTGTGGTCTAGCGTTATCATGAAGCAGCAGTGGCCTAGAGCGATTAACCAGCCTCGGTTGTTTAGCAGCTAGCTTTTCCATCATGGTTTGCAGTTGCTGACAAAAGACATCTGCCGTAATCGTCTGGCCAGATTTAAGAAAGCTGTAGTGAACGACACCAGCACTAGTCCACCAAACGCTCACAATTAACTTTTTTGGAGTCAATTTTCGCTTGGGGCATGGTTTGGCTGGTTCGGCAGGGTTCAGCCATTGCGATGAGCGCTTCCGATTATCGTACAGGATCCACTTTTCATCACAGGTAATGATTCGATTTAAAATCCCTTCATTATTGTGCCGGTTGAGTAATGCAACGCAGCAGTCAACGCGCGTTTGTTGATTTGCTTCACTCAATTCGTGAGGTACCCACCTTTCAAGCTTTTTCACCTTACCAATTTGCTTCAAGTGGATTAAAACAGTTTTATCACTAACACCGCAGCCTGCAGCTAACTCGGATGTGGTTTGCGATGGATCCGCTTCCACAATAGCCTTCAATTCTTCATTATCAACTTTGGTCTCCGGCCGTCCACGGGGCTTGTTCTGCAGGTCGAAATTTCCAGAACGAAAACGTTGGAACCAAAAACGCACTGTGTTTTCTTTTGTGGCACCGTCGCCATACACATCATTAATCCTTCGAGCCGTTTCTGCAGCACTGGTGCCACGGTGGAACTCGTACTCGTAAATAACGCGATATTTCAAGTTTTTCATTTTGTAAACTGAGTGACGCAAAGAAAAAAACAATTGCGGAAAAAACAAATGAATTATAATTTTCAAAACACAAATACATGAGTAAATAGCTGTATAAATTTGGATTTGGAATTCCTAACCAAAGAGAAGATATTTGAGATCAAATTTGCCAGTACGGCAAAACGCCAATTTCATATGTAAGGACCTAATATATCAAAAATTGGATATATATCCAAACTTTTTTTCTCCTTTTTTGCATATGTCGATTGATTCAAACATGAAATAATTAGGAAATTAATTTTTTTATTTTGTATATGAATTATTATTTATTAAATAAATGAATTGCATACTGAAAAATGCTTATATATGCAATTATTATATATAAGTTATAAATGTTGCTCTTTCTGATGTAGTGTTAAGGGTGTTTCTTTGTGTGAAATAAAAAATAGATTATATGAAACAAATTAAACTTCAAATTAAACTTTCAGGCACTCCCAACTACTACTATAGTATTAAACTTTAATTTCATTTCTTGCATGCCACCTAGTGAATAAGTAATAGTAAATAAGTTTTTTTTTTAGCAGTAAGTTGTTTCGTAAGATAATTTTTCTGTGTAAAGCACCCTTGAGGTGAGTATTCGCTGAAACGGGGCTATATAAAATTTTCCAAATACACATAGCATTATTTAAAATACAACTAGCGCCATCTATTAACATTCGCAGAAACTTTTCTTGGATATATATCAAAAATAAAAATCGAGCCATAAATATTGTGATATATATCATGATATATATCCGTGGATATATATCCTCGAACCCTGATTATAATATCATTTATATCAATAAAAAGATCTCACTCAAGTAATGTACCTCGAGGGACAGAGCCAAAAGTGCGTTAGTGATTATTTCAAACTTTACAGAAGAGCAAAAGATTGTTTTGTCAATCTCATTTTGTCAACATTTATTTTATTATTAAACGATTTCCATCTGTGTTTTGGAAAATACGGAAATCTTTTAATAATAAAAGAAACATTGACAAAACCAGATTGACAAAACTTTATTTTGCTCTCCGACAAAGTTCGAAATAATTACTAACGCCCTTTTGGCTTTCTACCCTCGATATATGGATATACCTTCCGAAATTATGTATATAGTCATTCAAAGCCCCATCGCTTCTAATCCCCTTGTGCAAGATGTTTTGTCCGACAACTTGCTTAATACGCTGATATGACCATTGAGATTTAGGGGGATAGAATAATAGTTATAAAATATTGAAATTCATATAAAATATTTTTTTAAATAGCAAGTTCAAATTGCATGCTGATGTTAAAAAAATTTACTAAAACTTTTTGAAGATATAAAAAAAACCTAAAATTAAAAATTATCATAGCCAGAGGCAAATACTGACTGTTCGGACATGAGGCATAATAAATTAGCATAATAAATATTTGATGTTACCTTATGCAAATTGGCCACTACACGAACAACATCGTAGAATATCATAATGGCCTCTCTTTCTGGGACTTTTTTTACTTTGGTAACGTAGTGCTGAAGGTTCACGAGATCGCCGGTCTTTTCACTGAAGTGGTGGGCGCTGACGCAGTCCAAGACCAAAAATAGTCTTTGTTTAAGTTTTCCCGTGTAAATATTTCCGGTAAGCGATGTCGGATCTGCCACCTCTTCCAGCGCTTGATCCTAAAAAAAATCAAAAACATTTTTTGTTTGAATAAGTCATGTTTGCAAAATCTTGCTATTTTGAAAACAAGTTTGATAAAACAATATTTGAAGTTCTGCATCATCAGGCTAAGACATTATTTGGATAGTCGCAAACGCAAAAAGTAGCCGGTGTTGTGTACAAGAACCCATCTGTTGTTCTAAGTGAAAAAAAAATTCAGCTGAAAAACCAAGGAACAACGTTTACCAGATCAGAATATCTCCTTTCTTATACTCTGGTATCCTTCAATTTCCTTTTCTCTCAGACAGGATTCCAACTCACGACTGATCTCGCAACATAGCTTTAATAATCATTATATCACATGTGGAGTATAATCGCAAAGGCAGCAATATACGAAAAAAATTAATGCAGTCATCGAGGATTAATAATTTATAATGTACTGAATTCGTGATTTTATAGGAAACATAGTCTATAATTTTATAGGAAACATGATTTTAGAAGGGACTATACAGTTAAACTCGGTTATAAGGAGCTCGGATATAAGGAGATCCCGGCTGTAATGAGCAAAACTGTGAATTCATTTTGATTTGCGCATATTTCCATACAATAATTCTCGGTTATAAGAAGCGCAATTCCCGGGTATATGGAGCAAATTTTAAAAACTCTGCATACATATTTGCTTGAGTTACAGAAAAAAAACCAAATACGTACTCAAAACAATAAACTTGTTCAATTTGCTTTCAAAGCGGCTCACACTTAATTAGGGTTCATTTTATGATGTACACAATCTTGTGTGTCCGAAAATTCCTTTGATAAGGAATGCTGACGAACTGAAGGTCGAGAATATTGGTCATATAACTCCGATTATTGGGGGTTGTTTGAAGTCAGTTTATTTAATGTAGTTTACTGTATTAGCATTTAAAAGCCTAATCAGTTAAACTCGAATTGTTCTATCGGAAACACGTCCACTAACAAACGAAAGTGTCTCTCGGTTCGCGAAAATGTCGAAATTATTTATGAAATAGAACGCGACGCTAAAAAGTCCGAAGTCTGTAAAAAGTCTTCACTATCGTTTTCTATATTAAGTTTGGAAAAATAAAGATGTTTATTTGGCTGCTCTTGAAAATAACTTAACACTATCAAAAAAAATTTGAAAGTGCGAACTTACTGACGTTGACGAAACGGTTCTGTACCCAAAGATCCGCTAGATTTTCCATTGATGGGCCAATAGTTAAGGCGCAAGTGGAAAAATTCGCAAAACAATTTGAAAGAGATGACTTGTTTTAAAAATCGCCATAATATTGTTTATGCAAAAGTTAATGGAGAAGCAGCATCTACCGATTCTGTAATGGCAAGTGAGTGGATTGAAAGCGTTTGGTCAGAATTGAGGCAGAGTTTCAATGACGAATACATCTATAACGCTGACGAGACAGGACTCTTTTATAATATGACACCTGACACCACATTTTTAAATTTAAAAGTGACAGTGTCAGTTTGTGTCGTCTCTGTCTGCCCCACCTAATGGCATTAAATGAAGATATGCTATACGAGTACATATATTAAATCTTAGATATTCTATCGTGGCCCAATTATATAGTATTCGGATTATTAGTTTAAAAAAGTATGCATGAAATTTACCTATCCCGGCTATAAGGAGCAAATTTAGTCTGTCCCGTTGCGCTCCTTATAACTGAGTTTGACTGTATATAAAATCAAGAATTCAGTACATTTTAAATTATTAATCACCAGTGACTGCATTCAAAACATTTTTTTAGTACTTTAGATATTCCTGCCTTTGCTTTTATACCCCACATATATTAAAGTAAGTAAAACAAAGTGCGTAAAATATTAAGATTAATTTTGACAGTATCGAAACCTTTCAAGAACATGAAACCTTCATACTGTCATCACTACCGATACTCTTGAGGCTGTTCAGAAAATGACAAAAATACCTAAGACGAGTGTGTTTTAGATATGCTATAAAAATTATACAGATTGAGTTGATAAACGCCTAATAAGGTATGGGGGAATATTAATGACCTAATATGCTTATAAATAATGATCAATTGAATCTATTCGTACACTGAGATATTCCCTAGCTTTCCATCTACCAGTCTGCAATACAAACTAAACATTTTGTAATCCTGTGTCCATCGGCCGTATTCTGAAAATAACAACATTGTTATTTGGTGATTGTTATCCCAACAATATAGAAACGTCAAGACATCTGTCAAATGTCGATATTTCTATCATTGTGGTAAAAGAATTGGTTTTAATTTATATTTGAACTCTTTAGATGAAGGAATTAGTAGATATGCGTGAAACAAACTGTTACATTTACAGGTGGATTCTCCCGCCTTGATAATGAATCGAAATGACCTAATATCAATAGTTTTGAGATATGCAATATCAAAGTTTGCATTTTTTTTTCAATATTTCTAACTTACATTTTGCAAAAAGTTGAACTATCATTACAGTAACTTCCATCGACTATGAAAAATTCATTCGCTTTAATACAACTCAAATAAAATGATAAAAACCTTATAAAAAAAACAATTTTTACATTTTTGCAAGGTTTTTATCATCTTATTCGTCTTGTATTAAAGCGAACAAATTTTTCATAATCGATATAACGATAGTTCAACTTTTTGCAAAACATAAGTGAGAAATATTGAAAAAAATGCTAACTTTGATATTACATATCTCCATAACTATTGATGTATTAGGTCATGGTTGCTTGAACATTTTCGACTCACTATTAAAGCAGGTAAATCAAAAAAAAAATTGTAAATTGAGCCACCCTGTATAAAATTCATCATAAACTAATATTTTAGACAACACTCTAGATTGCAATGACTGGTCTGCGTGATAATATAAAAATCGCTGTGACATCAAATAAGCACGTCTTTTTTAAGAACATCGTGGAGGTCCAACATTACTATCCACGAAGGTGTAACAAAATATTGATGTACCTATTTTAATTTAAAATGGTTTATATGCTATTTTAATGACAATTATTTATGAATCCCTTATACTTTTTACATTCCCCTCAATTAGTGATGCAACGAATATGAATACGAATATTCATATTCGCCGAATAGTAGATATTTACCGAATATTCGTATTCGCCAAATATCATCAGGAATATTAAAAACAAACTATTTATAACTGAACGCAACGTAAATTACGGTTTGACTGTGCACCGTGTATCCGAACACACCTGCGCGCTCTATCGGGGATTCCCCTAACAATGAATGAATGGATTTGTTGAGTTCTCAAGTTGTCAATTATTACTTGTTTTACAGCATAACATGAGTTCTTTCATCTAGTTTCGTTGGGTTATTAATAAGGGTAGATGTTCATTTCATGTAGTTTTTGTTCTGTAATACGTATTGTTTGTTCCATTTTATTTCCGTTGTGTGTAAAAGTATTAACTCTTATAAAATAATTTTAAATTAAATCTAATAACACGACCTCTCGTAAGCGTGAAAAAAGTGATATTTATTTTCGACCACTGGGAATGTACTGAAAGAAATGTTGAACTTTTTGAACAAAGATTTGCCGGTGGTAAATTTTAATTATTAAATATCTTTGTCAAAAACGAACAGTGGTGTATTATTTATTAACTTGTTGAATTATTCGTATTCATATTCGCCGAATAGTAGGCTTATTAATATTCGTATTCGTGAAAGTAGTATTCGTTGCATAACTACCCTCAATCAATATATCACACTAATTATATCATGTAGATTCACAACTACTTTCCAAAGGTCTCACCTAAAATTGCAAAAGTCATAAATGTAAATGGATTTAATAATTACTCGGGCTTAAATAAATAAGTCCCGTCTATTTTTGAGTTTTGGGGTAGTAACACCGAAAAAGGCAGATTGACGTGAATCTACATCTTGTTTATTCTTGAGTGTTGGAGTAACAATCACCAAAACAATATTGTTATTTTTCTTTATATTGAATTATCATAAAGCCACTGACATTTTCTTACTTAGTTTTCATCTTTCGAAAAGGCTGTCACTGCACTTTGTTGACCTAACTGTATATGCTTAATTTATTTCTACTAAACTATATTATGACAACTCTCAGAAAACTACATACATGACGTATTATTCATTTTTAATATATGTATATTCTTATTATGCATTTGCCTGAATATTGTTTCACCGTAATGTACAAAAAAAAAACTGTATAAGGAAAAATAATAAGTAGATAATTTACCCAGATCATAATCACGATTGTTATGGGAACGCGTAAAAGGATGGTAGGTTATTATTTTTTCTTTTTTTAAGTCATGTTATTATGATTTTTTACAACTCAACTCATCACCTGTAATTTGTTTGCTCGCCAAATAGCCATCAATGGCGTTAGCCTGCATCCTTTCGTACGTGTGTACATACACCAGATAGCCTTTTTTTTTCACTCAATAAATTAAAAATTTAATAAATTATTTGAAATGTATTTAATCCAGTATAATAGTTTGCAGATATGCATTCTTTTAAAATAATAGCATTCAAAAGATGTTCGGGTATCTTTTTTTGAATTAGCGTTTTTTTGCCTCAACTATTATTGCCAACAAAAAAGTCAAAACTTGTTTAAATACTTAGACCGTTGTCCAGTGTGAATTTAGCGCGGTGCTACGCTACATTATTTATGTGTTAATGAAGAGGCAATGACATCAATGACCATGTGTCCGATGTAAATACATCCTAGTGGGTTTTTACCAGATTAATTAGTACAATTCAGAGGGGGATCACCGTTTTAAAGTATAAATGGTTTTTCTTATTAGATCTATATCGTGACTCACTAACTTAACGTCGCGCTGTTTTCCAGAGAAGGTAGAACGCCTTCTTCACAATTCTAATAATACCATCTTTCAGGCTCTCTGGCCATGCCAAGTCTTCCTCAGATATCCTATATTTCTAGTACCATCAACGCTCACATCCTATATATTTCTTACCATTCTCTGCTTGTTCATTCATTTCACATGACCAAATCAATGCTTTTTACTTAATCTAAATATAAAAAATTTACTGTCTGTCCAATTATAATTAGAGTGTGACACGCAATCAGCGTTCGGCTTATGTTGCGCAGTCATGCAAGGGTCATTATTAATTATTATTATTTCCCGTGATTTTTCACAGGTGTACGGTTAGTACAATAATAACTAATACTACTGATCAAACAGCTGGCCCTACAATCAGCTTTACTTATACTACTACTTTCTACTTCCTAATACTTTCTGGGACTACATAAAGTCACAAAAGGCGGATGGCGGGAATGTTAACTCCATGACATGGGGCGAAAAAATGGTACGGGGTGCAGATATTGCTGAGGCGTTTGCAGGTCATTTTAAAACAGTGTATAGTAGTGAACCTCCGCTTCTGGATATTAACATTGCTAGGCAATGTTCTCCGATCGGTGCACAGTCTATTGATGTTCAAAATATCAGTGAGAAGGATGTGTCCGACACTATAAAAAAATTAAATAATACTCATTCTCTTGGTCCAGATTTCATTCCAACATTTCTCTTAAAAGGTTGTGTGGAACTGATAAAAAAACCACTTTGTTTTTTGTATAATCTTTCCATTAATACAGGGATCTTCCCGGAAACATGGAAGACTTCAAAAGTTACTCCCATACATAAGAGTGGCTCTAAGTCGTCCGTAGAAAATTATAGACCAGTAGCTGTTCTCTCTGCCCCAGCTAAGGTATTTGAAATCATAATAAGTAGAACCGTCGCTTCCCGGGTAGAGCCATTTATAATTGATGAACAACATGGATTTAGGAAAGGCCGCTCGGTTGAGACAAATCTGATGGTTTTCACAAATTATGTCACGGAAGCTCTGAACGCGGGACATCAGGTAGACTGTTCATATAATGACTTCGCCAAAGCCTTTGATACAGTCAACCATGATGTCTTATTGAAAAGGTTGTATGAGATTGGTTTCTCGGATGGTATGCTAAAATTAATGTCGAGCTACCTCCAAAATAGGAACCAATACGTCTCCTACGGCCTATTCGCGTCAGAGTGCTTCTTTACCTTCTCGGGTGTCCCACAAGGATCTAACCTGGGTCCATTGTTGTTTTCGATTTTTATTAATAATATAAAAAATGTAATCTTAAACTCGCGCTTTCTGTTATTTGCGGATGACTTAAAGCTTTTCTTAAAGGTATCAACTTTGGACGATTTTCGTCTTCTCCAAGCAGATATATCAAATATATGTGAATGGGGAAGACGAAATAAACTGTTGTTTAATGTTTCCAAGTGTTCGGTTACATCCTTCACTAGGGCCCAAAAAACTCTATTTTTTCGCTACAAAATGAACGATCAAAATCTGACAAGAACATCAAATGTTAAAGATCTAGGTGTTAGATTTGTAAGCAACCTAACATTTCACGATCACATAGAGACGATCAGTTGTAATGCTTTGAGAATGTTAGGATTTGTTCTGCGTACTGCCAGGGTTTTCGAGAATACCTGCGTACTCAGAACTCTTTACAACTCCTTGGTGCGGAGTAGACTCGAGAGTGGCTCGATGATCTGGGGGCCACATGAGGGCAAGTACTCTCTTATGGTGGAGAAAGTCCAAAAGAAGTTTCTGAGATATCTCTACATGAGAGAGTACGGGCATTATCCTTGGCTTTACCCAACCGAGTTTCTCCAGGGTATGCTTGGCTACAATAGTTTAGAGACTAGAAGGAATGTGTATTTGATTACACATTTTTATCGATTGTTGCGCGGTATGATCGATAATCCTGAAATTATGCAGAGCATTGGTTTGTATGTTCCTGATAATTACACTAGACATCGTCAGCATAGATTGTTTCACATTCCAATATACAGGACCAACCTGCCGATGGTTATGCCTGTTGGAAGAGCCACAGCTATGCTGAACAAAATCGCTTTGGGTATTGATATATTCCATGTGTCTGAGGGGGTTTTCCGAAGCGGGATTCTCCTACACCTTTGACCAGATTTTATGTTATTTTTAATTTATTAAATATTTTCATTTTTGATATATACTTCCTAATATGTATGCCTTAAACATTTTGTTTGTCATGTACATATTATCATGAAATAAATTGAATTGAATTGAATAATTATATTCACTTTTAATTTTTTCATTATTTACTCTATTGTAATGTACCACATTTCCAGTACTTTGGTATGTTTTCTGCCACCTATCGGCTCCACTTCCATGCACCAATGTTGGTACCAGAACTTCATCATGTACCGCTGGTCTTGGCTGACCAGCATTCATTAGCAACCATGGCATTCAAAGCATCATTCATTTAAGTCCCTGCAATCATCCTGCTTTCAACATATTTCTCCGCCTTTTCATTCCTACCAAACATACTTCCTAAGAACACTGAGTCTTCTAGTTGTTCCAAGCACTCGTCCATTTATTTAATTTGCAATATTTTGCAGGTTGTTTAACTTTTTTGCTTCCTGAATACCATCTCTTGCAAACATTCATCACAAGGTCACATTCCTCACATGCACTATACAAGGAAAGTGACATTATAACCTGATGCTATGTAACAATTTGAAATATGAAGTATATTAAACATATCTGAGCTAAGTAAAGAATTCTTTAGTTTAGTAATAATTATTTATACTATAGGGTGTCTTTTTTAGAGGTGCAGAACTTTAAAATGAAATCAAACACATAAATCGTGGTAACGCCCGTGGTATTGCCTTTTTTGGAAGGATAATTTTATGCCATCAGTGTTTAAATATAGGCTGTTTTTTTAGAGGTTTGTTTTTCGAAGTGCCAACAATTTTTCCAGCGACAGCCGATGATGATAGCTGACAGCTGATTTGTGCTCAGTTTAATTTGCCATCTCACCATGAATAAACTTACGCCAGAACAATGCTTGCCAACTTATTCCAAAAATTTAATGTGGGTGGAGAAAGAAGAAAACTGATACATTCAAACAACTTTCTCCCTCAGCAGTCCTCTCACAAAATAAGCTACTTTTTCCTGCTTCATCCATCACCATAAATCTTTTAATACGGGTACAACAAAGGGAAAATTTCCTCTAGGTATCAAAATACATTTTAAATATTTCAATGATTGAAATTAATGATGTTGGCCACTCTAATCATTGGGCATAAATATAAATTTAATACTTCTTGTTTTAGAAGAAGATGACTTCACAGAAATTTCTAATGACTCATATCATTCTGAGATTTGCCATGTCAAATTTTAAGGAAATAATATCATTTATGAAATTAAAACTGTTCATCTGATCACACAAAATTTACATTGAAGAAATATCCCAATTATAATGAATTTTTAAAAAAAAAAAAATTTTTTTTTTTGAATTTACTTCTTTAACGAAAAAAAAAAAGATTTTTTTTTTAAATCTTTTCTTTTAATAAAATAAATAAATACTAAGTAATTCCTTAGGAACCGAAATGTAAAAGTACCCTCATTTTTAACAGGTTACAGCTAGTAATAAATAAAAATAAAAGACAGAAAAAACTTAGTCACATAAATCAAATGTAATAAACAATAAGATTAATCCTAATATCCATGAAATGCATACTTTAAATTTCATTTGCTGAATGAATACATAATTTAATGATAAAATACTCCTTTGCAAAATATTGGAACAGTGATATTTGAATATGTAGATTTTCTATCGCCGATGATTGTTTTGTCAAAATTTCAGCGATTCTTTATATTTAAAATAAAATTATACTTTGTTTATGTTTTATTACTCTTTGTTATGTTTGTGTTTAATTACTCCTACCACTTATTTTACACAATAAGTGGTAAGCGTCATTTTATTTTAAACGTATTATGGCTCTCCACAATGTGTTTGCTTCCTGCGAAAGGTTCATTTTATATTTATATCTGCATCTAAAATTTCATTTGTGAGCTAAATGTGATTGAATGCTCGCTCAAGTTCAGCTGAGTACGAGGAGAGAGAATCTCCCTACCACAGCCACCATGTTGGCGCAGAAGATCAAACAATATCCAAGCTAACTGAATAACTGGTCGCTTAAAGCGGGAAAGAGTATCATTTTGCTTGAACGCACAAATTGGATTCACGTCAAGTTAGGTTTTCCTGTAATCAGAATTTTTTATATTGTTCCCATTCAGAACGGCAAATCAATTTCGATTTAAATATTTATTTAATATAAAGTAGATCAATTACATAAACAACAACATATCTCTGCCCACATGTCCACCTTGCTATAGCAAAGTCCGGCATTGTTTTCCTTGTGCGTAATATATGTATAATTATAATGTGCAGAAAAATAAAAATTAACTTTACTAGTACTACTTTTTAATACAACCTGTAAATATTTATTTACAACTAACAGACCCAATATAGGCTCTGCAAAAATGCTATTTTACACACCAAAAAGAAAAATTACAACAGAAAAAGTATTAACATATTTTTATTTATTAATCAATTTGAAAAGACATACAGAAAAATCAAATAAACAAAAAATATTTTATCTGCTAATGGGATTCGATAACCAATGGACCTCCGCTCTATCCGGAAATCGCGCATTCCAATTTCGTCACGGCAACTTAGTAAATTAATGTTAATTTTTTGACCTTATAATGCATTCTTTTTTAATTGATTAAGGCCCGGTTGTTTCAAGTTTGATCAAAGCATAGATTTTTACGAAAACGGATCGTCTGATTGGTGGAGAACGTAAAAATCTATGCTTTAAAAGAACGCTTACTTTAATCCAACTTGAAACAATCGACCCTAACACACATATTATTCCATTTTTGAAAGCAAGTTCGAAATAATCACTAATGCCTTTTGGCTTTCTACTCTCGATATGTATAATGAAATAATCTGAATTTGATTAAAATAAAATTTATCAAATTTCAGTATGATTAAATAAATTTAATTTGAGAGATAGTTATAAAAAATCTTCAGAAGATCAGAAATTTTCAGTACAAATATCATTGTAATCTGACAACTGGCGATGAGGGCGGTATCAGTATTGCAGGTATTCATATAATATATGGTACAGTAGCCGGCAAACATCTTGAAATTCTTCGGCGTAGTGGGGGGAAGTTTGCGCATCTACCTTTCCACCAACGAGACCCAAATTTCGTCTTCTGCGCATTCCCCCACTACGCCAAAGAATTTCAAGAAGTTTGCCGGCAACATAAATTATACGATAGGTATAATTTATGTTTACATATCATATAATAAAAAAATAATAAGAAAATACACTCTCTAAGTCCATTTGATAGTGCAAAGTGATTGAAAGTAAAATTTATTATTTGTCACTTTAAATAAATGATAATATTCATTCAAAGTCTGAAAGTTTAACACTTTAAAAGAACATGAAGTAGATAACTATAATCAAAATAAATAAACTGATTTGTCATTCACCTTCAAACTTTAAAATCAAATATCATTGTTTTAATTTTGTTAGACATTTTAAATTTAGAATTTCAGTATGGCACACGCGAAATAACAAGTGGTAAAATAAAATATAAAAAAACAAGTTTCTGTAGCCAGACACCAAAAGGTTGTATATATGAGATTTGAATGTTAATAAAGTCATTAGAAGAGTGTATATAAAATTGTCATTTGGGCAAAGAGAATTTTTATACTATTATTCTGGATTTCATCATTTCATTTCAATAATAACGGAAAAAACACTGAATATAAGAGTGTACAAAATTACAAAGGATTACGTTTAGAAATTACACCAATCAATCTGTGACATGTACTTTGAAAAACAACTAGGATAAATAGAAAATATGACTGAAATCCCTACCTTGTAAAGTCCATGGTGATGTATAACGCCTTCTTGGTCTTGAAGCAAAGAAAGCAATGAATATTCGGTGTGCAGCAACATCTTGCCTTGTCGATCGTCCTGTGTTTCCGTCTGCCCTTCGTCTTTCAATGTCAGTATCTTGATCAGGAAGAAATCATCGGTCCCTTCCTTGCGAGCTAAACACTGCACAATACTATTCACCGGGCTGATCCCCAACCTGGGCCCCAGCAAATAGGGACCAGCTCGTTTTATTATTTTATCTGACACAGGTGTCCCTTCCCTTGGGAAAATCACATTGTTAGGAGTTTCTACCGTGGCACCACTGATGGGACGATTTTTTAATTTGGGCACTTCATGCGAGGGATCTTCTTTGAATCGTTTAGAATTGGAACATCCTAACAGAGTCGGGGACCTAACCTTTTTGCCATAAATACCAGTAACTGATTTTGAATCCATTTTTCCAAAGAGAAAAAACAACTCCACTTCAAAGATGGGCCTGAACGAATATTCGTCACCGCCAAGTGGTCATGTTTTCGTAAAAGAAATTGCAAACTACCACAGTCACCCTGACCTTGTAGAAAATTTCCAATCTGACAGATGTTCACACGACTGGAGCAGCACAAAGTTTTATCGAAAAAAATACACTTTCCACGTCGCACGCGATTAAAATTCGTTATTCAATGAGAGAAAATTTATAAGGAAGTACATAGTAAGATGTAACGACAAACGGCGAACATATGAACTTTGAGGAAAAACAAAACGAAAATGTTTATGTACCTATGTACCAACACGGGCCACCGATTCGAGAAATAATAATCGACATATTTTAACTGTTTTGCCGACAGAGCAATAAAATTGAAACGCGCGTATTTCTGATGCGTTTGGTACCGCTGATGGATGCGTGAAGTTCTCATTGTTTTTAATTAGTTATTAACGATGTCTTCGATATCGAAAGACTTGAAACTCGGAGGAAATAATTTTAGTGGAACTAAACACAAATGTTTCATCATTGCAGAAATTGGTCAAAATCATCAAGGAGATATCAATATTGCAAAGAAATTAATTCTGGAAGCGAAGGTATAATATTATTTATTGTGCCCTGCATTCTTCTAAAAATTAGAAACTTGAAAAAGAAATTAAAATCAGTACATTTATTAAAGTTAAAATCAATGCAATGCGTAATTTTGAAAGCTAAGTAGGTACTCTTTAACTAAAAAGTATTTTATAGAAAGCTGTCCTTACTGTGAATCCCAACCTTCTAATATTCTACTAAAGTTCTGCATTAATTTATTGAAATTCATTACTGGTTGGATCCCATACTCATATATTAGGTCCTTACATATGAAATTGGCGTTTAGTATGGGAGGAACATACAGCCGATTTTTTTTTATTATTATATATTTATTTAATCAAAGTATGTACCATTGCTATCTATGCGCTTTTGCCATCTCATAGGTAGTTCATCGATCCCTTTACTAAAAAAAACATTCGGACGGGAATCAATAGAATCTTTGAAGGCGGTTTGGACTGCCCTATCGGAGTTGAATTTTTTCCTTTGCAAGAAGTTATCCAAATTTTGAAAAAAATGGTAATCTGTTGGGGCAAGGTCCGGAGAGTACTGTGGATGTCTTAGACATTCCAATTGAAGCTCCTCTAATTTGGTAGCCGTCTGTTGTGCAGTGTGTGGTCTAGCGTTATCATGAAGCAGCAGTGGCCTAGAGCGATTAACCAGCCTCGGTTGTTTAGCAGCTAGCTTTTCCATCATGGTTTGCAGTTGCTGACAATAGACATCTGCCGTAATCGTCTGGCCAGATTTAAGAAAGCTGTAGTGAACGACACCAGCACTAGTCCACCAAACGCTCACAAGTAACTTTTTTGGAGTCAATTTTCGCTTGGGGCATGGTTTGGCTGGTTCGGCAGGGTTCAGCCATTGCGATGAGCGCTTCCGATTATCGTACAGGATCCACTTTTCATCACAGGTAATGATTCGATTTAAAATCCCTTCATTATTGTGCCGGTTGAGTAATGCAACGCAGCAGTCACCGCGCGTTTGTTGATTTGCTTCACTCAATTCGTGAGGTACCCACCTTTCAAGCTTTTTCACCTTACCAATTTGCTTCAAGTGGATTAAAACAGTTTTATCACTAACACCGCAGCCTGCAGCTAACTCGGATGTGGTTTGCGATGGATCCGCTTCCACAATAGCCTTCAATTCTTCATTATCAACTTTGGTCTCCGGCCGTCCACGGGGCTTGTTCTGCAGGTCGAAATTTCCAGAACGAAAACGTTGGAACCAAAAACGCACTGTGTTTTCTTTTGCGGCACCGTCGCCATACACATCATTAATCCTTCGAGCCGTTTCTGCAGCACTGGTGCCACGGTGGAACTCGTACTCGTAAATAACGCGATATTTCAAGTTTTTCATTTTGTAAACTGAGTGACGCAAAGAAAAAAACAATTGAGGAAAAAACAAATGAATTATAATTTTCAAAACACAAATACATGAGTAAATAGCTGTATAAATTTGGATTTGGAATTCCTAACCAAAGAGAAGATATTTGAGATCAAATTTGCCAGTACGGCAAAACGCCAATTTCATATGTAAGGACCTAATATATAATGTATCTATATACTCATGTATAAAGCAAAATACATGTCTGTTCTCTATATAATCATACTATTTTTAATGGATCTAAACCAAATTTTGCATATTTGTTTTCTTGGACCCTGCGCAAAATATAGGGACTATCCACTTGCCCCTCGGCCACCTCATCACTTTCGGAAATATTGTCTGTTTTATTGAATGCCATCCATACCGAATTTTCCATAGTTATTCTTTAGGACCCTAACAAATTTATTGTAATCTCACCACCCCCTCCTCAACCCCAAATACATATTCTCTCCTTGTTTGAGATTTGTATCTTATTGCATTGATGATTGGCAACTGATTTTTTGCAATTCGACGGGCAACCATCGGTACTAAATAAAATTATATCTTAGTTATCAATCATCAATACAATTAGATATAAATTCCAAATAACTACCGAAAATAACAGTTTAACCATCATTAAGCCCTAGCTTCAATTTTAACTAAATTTCTCTCTAAAACATTTTGCTTGAAAATGTCCAAGTGTCACGAATTTTCACAATTTGATTGAAGTATAAAAAACCGTATAGATCTATTTATTTATATAATATTCCAAAATTCACCAGATGTTTTAAAACATCAATACAAATCCTGGTTGGAGTTTTCTGGGCTATTGTAACGTATTCTGGCCGATGCTTCGGATCCAATTGCAGAGTCCATCATCAGGGTTGATGATACATCACCCCTAACATCATAATTTTTATCAGTATAATTGAATTCTAATTTGCTTAATCAACATTTAAAGCATTTTTGTTTCAGAAATCTGGAGCAAATTGTGTAAAATTTCAAAAGACCTGCATTGCTGAAAAATTCAGCGAGTCAGCATTGAAAAGACCTTATGATACACCAAACTCGTGGGGTAAAACATATGGCGAACATAAAGAGTATCTAGAATTTACTGCAGAACAATTTTTAGAATTGCAAGATTTTGCAGCCCAAAGCGACATACTTTTCACTTGTTCTGCAATGGATATGGTCAGTATTATATGCCCAAATTATTTACCATCAAGTGTAAGGTTGGTGTGTAAATAAATCATATGTTTTAAATAGGTACAAGCACTCTTGAGACAGTTTATTTGCTACATACTTATAAAATATATAAATATCAAGGAGTCCTTTGTAGAAAGTTCTTCTAATTATCTTCTCGCTAACTACCAACATCTCAGTTATTTTTATCTGCTGGTCCCCGGTGTCAATTGTTTGATGAGGTTTAAGAAGTGTTCTTGCATAATACATAATAATAATATTCATACATAATACTACTAACACTTACTGTAGCTTATGTTATTATTTAATATTTTAATACCTTACCTTTATTGTATGCAAAAGCCCTAAAAGGCATTTAATAAATAAATAAAAAAGCATTATTCCTTTGAGAGATTAGTTTACCTTCTTTTTTTTGTTTGATTGCCTCAGATGTTGCGCTGTGGAGACTATCTTTGAGGAAAATATTGGCATTGAGTGTAGTTTGTTCGGTGTGTAGTTTGTTGATAATATTTTACATAGACTATAGGACATAGACTTTCTACAGCAGATGAGGAAGGGTCGATGAGTAAAGTGAAGGTCGATGAGTGAGGAGATAAAGAAGGAGATTTTAGTTATGAAAAGAGCATTTAATTCAATGGATAATCAAAAACATGTTTATTTTAGGTATCTGTGGACTTTTTAATCAATCTCAATGTTCCATTTATAAAGATTGGCTCTGGGGATTCAAATAATCTGCCGCTAATTGAATATGCCGCCTCAAAACACATTCCATTGGTCATATCAACAGGAATGATAGACAAAGAAGCAGTTGTGAGGATATACAACACGGTAAAGAAGCATCATTCGGAATTCTGTTTGATGCATTGCGTGTCTTCATATCCTACACCTTACGCAGACTGTAATCTGAATGTGATTAAAGATTACCAGGCGACATTTCCCGATGTTCATATTGGGTATTCAGGTCACGAATTGGGAATATCGGTTACAATAGCTGCAGTCGCATTAGGTGCCAAGGTAATTAAGGTTTTAAACTAATTAATTTAATTTTAATTTTCCTACTTCATTTTTTTTGGTTATCATAACTTTGGAACGAGGTATCATTTGACGTTTATATCAAACTAAGATATCTAGCTTCAAGGTTTTTGGATATTAATTATGTTTTGATTTCTTTGACAGATTTCATCACATCAAAGTGATTTTTTTTAGAAAAATCAATATATATATATATATAAAGGAAAAAACCCGTGTTTCCCTATCCGCCAAGTTTTCTTCACAACCAGATACTACCACCCCCTGGTGGTTATGGTGGTGGATAGCCCTTGGTGTCCCATTGAAAATGTGCGAGTTTGGTGGGGGTGGCTGAGCGTGGGTGGGAGTGGATGACGAAAATGTGCATTGTTTTGTTATGGGAAGGCCGCAAATACTTCAGATTGTTCCAGAATGGGCCCGCCGACTGTGTCGGAAAGTCTAGAAGGTTCCGGAAAAACCTGCTCTAGAAAATTCTGAAAGGAGAAGGTTCTGGAAAATTCCCGAAGATTCTATAAGGATCTAAACTGAGTAGCGGAATGTGTCGGTGTGTCTAGAAGGTTCCTGTACATTCGATACATTTCTTGAAAGTTCTGGAAGAGAATGTTCTAGAAGGTTCGTGAAAGTACTATGACGATCCAAACAGTGTACTAAAAATCTACGCGTGCGAAGCCGCGCGGGCACGGCTAGTCTCACTATATAATTAAAAGTAACTGATTCCTGCTTTTGGGCGATCATACATTTTATTTATATTAAAATCAGCAGTTCAAAAAATATTAGAAGTTCTACTAAAATGTACATTTGTATTCTTGTTATCTCTTAAACTACTAGGACTTTGATACGTTTGTAAGGCAAAATTATTGCCAGAATTTTAGTTAAAAAAGTCAATTATAACCGAAATATCAGCTACTTCGTCGTCCTATGGTCACGTTACGTTGGATCCATTATAGAGTGATACAAAAAAGATTATTTCTGTCATATTTGCTTTATCATGGAAACATGATAAGTATTTGATTAAATGAATGAGTTTACAATATGGTTATATGAACGAAAAATAGGGTAGGTATTTATCGAAAATATAATATACCATGAGAAAAAATTCTCCAAAACGTAACTCTATGTGAAATTTTTATTGACTTTAAAATGACATAAATAAGATAATATAATAAACTAGATAAGGGCAGGTGGACTACGGATCAGAGTGTCAACACTTGCTGGAGGAGGCCGAGGCAGCCATAAGCATTTATTTGTAAAACAGGGAATTAAAAATTATTCATAATGTTTGCATTCATTTTTATGATATAACATTTTGATCTTTACACGCATTCCTCAAAAATTCCATAGTCTATAGTCAATGTATAAAGAATTAGCGTATGACATGCTGCATTGTCTCTATCTTTAGGCAGATGCATTAGCATTAGAACACAATTGTTCAGCACAAGCCTATACATTATTTACTCAATAACTTAATTTTGTAAAAGAAATTTAAATACTTAGCAGGTATTTATGGTTAAGCTAAAAGTACCCTGGGAGACAAACATTCCAAAAGACCACATTTATATATTGAATAAATATAACGGTTTATTATTGGATGAGATCTCCGAAAATGGATTCATAACAAAGCTGTATACAGTGGAGGTGAGAGAGAGAAGATTGCCTGCTCAGGAAGATTTACAGTTTTCTTAAAACTCTGCGACTAATCAGATCTCAAGCAAATGGATTCTTGGAAAGAATGACTAAGGCTACAATTACCAGATTATACCACATCTGGTTACGCAGGTCCGAAGAATAGAATACTCCGCCAGCTCCTGACTCCTCTGAGAATGTTTTATTTTATTTTTTAACAAACGGACCGTCAACGGGTCATTATTGAGCCTCATAGACGGTCCTAGAGTGACGTTAGAGTACAAAGTATAAATATTTTATGAACATTTTGAAAATGATATAACTATATCATTTTCAAAATGTATACAGTGGAGGTAATAAAATAAAAATAATAAAAATAAAAAGTGTATTGTGTAACTACACAATACACTTTTTTATGATAAATTACAATAAATAATTTCTTAATGATAAAATAAATTGTATATAATATTCTAAACAAAATAAAGAATGTCACAATTCAATAAATACAAGTTTAGGAACGAGTTCTAGATTAAAGGTACTGATATACATGTTCATTAGTGGCATGTGAGCATGCGCAGTATTGAGCTTCTTGAGCTATTGCTAATTACATAGTAGTATGTGTGTACGCACATTGCTAGTAATGAGCATACTCATTTGAATTGCGGGTGGAAGGGGTATCTTTTGATCATGTATGAACGGGCTTGCTTATGATTTGAGCATGCTAATGTCATTCGCGGCTAGTATCGATTATCGATACGATCTTCTTAGTCCGCGACAGATGAAACAAATATGGCACGTTGGGGAGATGACAAAACATTATTTTTCGTGAATTATTACAGGAATCACAAATGTCTGGAATACTCAGTCACCGCTATATAAAAATAATATAGCAAGAAATAACGTTTATGATACAAATAAAAGACATGATTCAAATCTTACAATAAAAATTATAAAAACTAAAATCAAAAATGTGCAGATGGAAACTCAGAAACTGTTTTGATTTATTGGTTCATTTGAATTTCATATTTCAGTTTGCAAAGTTTCCATTTTGAACAAGAGCGTCTCTATTCTATGACAAGATCATGTAATAAGCATGTGTGTTTGATTGTTAGTTTTGAGCATGCTCATTCTTGAGCATGCATAAAATAATCATGATAATAACGAGCAAGTGTGTACAGTTGTTAGAGCATGCTCAAAAATAAACATGTGTGTCAGTACCTTTACAAGTTTTACGATGAGTGAGTTCCAAGGTCAATACTGTGTGTCTATGAGTAGCGGTTCTTAGCGGAATATAGTTATCTATGATGAACATGTATTACACGCTCAAGTGACTATCAACTATATTTATAAATATTTAGCTTTGAACTGAACTTGTGTCATAAAGAATACATCAAGGTTGCCGTCTCTCAATGATATCTCGTTATAGTGATTGATCATTCCAGGTAGAGAGATTTTTTGTGAGGAGAATTTAGTGTGAAATAAGCTTGGAGATCTCATTGATCGGACAGGGATGCTTATGTACATTTGTGGCAGTATTAAGGGAATATACGGAAGAAATTGTGAAAGTAACTATAGTGTAAAGAATCCTTAAACCAGCTGATGGAAAGTCGGAAATCTTGTGAATTCTCTCTTTAAAAAACTAATCTTTTCCTTCTTCTGTGTATAGTTTTCTAGGATATTCTGCCGTGTATATGTGACCTCTCTGGCCAACATTTCGGATCCCATTGCAGGGTCCATCATCAGGGCTGATATTACACATATACATGGCAGAATTTCCCAGAAAACTATACACAGAAGATTCTGAACGGCCGTGAAAACCTAAGGACATTTTTTATCTTTTCCTTGCTTCACGCAGAGAGCCTTGATTTGGAGACTGTCTGGTTCCATTCTGGTGAGACCTCGGATGCTAATTTTTTCTAAAAATTTATAGATAATTGAGAGACATTTCACTTTGGATAAGTCACAAAAAGGTTCCGATCACAGCTGTTCTCTCACCCCGAACGAATTGACTGAATTGATCAATCAAATCCGTATTGTAGAGGTGGCTCTTGGAAATGCAACAAAAAATGTGGCCCCGTCAGGTACTTATGAATATATAAATAATTTTACTGATGATAAAATAATAATATTTTTCAGTTTAAAACGTTTGAATATTTTTAATTTTTTTATCCAGGAACTGTTTTCTTCTTACTGTTTCATACAACATGATATGTAGTTATTTTAACAAATGTTTTGTTTCAAAATATTTTTTAAGGGAAGAATTCATCCACCCACGATTTAAAATAAGTTAAGTGAGGGACTTATGAAACTGCTATAATTAAACTCTTACCTTTAGAGTAATTATATTCAGTAAATTTATCCAAAATTAATACTTTTATATGTAATAGGTGTATCGTTAAAGTGCCTGTATTTTTTGGCCAGTGCGTACTTGATATCTGACCTTTGAGTTCAAATTATGTATTTTTTGCCATCCACTGGACCACGTGGGTTCTAGTGTCTCATCATTTTGTGTTACTTCTTTTATGACCCGTATTTTGAAAATGACAAGAGTTTAATATCAAAACATTTTTTATATTCTTTGAATTACACAAAAAAAATCAGCTACCATTAGTAGTAAACAGAGTGCGTATGAATTAATAACTGTTAAAAAGCTTTCGTAATTTTTTTTGTCTCGATAATGAGGACTGAAATGGAAGATTTGTAAAATTAAGCAACGTTACTAGCAGAAATCCAAAATTAACGATGCATTAGCTGTCTAATAAACAAGAACGTGTGATTGGTTAAGTCAGAAGACAAGATATTTTGATTGATCTTAAAAAACATAAGAACTTTTCGATACACCTTATAATAAATACAATATGAACATGTAAATCATTTTATATTTGTATATTTAAGATTTCAGTCAATACAATGTAAATTATGTCCCCTATGGTGAATCTCAAATTTACAGCTGTCTTTGAACTACAATAAAATAACTAATTACACAGCATTGTAATGCATAAAAAATTTAATATACATATTCAATTTAATTTTCAGAAAAAAATTGCATGGAAAAATTGCAAAAATCACTTACAACAGCCCGGGCCCTCAAAAAGGGTGACATTTTAAAAGAAGGCGACGTAAAGATCAAGGTAACGGAGCCAAAAGGGATGAACGGTATCTATTACGAGGATATAATGGGCAGCATTTTGCAACATGAAAAATCACAAGACGAGCCAATTTTTGAAACAGATTTTATTGTATGATAAATTAATTTTAATGTACAATTTATACAATCAGTCACAAACGAGCTAAATGAAACTTGCGTTGCCCCGGTTGGAATTAAAACAAATTAACAAATCCATTATATACAGGCGTGACAAAAAAATTTGGGCAAATTGTGGAATGTCGAAAAGGCAACATGCTCAAAATAATTTTTGTGTAATATAATAAGTTAACATTTTAGGATAATTAATAATCATCATCTCAAACAAAGTTTAAAATCGTATCCTTACATAAGCTGAAAAAAATATTTTACTATAAAAATATATACCGCAGAGCAACAGCAATTCATCCAAGCGAGCATTCGTAATATTTGTATTTCATTTTTATATGTATATAAATATAATTCTCAAAATAAGAAAATTAACTGCGTATTGTTTGACCATGTAAACAGCATCCAACAAGTAAACAAAGTGATTCATACATCTCGAACATTTCCGAACTGTTAAGATATATATAATACATTATATATATCGATATATTATATAATATTTCCTCGACACAAGTTGCACATTTTTTCAAGAAAAATACAGTCTGAAATTCCATCGAATGCAAAAAATATGCATCTCACTGTCAAGAAAATATATGTACCATGTTTAAAATAACTAAAACTTAATTCATCTGTATCAAGTCCACACTGTCTCCATTATGTTATAAACTTATGTACACTATTCACTATGTATAAAAAATTTAACCTAATTGATTCTCTTTTAATTTTTCCGCTTTGGGTTTGCGGCCTCTCTTTTTCCCTGTCTGTCCGGCAGCCATCGCACTAACCATAGCAGTCCTCTTGGCGATACAAGGAGTACAATACCAGTCATCGTTGTCAGCAGGAGCGATGCGAACCCCCACGCACACCCAGTGGTACCAGCCATCGCAGCCGCCGTCGCACCCAATCATGGGCGAGCCGTTGTCAGGCCTTCCACAAGCTGGACATATCCACACCTTGTTCCCTGAGGGATCTATATAAAACGGTGTTCCTAGAGGAACATTGGGAAACGTGTCGGGGACCGGCACAGCTAGCGGTGGAATATCCTGGGCTGGCGGGACTTCCTCTTGTTCGAGGTCTATTATCGAGTCGTCCGACCCGGTTCTTTTAGGTATTGGCTTGAAATAAATCCTTTTATGTTTCGAAAATGTCGATGGCGGTCGATTTTTCCTCGTAGGCGACGAACTGCTGGGTTGTGGCGGAGGTGAGAGAGGTTGGTTTAAATCTGCAATGGGTTCGGGTTTAGGTACTGGAGTCCTATGCTTGTGGGATGGCTTTGACTTTGGCGGTCTAGTAACCAAAGCCGATATCCTCGCAAGTTCGGGAGACTGACTTCTTTCGGCAGATAATCTGTCGTCAGAATTTGACAGCGACTCGATTGGAGAGATTTCAGGCTCTTCCTTTCTGACTACCGGTTTGATGATAAGTTTCCGGGCATTGTCTGGAGAAGGTGGCAACATGGGGGATGACGGCCCTAATTTGAGGGTTAATTTCGGAACTAAGGCTTCTGCTATGGTAGCTATTTTCTCTTTATCTTTACGTTTCTCCTTTTTCTCCTTCTTAGATTTTTCTTTAGAATCGTGCCTTTCTTCTTTTTCCTTCTTCTTTTCTATTTTTATTTTTAACCTATCCTTTTTATCTTTTTTCTTCTTAATTTTTAATTCTTTATCTTTCTTTTCTTTTTTATGGAGCTTATCCTTTTTTCTATCAGATTTGTCCTTCTCTTTTTCTTTCACCGGTACAATCGGCTCTTCAATGTGAACAGGCGGCTCTGGTTTAGGAATATCAACAACTTTTGGTTTTTCAGGAGGATTTAGTTTGATTGTTATATCTGGTTTAACTGGTGGCATTTTTATAACTGGGTTGGGTTTGGGCGGACTCTGCTTTACTGGACTAGTTCTCGCCATATTCATATTATTCATAATCATATTATTGGGAGAGTGTCTAGACTTTTCTTGCTTCTCTTTTTCTTTTATCACTAAAGGCGGAGGTATATAAGATTGTTTTCCTTTTTTTGGTGACTGATGATTATCATCTACTATGGGTATAACTTCTAAACTTGGTCTTCTCAGGAAAGGTATATTAGGGTGTTGCGGCATCGGAGGTGGTTTGCCAAAGCTATGACTAAGGTGAGATAATAAAGGATTATTAAGATTTGGAGGAATGAGTCCAGGGCCACTTTGGAGAAAGTCAGGGCGATTAAAGTGTCCCGATCCACCAGCTCCGAGTGAAAAGGGATTCGGCAATAGACCAGATGTATCAGGCGGTATGAGTCCTCTGAGGGCAGTCGGTAATCCTGAGAAAAGTCCACCACCAGGAATAAGTCCCGGTCCCGGAATAAGGCCCGTGCCAGGAATAAGACCACGTCCCGGTACCAGGCCAGGGAATAGAGGGAAACCAGGCGGTAATCTGGATGAAATCTTCGATTCCGAATGGCTTTCCATGTTCCTAAGTTTTTCTAATTGCTGTTTCTTTAGCATTTTAGTAAATTCCTTCAATGCTTTATCCGGTTTAGGCTTTCTTTCTCTTCGTTTCCTTTCCTTTTTTTCCTTGATTACGAGACTAGGGGGCAAATTATGCACCGCATTTAATTTTGGTTTGGACAAATCTTTCGGTAAATCATCATTGGTCTCCTGTTTAAACACGTGTTTCCTAACATCATTCGAATCATCGTCTACGTTAATTACTTCGTTGACCACCACAGATTTTTTAGATGAAAGATCAACAGCAGAATTAGAAACAACAAAGTCTATAGATTCTTTAACATGAACCATCTTCTGTCTCGTTACTTCCGCTTCATCGATAACCAAGGTAGGAGAATTACACCGAGATATTGTCTTTTCACTTTTAACTGCACCATTGTCGTGTATAAATCTTTCATGCACTTCAAAAGTCTTTTCTTCTTTAATTTTTGAGGAAATTTTCTTAAAAATATTCAACTTTGATCTGTCCGGTTGAGAAGTTAACTTTTCACTTTCCACCTTCTCTTCTTTAATGACGATGTTGGGTGGCAGAGGGGGCAGCTCACTGTTGGCGTGCAGGCTGTGATGTTGGGCTGGAGGATTCTTATGAATCTGAACCAGTGGCGGGGGTTGTAGTGCCGGATTGAACGGTATCGTCGGAGCCTTCACGCTGGGCTTTTCAATCACTTCTTGTTTAATGGGTTTCATGTTATTTTCTAAGGAAGGAGGTAGTTGCTTCAGCGGTGGCATTTCACTGGCATGGTGTTTGACAGAGCCAGAGGGCCGCACCTTGCCCCGAGCCAAATGCATCGCCAATTTACTATTTCTGTTCTCCGCATTCTTTTGCTTACCCATCAGAATATTCTTGTGGGCCTTCTCCTTCTTCTTGGATTTATCGATTTTACCATTCAGAGCCTTATTTTTCCTAGATTTCTTGTCAGAACGATCAACCTGGTGCGGCAGAGCCGAAGGGTGCGAAGAAGCGGGATTATGATGGGGAGCACTTTTAGCTTTCTCCGGATGCGTGTCATGAACTACCACCGGCGTCCGGGCCTCCGGCAGCTTGCCCTCACGAGCGGGTGAGAGAAACCCGGACATGGTCATCATGACGCTGCTAATTTCCCTGGTGTGACAGTCTTCCTCTTCTAATTTCAGTCTCGGCCTCTTGAGGCCAGGCGGGGTGACAGAGACCGGGTCAATGGGGCGTTTAAAGATGTCTTTCTGCTTGTCGGGGACGTCTGTAACAGATATCTCCGGACTCTTGCAGGCCCCATCGTGCTGTTCTCCGATACCATTCTGGGTGATTTCTACCGTATCGGCGATGGGCGGAGTACACTCCTTTTCCTTCTCCGGGTAGGTGGCGGGTAGATACTCGTGGACGTGAACTGGTCGAGTCAAAACTTCTTGACTGCCAGGTTTGAGAAAGTTCATGTGAGACTCTTTGGGGAGTGGAAAGTTGGGAACATTTAACTGACACTGAACGGGTGGCACGCATCTTGTGTACTCCCGCAACTCTTGCAAAGGAATATGAATGTCTCTAAACACGAGTCCCAGGTCGTGCAAGTTGGCCTCCGTGCGGTTGAACTGTTCGGCGTAGCGCTGTGTCTGGGTACACAAGGTTAGGATATACTTCTCTAAAATGTGCACCAATATATCCAGAGGTGTAGAATTGATGCCTTGCCATCCGATAATTTGACAAACCTGCGCGACAACCCTCCGCAGGACCTCTCTAGAGTAGTCATTCGACATTCTGACATTTAGTAGGTCTTCCAGACGACTGGAATGAGTGACTGAAAGAAAATAAACAAATATTTTTTTAATATTGTCAAAATGTTTAAAGTGAAAGGTCTTACGAGAATCACTGGTCATTAAGATACACTTTTAAAGCAGAATTGCAACAACACGGCATTAAAATAAATGAATTAATACCTATTTTGGCCCAAAAATACACTTGCTAGGACGGTCGTCAGTTAGACGAACGATCCGTCAGCGCTACGTCCACATTTCCACTTTTTTATGTTCCAGCACTTGTGAAGTCATCGAACAAATCTATTTACAATATCTAATAGACGAAATAACTTTATGTTTACGTAAAAATATCAGGGCGATCCAACGGGAAACGTTCTCAAACCGCCATGATTGCATTGTGGATTGTCAACGATCTGGTATTGCCATTGCGAAAACTAGATAAATTTCGTTACGGTTGTTGATAAATTTCGTTACACAAATTTGCTAAGCGGTTAGATTTTAAATTTAAATATTCGTGTCTCATTTTGTATAATTTAAACGTAATTTTAGAAAGTACTCAATTTTTATTTAAACAATCATGAATAACGAAAATTACCATTATTCCGTTGTTACCAGATGAAAACAAAGCACTGGTACTTACCTGAAACATCTGGCGTATGCCAAGAAAGGTAGGTACATAGTACATACCTATATGAAAACAGTGGGGGAAGCGGAATCACGGCGTATGGAATTCGCGATATAGCGTAGTCGGAGAAATATTGACAAGTGTTAGAAGTTATTACTCTTTATCGTAAAGCTCTTCTGTAAGTCGATTATAATACGCATATTTTGTTATCTTTTTTTATATTTGTAATATGCAAATTTGCTCTAATGCGGTGGCAAGAAATTTGAGGAAGAAAAGCTTCGTATGTAGATTCCACCAAACAAATGTTACATGTTATACCTACCTATATTATTTTTTTGACTCATATTTGTCATGGCTATAAAATCATCATATCTTTGGACTGACCGTTTGAATGTAGACGAACAAAAAAAAGTAAGTTGGGAAAAATATAAATAATCTAAGAGCGAAGGAAGAATAAAATATGCAATATGCGCTGAAAAAGAATATTTATTTTTCTGTCGTTCAGGACGCACAACTCTAATCAAAAATATATCTACCGTTACAAGATATTTTGGGCCCTTTTTAGATTTAGGCCAATATCATGGCATATAATGTAAACAAACACTTCATATTGGTTAGAAATTTATAATTCATCATTATCAGCCTGTCTTTCAGCAGGCGTTCCTGTCTTCAGCTCTTGTCTGTCACTCTTCTGATGATTTGTCGCCCTATAGCCTATAGTGCATGACATCTATGATTACAAATCATATCAATGTTAATCTCAACATTATATTATAATTTACTTATTTTTCCTTTGATATTTTATTTGCTTTTTTATTGACTCATTATTTAAAGTAACTATTGGTTATTAATTATAATATTAATCCCTTGTATTTGGTACTCAAATAATTGGGAACTATCAAGTTACCAGAAGGCTGCAAAATTTGTGAAATAATTTTGAGTCTTTCAAAGATCACAATTTATCTCCCCAAAAAAGTATAATAATTTTATTTTCATTACAATAGTTTATATATTATGTGCCTATGAGTTTAATAAATTTTAATCTTTACTTAAATGGCACTTCTATTTCTTTAGTAGCAGCAGGTATAGGTCTTTTCATATAAGCTTGCAATTGAGTTAATGTGAGTACAGTGCGTAATATGTGCATTATTTTGTTGTGTTGAGTTTATGGATATGGCCCCCTTGTATCCGTAGACTTAACACAACAAAACAATGCGCGTATTATGCACTGTACCCACACTAACTCAATTGCAAGCTTATATGAAAAGACCTGTATACATATAGTGTTTTAATATGTTTTGTATTTGCATATATTATCGTGCTATGCTAATTTAAAGAGAGTATTTGATATTAAAAATTTGCTACATTATTTTATTGTTTTTTTAATATCTTTATTTTGGCTGTGTCGTACACAATATAATGAGAATAAAATACATCTACAAGCTATCATCCTCACTGCTCAAACACATAAGCTAGCACCAGTACATATAGCATTTTTTCAGGTTGAAGAAATACAACTTCCAAATGAAGATGGACAATAATATAGATGCCAGCGGAGGTGATACGCCGCCTCCTCACAATGGAACGGAGAACACGGCGAGACAAAGTGTAGCTGATGCATTAAATGACATATTAGACCAATTCACCAGTCGCCTTTCAAATGGAATTCACGGTTCATCAAATGGTTATTCGGAATCTGATCCACGACCACCTCCGCCCACGAGTCCTTCTCAACTTGCCGATTTACTTCAACAAGTCACCAGGTCCTCTGATGGCACTGTTCAAGGAATTGATATAGCATCTCCGCTCGGACAAACATTGCAAAGAAAATTCACAGAACTGGAGGAGATATCCCACAGATTGAAAACCCGACTTAATCAAGTTGTTTGCGACACTGATATATTGTTAAGTCCTGATAATGAAGTTGACCCAAACACAACGGATCTGGACCTGGAGAGAGATTTAAATACCGATTCACAGGCCGAGGACTTGACACCCCAAGAATTTTACCAACTTGTTCAGTCACAAATACCGACCTCTTCACAATGTAGTGATACATCGGAAACATCTGAAGTATCTAAATAGTGGTGATGGAATATGGTTATGAATTTTATAGTAATGCTTTCTTTGTAAGCAATTTTGAAAGGAAACTTGTACATTTTATTGGAGTGCAGTGTCAATTTCCTCTGAAATACTAATTTTTTCATCAGTTAACATGGAGCTCAAGCTGTAGCTTTTTACCTGGCATAAGGTGGATGTGCTGCGTTAAAATTTATTCTTAATATTCTTGTTTGTCAAATACAGGCATCCTTTTTCCTTTTGCTTTCCATAATTTCCAGTTACTAAACTTTGCTTTTAATTTTGCCCTACAATTTGTCTTGTGTTATCTTAGAACGGGTAAAAGGCTAATTTTCAATGTAACTATGTAGTTATAATATTATTGAAGTAAAATGTACCATTATAATGATTTTGTACACTAGATATTGTAATTTATGTGTGAATTTATAGTTTTTTTACTTGAAATCTCATAGTATTATTGCCTTTTAGAAAAGAGTTCAAAATTTGACTGAAGAGATAAATTTGGTGATAATAATGAAAAAGGTTTTTGTTAGTCATGTCACCTAAATTTGATTACAGTTCTGGAATAAGTATTTACGTCTATAATATTTTGGAACTAGACCTGTTAAAAGTTTACAATAAAAATAATCAATGTGAAATAAAACTTCATATTTTAGATATATAATAATTTATTATATTGGGTGCAAAAAGTAAGTACTGGTTGTTTATAGTAAGATCTTGATAATAATTTATTTTAGACCGGGTTTACACATACACACTCGGGCCTTCACACATTCGCCGAGTTCCCAAACGTCGAGAGTGGTGAGCAACGATTGGCGAGTCTATTTTTTGCACCCTTAGCACGCAGTTCATCACGTTATGTGTTTCGTGGCTCGTACGAATGTGTAAATACAGGTTCAAATACCAGCATAAAATAAATTTAAATTATTTTCTAAATAGTAGATAAAACTCGAAAATACTAAATCTAAACATGACTACTTTTAAAGAAAAATTTATGGCCCCATAAATAGTAGTGTCTGCAGACAAAGATAATGTGGAATATGGCACGAATGGAGATGCCAATGCGGTCGAATCAATTAAAATTGGAACTACTAATGTTGGATGTAAGTAATGAAGTACGATGTAAGTGTGCTGGCTAGCACACTTAAATCGCATAGAAGATGAACCTGTAGAGAATGTTTTTTGTTCAGTGATCCGTAAAGACATAGGAGACTGGGTGGACCAAAATAGAGATGTCTTGATGGTGTGGAAGTAGACAGTGACAGTCATGGGTGGATGCAAACATGAATATTGATACCACTGATAGATGGAAGCGACAAATCCCGCGGGCAACTAAGGCGCGCCCTGGATTGTTGTTCTATTGATGTTGATGACCATGAATTATAGTGAATGCACAAATAACAGACTACATATATTGTAGTCAATTCACGAATGGGATTACAAAAAGGTCGTTTAGGCTGCGTGAGACAATTAAATGGAGAAGAGAATTGTAAAGTAGAAGTAGGAACATTAATATTAATGGCACGAGAAATAGAGGATACCCACTAAAGACCAGATAAAGCAGTCTTGATAAAAGATTGCTATTATTTGTAACTGTCCCTGTAAAGAAAGATCTGTAGTCGCATTTTCATGTCCCAAAAAAAATGTTGTAATAAAGAAATTCTATATTACAATGATATTCACCCGTCCCAGGTTAAACAACTGATAAGAAATTATTTTATATAATTTTGTATTGAATATGTTAATTTTTATATTTATTTTGTCATAGAAGATAATTTTAGCATGTCAAACTACATATTATGTAAATCATATAATTGAATTTGTGGAATATTATATGGTATTTAGTAATTTTATCTTATTTCTTCTAGTGACTATAAATAAATGTTTTTTTTGTATATAATCTGACTTTTTTTCGCTGATATTTACGAAATCTCAAAGCTCAGGAGGTTTGGGCGCCTAGAACGAACGGAAACACTCTCACCACGCAAAATAATACTGAGCTGTAGACCAGAGGGGAGACGAAGGAGAGGAACACCCAAGTTGAGGTGGATGGACTGTGCTGAAAGTCACAGTCAACTGGGGGAATGCGGCCACTAACAGGACGGAATGGCGACAACTCCTAGTGGAGGCCGAGTCCCACCATGGGATGTAGCGCTGAAGATTATTATTATATTTACAAAACGGGGGACACAGTTGTTACTTTCATGCCAGAGTTTGTCAAAATTTGTCAGGAATTTCTAGATATTGTTATGAAATTTTGTTTTCTGAGAGAGTGCTTAATCATCATCAAAAGTATTGTTAATCGAATATTTTAACCAAAATCCACACAATGCTGGTGTAAATATCATATTTATCCTTGATTTGGTGCACAGTTGCAGATATTCTATTATAGTCAAATTCAGTTATTGTGATTGATAAGTAAATTCAGTGAATTATTCATTCATACCCATTAAGGTGCTTCAAAAATGCACGAAATTTTTAGATTATTTTTTTTCTATGAAACACCCTTTCACCCAGTCCGCCCTATACCTCTGCGGGTACAGGTCGTTCTCCTGATGACGTTGAATACGACTTCAACGAAACGTCTAGGATCGTTTCTCGGTTCGTATAAAATATCTGTTACTATTTGCAGTTAAACATGTCTAACAACCGTAATAATAACCTCAACTCTTTAACCCTTTTATATGTCTAAAACTAATACAATACTTTTTTCAGATTTACTAGAGGACTTTCAGCTGTGAAATGTAAATTAGTATTTAAACTGTAAAAGAGAGAATATGTAAGAATTAGCTGCCAGAGTCCCCAAATCTGGGCCCGCCGCGCGTAGTAGGGAAGAGATGGAAGCCACAGGGCTTGCGACTTGCCATCAGCAGGTTTAAGGATCCTCTATGTCATGACTACGTCCGCCATTTCTTCCATCGTCTTCTTCCCACTTCAATGTGACATTTTTTATTTTAAGCAAATTTTTACCAAAATTTAGTTAAACTTGAAAAATAAATATAATTAAAAGGAATAATAATCATTTAAGATGATGTCAAAGTGAACATTTCTGAGTAGGGAAATTTTCATCTTTAATCGCTGAGAGTAAATATTGCTTCTTTTCTTTATCAGTGGAATGAAGACAATTATCTTCACACCACTGATGATTGTTCTATGAGCACTGTTTCTCTCTCTACTACATCATTCACAACTTTCTTAGAATGTGCAAAAGTCTTAGCTTTTTTATAATCATCATCCTTCCGTGTCATGTCATTCTGTAAAAATATTAAACAAAGAAACGACCGCGCCGCGTGATTGCCAGTGTACCGAAGTGACCATATTATGCTCTATTTAACTATGAAATCGCTACTCACAGATTGATATTGGTATGGCCTTTAAAGTGACACGTTTGGTAACCTAGAGGTACATATTTATTTCAAATAAAAACCTAAAATTTTATTTTATAAATATATTTATTTGAAATTCTTATAAGTCTACATTAACTGACTTTACTTTATCTTTAAGATATTTGATTTTTTGTTCTTCAGTTTCCAACTTATTCCACTCCATAAAAGACATCTGTAAACAATTTATTCATTTTTAATTTTAAAATTTTTTACAACAACACTAGGCCTAATAACAATGTGGTAGAAGTATGATGTATTCTTTGCCTGGGAAGAAATACAATATATCGTCATAATCGTAGGATAATGACGCATGTGATTTTTCTCAAGTTTGCATGATAGCAGTTTAAAGTTTTATTTACATAAAGACACTTTATGTCATAGCTCGATAACTACAAAAGATTTTCCTTTGAAACTTGGGTTCGTTATTTAAAGTTGGTACCTTTCAAACCTCAAATATAGTCAGTGCAGTACAATGACATTTTTACACATCTGCATTGTTCTACTATCGAAAATCAGAACCGTCGTTATACGAAGTCGATATTAAATTAATGAGAAAAAATACACTTTTTCACTTTTTAACGATCCACAAAAGTCGATATGAAATTTTTTGCACATCCATCATTGTTCTACGATCATGACGATACCATAAGCATTTTATTATAAAAAATATACTTATTTTGCATGCTTGAAAATATTTATACTATCACTATTATTCAAGGGACAAGGGAAATGCTTCAAGTTACAGGATAAAAATATTGTAATAGAAAATAATGCCACATTTATAATGTTATGGAATGCATACATTAAATCCACTTCAAAAATGAATACATATTCAGAAGACCGCTTCGCACAAGAGAGAAGTATGTGTTCAGTTGGGGATAGATTTTGCCAACTATGTGAAGTTCATGAACAGCTTTACTTTATTTCTAAATCATTCACAAGAGATTTTTAATAATGCAGGGAAAGAAAGAAGATAAGAGGGGCCCTGGAAGGAGACAATGTGGCTAAAGAATTGTACCGCAGTAAACAGAGTTATGATAGTGAACAGATAAAACATGAGAAGAAGATGGTGGTTCTGATTAAAACATAAGTATTACACATATGAGAACTTTAAATTATTTATTTGCATGTGGACTTGAATGAACATGCTTTACTTTTCATGCATTAACGGAATAAGAGTATATATCTGAAATTTATTTTGCAGAAATTATTTATGCTTGGTTTGTTTTAGATTCATTTGTAGGTGTTTATAATTACATAGTATTTCCAAACGTTTTTTATAAAATGCTTTAGGAAAGTTATATCAATTTCATCACAACAATATAATCATTCATTTTAAAATTAAGTGATGGGCTGATGGATTAAAATCATCCGTAATTTGAATTACACAATCCCAAGCTATAAGAGTCACCCACAATTATTAACTCACCAATACTGGAGAGTAACCAATTTTTTTCAACTGCCTCATCTTCATGCGAGTGATTCCGACAAGTTCTGTAGTGTTTGAAAAAAAACACCGTTTTCCGGACACAACTAAAACGACCCACGTATTTTTAGAATCCGGTGCTCGTAAAATGGAACCAAACTGATGTTTATGCGGGAAATGTTTTTCCACCTTGACTGGGTTTCCACTTGGGTCATTGCAGATGACGACATCTTAAAATAAAAAAATAAAATGATGGACTATATACACAATAATTTATACACAAAGTTTTTCCACTTATTTAAGTTATATAAGCCTAAGCGCTTTCGATGGGCACAACCATTACTATGTAAATGTTTGTGAATTCCAAGCATATATTAGGTAGGTAGCAATCTCTTCCATTAAATATGTGTACTGAAAGTCAGCACTCTATGTTTAGGTTGCTATAAAATTCTATTGAAAATAATAGGTTCAACAATATTTTTATGTATGTTCTGAGAACACAATTACTGGATTTGATCACTGTGGGATTATTATTTAATTAAAAGTCTCTGTGAGACTTCTATAATTAATCGTAATTGAATAATATTTAGTAATTCAAATTCAGTAATTATTTTCTCAGAATATATATACATACAAAAATATATACTGATCTACAAAAGGAGTTAAAAATTTAAAATATTGATTTTCAGGCATTCTAATGCATATGTTAAATAATTCGGAAGAATATTGTTTACATTAAAAAGAATATTGCTTAATATTCTTTTTAATGTAAACTTCGTTTTTAATAACGTTTTATTGGGATCATAAAATTGTTAACAGAAGAGAAAAAGTATAAAAAATAAACGAGACGTAGGTATACGTCGGTGTTTGGTGTTCGTTGTAGTCAAATAAGGCGATTTGTATATTTTCACATATCTCTCTCAAAGTAAATACCTTTATTTGCAGTGTCCGATATCTGCAATGCCTTTAGAAAAGGGATTGATTTCTTCGGTACCTTCTTATCCAGGCGGTCTGATCTGACAGAGTTGCAAACGGATTACTGAAGAACCTATCGCAAACATAACCTCTCAATTCTCTTGTTTCAACTGTAATTACATGAAATATGTACTGTATGTGAGGTTACATTTGCAATCTGTTTGAAACTCTGTCAGAGCAGATCGCCTGGATAAGAAGATACCGAAGAAATCAATCCCGTTTCTAAACTCATTACTGACATCGGACACCGCAAATGAAGGTATTTACTTTGAGAGAGATGTGAAAATATACAAATCTCCTTATTGGAGTATGAAGAACACCGACGTATCATTTTTTTTTTTAATTCTCGTCTATTGAGTGTTGGGATAACAATCTTAAGACCACATTAATGCTATTTTTGGAATACGACCGATAGAGCTACTATCCTTACTAGCTGTGAAATCTACATATACTTGTTCATGAGAAAAGAATATAGATGTCTCTAGCATAGTCCAATCAAATATATGGAAGGTTCCCAGATTTCAAACATATATAGTACTTTAAAAAATTTATGTGGATGTTCTTACGATGGAATTGGTAAATGTTGCATTGTATAGAGTAATCACTTAAGCTAGCCCATACAGGTTGCAAGCCCTGGGCCATCGTATAAGAGACTTCCACACGTTTCTCACTTAAATAGCATTGTCTCTGTGAGACTTCTACAATAGGTCCAGTTTGGCACATTTATAATTGGGGGAGGCTATGTATCACAAATTAGGACTCCATAAGTACATATATTATAAAATTAATTACATTTCTTTTAGTTTTTTCTGTCCAATCAAAGTTAATACTTGTGTATGGGAACAGGAAAACAATCATAAGTACTTTATTACATATTTTACTTCTGATAACACTAACAAGTGAAAGTAGAGTATTCAATAAAAAATGATACAAACGAATCACTCTTGCAAACTGTTCAGGAAAATAGTATTTATTCTTTTTTGTCCAAATTGTACTTTTTAACAGTAACATAAGAATATGTACTCGGACAAGGGTTTTTTTACTTAGACTTTGTTACCCTTTTGAATTCATGTAAAATATAATACACACAATATTTAATATAATAAGTCATTTTTAAAAACGTCAAAGTTATAGAGCTGACACACTCGTAGTTGTAGATTTGGAGTTCTAGCCGCATATAGAGTACTCAGAGTATCGTAGACTCTAAGGAATAAAAAAATAATGAAGACTACTTATTTAACGATAATTACATTCTTAGTTGTCTAAAGACTTTATAAAGTTACATAAAGCTTGAGTAATAAAATTTAATAACAATTCAGCCAACGATGTCAGATGCTGCAACATTCTGCAAGACTCAGTTTTTCCTTGGATTATTCTTTAACATTGTGCTAGCATTTTTATCATAGTAGTAATCAATTTTATATCTTCCTTAAAAATGTCATTTTTCTAAATGCCTACCAGGTAGCTTCATCAAAATCATTTATATACATACTAGAATTTTTTTTAAAACAAGTTATTAGTTACTTGTTACAAACAAACGTCTAGCATGTGTAAACGCTAAGCGAGTGTGAAAATTAATTTAAAATATAATTACCTCCTCTCTGAAAGTGTGGCAGTAAATACCCCGTGTACACAAATTTCTTCCCTCTTATTTTGGCAATTAATAGCATTATTTCTAAGAGCATTTTTTCAGTAAAATTCAATTTATACTTGTCTCCAACTTCAGGAACATATTCCGAATACAGTCTGGTAGTTCTGCTTCTTCGAGGCTCTTGCATGCGATTACCTTCATAATCTAAACATTCAATCTCAACTGACACGTCAATACTGAGCGCTTGATATCCATACATGTAATTGTAGCCATAACATCCCTTTAAGAAGTCTTTATCCAATACTCTACTGATTAAATCATAGGGAAATTTTTCCATTACTGCCAGGTAATATAAACAATTTATTAGACTCATTCCGTAGAGATTTACTTTATCTAACTTCATATGACTTCTCAATTCATTTATTATTGTATCTGATAAAATTTCTCCAATTTCCAGATGAAAATTAAATGATGAAAACACTAATAATAATCTCTCTAAATCTTTTATTCTTGCAATCGATGGGTTGTCAATTAGTTTTTGCGCAATTGCCGCTAAAGATTCTCTGTGACAAAATGTTGATTTAACTCCTATCATCGCAATATTGACGCAGGTTGGAAGTGATAATCTCGGTATATGTTTTGTAAGTGCATCTAGCATAACATCAAATGATACCCCCATCGATATCCTCAACAAAGTCAAAATTGTACGCAAGTTAAAGTCATCAATATTTTCAGCTTCTGAGATTATTCTGTTTGTAATATTGGTGATTAAGGAAGGATCTCTCAGTGGAGTTAGGCTTTTACAGAATCCCATAGAAAGGATAGCAAGTTCATCAACAGTTAAGGAATCTACACTTTCTCTGAGTCTTACTTCTAACTTGTGAATATCATGCGGAGCTATTCTATTCGTACCAATATAGAAAAGGCATTGAACCAACTGCGCATCTGTCAAATTTTTCGCTCTTTTGGCAACTCTATTAAGAGCATTCGTCGGAAAATCAGTGTACTTAATTAAGTTTAATTGATAAATGTAATCTAAGAACAAAAGTAGTTTATCTACATCCCATTCTGGTGCCCTACTCATTAAAACGTCGTCCAGCGCAGTCGACAACTCGATAAAATTCCTGGTCCTCAAACTAGATTTTGTCCATTTGCTCAAATTTGACAGCAATATTTCCAATTGTTCATCATTAAAATTGTGAATGTTATCAGTCAGAGCGTCTACAAAATCGTCAAATACATTAGATGAAATATCAATTCGTTCTGTGAATGCATAATTCGAAAACCATCTGAAAGATTCTAAAATCGCGTCGGGTGCTTGCTTATCCCATTGCGACCGTAGTTTCTCCGTAAATGTATTTGGGCAATCATCTACTGAGGTTATGATATCATCTTTTTTAGCTATTGAGTATTTATGGGGTATATTAGTTAAAATACGATGCGCGTACCGCGTTTCATTTAACGACTCAGCTATCAATGGACTACTATGGGACTGTCGAAATATCTTCTCTGTCAGTATACTATTCTTACAAATTTTTAATTGAACATTTGAACTAGAATATAAGTTCTTTACATAGACAGAAAATGATCTGCATGCTTTAAATGTGGAAGACGTTAGAAACATATCGGATTTTACGAATGATTTTGATTAATTAAAATTTGCGTTATGTTTTCTTTGACTACCCTCGCAGAAAACCCAGGAACAGCGGGATGACAGCTAGCAGTAAGCGCAGTAAGTTTGACAGTTCGTGAATTCAACAGAAGCTTAGCCATAGAATAAATAAAGCTTAGCAAATGCAATAATTGCATAGATAAAAGATGACCACAGAATATAGACCAAAAAATGCAAGCAAGGTATTTTTTTTTTTTTTTTTGGGAATCTCAACAGTATACAATTTATTATAATAATACATAACGTATTGGATAATTCGTAGTCCAATTATAGAGATCCACGGCATAAAATGTTAAATCAAGCAATAAAGAGAACATATATTAAATAGAGGGATAGGAGTGGGAGTTAGAGGGGGAAGTGGAGTGAGGTGTATGGGATTGTGGCTGAGTGGAGTGCGTATGTATTCTGTGCGTGACGTTGTATACAGATATGGGGGTATGTGTAAAGAGTGATGAGAGTTTGGCTGTGGTGTGTGTATGATGATGGTCGGTCTCAGTTAATCCGGTGAAGATATAGAAACTAGTAATATAATATAAGCGGTTTAAATACGATTTTTAAGAGCTGAGATGTTGGTATTAAATATATCAATGTCATTGAAGTGGTCATTGTATGCTTTGCATGTTCGCTGGATGAATGAGTTCTGTGCATAAGAGGTTCTGCTTATGGGTACATGGAAGAGCACGGACTGTCGGGTTCGCCTTGATGGAGCGTGGAGAGAAACCAGCTCCAATTGGCTGGGACAGTCAATATGTCCCTGAAGTAACTTGAAGAGTAGTATTTGATCAGCTCGTGCTCTTCTATGTTCCAGGGTTCTCATGTTATAGAAATCCATTGCTTCCATATATGAGTCGAAATATATGCCGGATTTACCATTGAGGCGACGCAAAAACCTGTTCTGAATTTGTTCTATTCTCGCAATGTATGTTGTCTGTTGTGGATTCCAGACCTGAGATGCATACTCCAAGTGACTGCGAACGTAGGAATAATATAAAATTTTTAATGAGTGAGGATTTTTGAATTGTTTGCAGGTTCGAAGTATGAATCCCAGCATACTGTAGGCTTTGGAGATAATATGGTCAAAGTGCGCTTTAAAAATAAGTTTACTGTCGAGAATTATTCCGAGGTCTTTTAATTCGCATTTGTTTTCTAGTTGAGCGTTGTTTATTGAGTAGGCAAACTGAATGTTATTGGTTTTTATTATTGTAAAAAATATTATTGTAAAAAATATTATTGTAAAAAAAATAAACCCATAGACTAATGGTAAGCCTCCCAAAGTAATACTATGCTATAACGATTCTCTTGTACTACATTAGGTACCTATATTTTGAATATTCTGAAGAATCTGTAATTTGATTATACAATATTAAAGTTTTGGAAATTAGTTATTCACACCTGCGTATTAGTATTCAAGGAAAGCGAGAAGATTACGTTCTACATACTTACATGGTTTAGGTAGCCAATTATGGAATCTTGTGTTAATAATTATATAATATCATTATTTTGCAAATGTATATAATTGTAGAAGTATTATATTGAATCTATTAATTGTATATTTATTTTTTATATATTTTTGTATTTTATCTTTTCCAAATCCAATTTATATATTTTTGTGTAGTGTATATACAAGAAAATCTCAAGTCTACTAAGAATGATTCATCTATATTGAATAAATAATTTGATTATATAAATAAAATTACAAATCAAATAAACTTTCAATTATTTAGAGTACAATTTTAACAGAACGGTGTTTATCAAAGATAAAAGTTTAAGGACTGAATAAAAATTGTTTATCTTTCTAATTCTAGAATAACTTAAATGTAGTATCAACTGGAGTTTCGCAAAGTAACAAGGGATGGGAAAATCGCGTGCAAATTCATTAATTCCTCTATCCAACGATTTATATGTCGTTAATGTACATAGGTCTTATACGATTTACGAAGTGAGAGTTTGTAATTTCTCATAATATCGATAATTCTTCCTTCTTACCCAGACTCAGGGAAAGACATAGATATAGTTCTATATTAAAATAAGGATTTGGGTCACTTAAAATATTGAATTCTAAAAGTACTTGCATAAAATCGTATTGAAACGAACCTATAACTAATTACCTTATAATAACAATCGTCAATAGCACAACTTAATGCACTTAACTTGAAGCGATGGTAAATTTATATGCATGCAATCGTTTTTTTTTCAAATCCTTAGAGTCTACATAGATAAATTATGCTCTACATGCGGCTAGACCACTAAATCTACAACTACAAGTGCGTCAGCTCTATATCTTTGATACTTACTAACCACTTAATATAATAAACATTGTGTGTTTTATATTTCATATGAATTCGAAAAAGTAAAAAATTCTATGTAAAAAAACCTCTACAAACATTTTACTTGATATTTAAAAATTTCAAATTAATTAGGCGCGACACTTTATGTTCAGTGCCGCCTTATAATAGTTTTAAAATAGCTATAGTAAATTACCTAACTACAACTGAAATATTTTTTTTATTTACAAATCATACTTTGGGAGTCGACACTCTCAGTCCGGTGGAACGAGCGCACTTTGCTGCTTCAAGAAGAACTAACGGGGCAGTATAGATTTGTATCTGAAAGGCAGAAGACTAATATCGTGTTCGTACGAACCGAGATTACGGATGAAAGGGTTTTCTTGTAGCGAGAATTTATATTCTTAAGATATATATTTAAGAATTTGCATTATTTATGAATACGCGTGCACTACTATCCGTAGAACATACCTAATATTCGGTAGGCCTTCCCAAATTTTCGATTCAAAATAAATTAATAATATTTTGATTTTATGTGTTATTACGTATTGCTAACGAGATTGATTATTATAACTTTACAATACATATTTGTACCAAATAAATCAGATTTGATTTACTGTTGGCACGAGAAAGAATGTCCAAATATTAACGACAGCGTAATATCCCATATCATTTAAACATACCATATAACTTATGCATTTAAATGAAGGAAAATTCCAGTCTAATATTCCGTATTTGTAATCATTTCTATATAATTCAGGTATTGTCTCAAAAAAAAGAAGTACCACAGATGTTACAAACATTCTTAAAATTATACAGGCTTATCTATAACTGTGCCGGCCCGGTTTCTATGTAATCGCCTAATCACTTGGGTTTTACCTACCCGATCAATGGAAACATTAATAAATAGATCATGGCGCCTTTGTTGGAAAATACCCTGTTGCTTTGTGCGGGGTTGGCCCGACGTCCACTGTTCACTCCCACTACAAACTCGAGGGTACAACAACCGAACCCAGTGCTTCGTGCAAATGTATCTGTCTGGTAGGCAATTCAGGTATAGCTTATCACTTTCGCGGGCTAGACATTTGGATCTCATCATCCTAGCAACTTGAACCATCTGGACTAGTGATTAGGAATGTACTGCGTCGAACCGGGCTAGTGATTAGGAATGTATTGGTGTGAAGTTTGAACCCGCTGAGCTTGGTTAAAGTTCGAGACACCAGCTGAACCGGTGCCGAGATGCAGCCGCTCCATCTACGCCTTCGTAGAGTCATCAAGTAGATCGTCAGAACTTCGGAATCAGGAGGTAAGCAAGAAACTTGACTAGGCAAGGGACCCGAGCTCCAGTGAATACTATAATCCCAGAAATGTCTACCGATCTCAGACATATATCTTCATGATTCTGGAGGATTCCATCACATCAAGCAGTTCCTGGTAAGACCCTACGTAGGCACCGAGAGTGTCGGAAATTTGTAATAGGATCATCGCGGATTCCGATAGCGACTTCCTTTCTGTTATTAGTGAGTGCCAGATATTAATGCTTACGCCTAAAATTAAAATCATTCGCCAAAAAAGCCATACACCAGCAATACAATGATTTCATTTTTTTTTTGAGAACATATTTCTTTACGAGAACTGCGTTTAGAAGTTGGTTAAAACTAGATGTATATACAGAATACAACTATGCATACATATATCATACTCTATAATATCATTTAATTATAAAAATTACATATTTTTGTTATTAAATTTAAAACGTTGTCATGTTTAATGTGAACAATGGCCTTGTATTTCCTTGGAATGTATGGATAAATCAAGTTTGTATGTTGTTTTTAATTTCAGCCATGATTCCATTCTCATCATTAAGAAAATTTCTCAATTTATCTTTGATAAGTTTCGTATTTAAAAGAGATTTTTCGCATGAATATGTAGAGCCGAGTAGTGGAAGAAGAGCAATGCTAGTTTTTTTATTGATCGTACGAATCGTGAAATACTATTCCAGGTGTAAAATATCATCACGTCTCCATTTTCCAGGTCTTTCTACACCACTCGTATTGTGAACTAAGATTATAATTATTTTTTTCAGAATCAATGCGTAAAGAAATGGAGTTCCATGATTGTTTTTTTTTAATTTAATATCAATCAATATTAAATGGAGAAAAAATATTTCTGCTACGATAGCATTGAGAGGTTTTTATCAAATGCTAATGTCGCTTAGCTATTTTTGAATTCTCGAATCCTCTGTAGAAAACCTTTCTTCATGTTTAAGATTACTATTTTGAAATAGCAAACGCCAATTATTGAATTACTCGTTTAGCGATGTTCCAACAGGCTTGGAAAATGAATCAAAGATGATAAAAATATAATTAAAATACGTAATTCGTCGAAGAGTCACACTCACGTAGCCCGAGACGCACGTGGCTCGCGAGCCGCAAATTTCGACCACTGCACTAAACCAACAAACGCGTCGAACGAATATGTAATTCCTAGAAAACGTTCCCAATAAATCTGTTAAAATAAAATAGCTATTGAAGTAAGGGAAGAAATACGATTAACACTCAACAACTATGGATTTAACTTGACTGATTAGGTTTTTCTGACCACAAATTTGAAACTAAGGTTCTGGTTCTGATTAGATTTATGCATGCGGTAGGTACCTAGGTATCTGATAGGTATACGATGATAATTGTGCTAATTACCAGAAGAAACTGTCAACAAAAATATCAAAGCAGATCCTAATTATTGAAGTATTTGTTTCCAGTTGAAAATTGGCCCATGGTCAATTGGTCCAGTTTAATTAAACGCCTACCTACTTATTATTAAAAACATATGATTTTTCAGGATGTGTGATTTTTCAAATGAAGGAGAAATCGCCGATTATATTTTGACTTTATTAGGTATTGCTTACAAAATTGAAGGAAAAACAATAGATTTGTAAAAATTTCAAGTCAGCTGATATTTTTGTAACTCGGCAAACAATTAAAAAATTTTGACAGTATTTTTAACACTTCGTTACACCTACGATTTAGGAATCATTCAATTTCTCGCACTTTATTATCTTTAACCTTTATCGTACGACGAACAATAAGAACCTACGATTCGTGGGATTAAATCATTCTTAATCCCATCATTCCACCATACTTACTTATTTATTTTGATGAAAAATCATGTACATAAATATACCAAACAGCCTTTGCGCTCAAAATTTCTTCCAATGTCTAAATACCTATGCGACGTAACGATATGCTTTTTTATCAACCCACTAAATAGTTTAACTTTATCTAATTTATTGAAAATTTAATAAATTTTTGTTTGATTTTTTGTTATATGTATTCCGCGCATGGAAAATGGGAATGCAAACGAAATAGTGTAAAACCTAACACAAAATAATATGATGGATATTTTTTAACTACTTAAATTATATCGTCTTAATATTTGCTAAACAGTACGTAAATTTAAATGTCATGTTTCCGAATTATGGGGCGTTATGATAATACGAAATAATATATTTACTAATATTAATTGCGATTATGACTTCCGTTATTGTAATGCGCAAGTCATATTTGTATCGTACCAATATACAGAAATGAGAATATTAGAGGCTACGTTGCCAAGTCTACTTTTATTTTCAGTTATATAAGACGTTTTTTTAAAAATAAATTGCTTTTTATCAGACTAAAATAATTTTATTGGATAACTGAATGCAATAAAAAAGTTTTTAAGCGATATTTTAAACAAATATCACGAAAATGAAATGAAATTTCATTTCAAAGAGTGGCAGCAATGGTGGAATAGAGATAGGAATGACGCGCGTCACATCGCCTTGTAGTTGCTAGAGTCGCTATTTCAGTACGGACTTTTGGTCGATGGGGTCCTCCACGGATATGTGTGCCTCACATGGTAGTTTCGAATGGCGGCTGCCGTTTGGGCTCGGCATTAAATTCGCCTATATCAGTGGTAAATGCATTTATTGATGTTATTTTTTGCATAGAATTATTCGACAGAGTGCGCAAAATACGATGATGTTCTTAATTCAACGGAATTACAGATATTTATGAATAAAAATGTTGAAATAATTATTTTGCTCCATAGTTCCTTCAATTGCCATTTTATTTTGTGCATAGTATGTATGTACCGTCTATGTATGCATCGTTTGATAACATCGAGGTGTTATGCGCAAACAAGGAACTCTGGTGTGAGTTTCTGGGTATATTTCGATCTTTTCATTGTTATTGTCAAAAATGATTGGAATGCAATTTTAACCCCTTTTTAAGGTCATTCACGTTTATGTTATTTTTCGTAGATCTATATGATCGGCCGCCCTGAATAAATTTCTACATCAACAAAATGACCACCTCTTCCGAGGACGTCTTGCTGAGTGTGAACCACGTAAGGTACAAGAAAGGAGATGGTACACTGTACGTGATGAACCAAAGGCTGGCGTGGATGGTGGAACACCGAGACACCGTCGCAGTCTCTCATAAATATGCCGATATTAAAAGTAAGTTTTTAAAACATAATTTCATTAAAAAAATCTACATTTGCAACTTAAAATTGAATTTGTAAAGTGTGAGAGCTGCCTGCATTGGAATTTATGTTAAAATTTACCTATGTATGATCGATTATTCTTTCTAGGTGTTGAATTAAGATTGTAAGAATATTTATTATACTCGAGCCATCTTAAGATGGCATTTTTGACAGATCGTAATAGTGTTGTGACACACTTAAAATCATTAATGAAATAATTCAGTCGAAAAAAAAATTCGTCGCACGGTGTGAATTGAGAAAGTCTTTGCACATAAAAAAGGTTATAGAAGAATAATTAAACACATTTTTCTTAGATAAAAATATTTACTTGAATGTTTCAATCTGATTCATCCCCATTACTATCACTCTCCATTGAACTATCGTCGCTGCTATCATTTTCTAAATTAATTATAATATCATTATCTAAAATATTATCGATTCTAATATCTCTTTCGTAATCATCCTTTATTCGTCGCACGGTTCTATTCACTACAAAGCCCAGTCTGTTTGAGTTGTACGTTGACAAGCTTCTTCTAATAATTTTAACATTTTTGATGTCGTAAATGGAGGTTCTGTATTATGCCTTGCTGCATATCCCTTAATTTGAGCCCATATCAATTCAATTGCGTTGTATTCGCAATGGTAAGGCGGTAATCGTATTACTTGGTGCCCATATTCCGATGCGATTTCATCAATGACGTACCGTGATTTTGCCGGCTTGTTTTGTTTTAATAATTGAAGTAACTCCGCTTTCAAGATGTCCATATTTGCATCTATGCCATTTTTTTGAAGCCACGCAACGATATCAGCTTTCTTTTGGGACTGAGCAGGCGGCTTATCTATCTTCATCGAGTGGTACGGGGCATTGTCCATTATTATTATAGATGGTTCGGGAAGGCTACACAACATTGTGTATCATCTTTACCAATCTATGTCTTGCCCATAGGATTATATATTTTACTGGAACCGCAAGAATGAATTTACTGAGTTATTCAATAATATATGCCGATTACCGCGGCATTTTCAATAATTAATTCACATTTAATTCGGTTAAAAATAGTAAACATGATTTTACGAGATTCTAAGTTATACAATTAGATAGATCTCAACTAAGCGCATCCTTTGGTGATATTTTCAAGTATGTCAGATAAATATTAATTGCGTAATAGGCATCCAAAGTGGGCCGCAACAAACTAAGTGCGCCCGCGCAATTTCCCATATGTAAAAACATATCATTCCCATAGATGTTCACATGAGGAACACGATAAAAAATGTTTCAGTTCGCTAGGACGTCTGTAACGTCCGTAATCTGAGTTCAAAAATATCGGCTGGCGGCCTACCCAGCCGCCCGGGGCCGCCGTGGCGGCGCCGGGTTTTTTCCACTGGCCCGCGTGACTTGTAACGGTCGGCGCGGCCGCCGAGTTTTGCAGGGCTCCCAAGATATTTACTCTCCCATATGATGGCTCAGATAAAACATTATTTATTTTAATTTCTACTTTAAAATATCACATAAAAGGATTCATTTGGCACATTTAAAAATACTTATGTATTTTTGCTTCCTCGCCTCTTCGAGGCAGGACATTTACATTAATTCCAACAATATAGCGGCCATTCTATAATGGTCCGCGGCGCTTCGCGTGGTTTTTTAATGATTTTATCCCCATCGCGCGAATATCCAAACCACGAAACATGAATTTTATTCAATATTACATTTACAAATGTCTTATCTAGTTCTTAAATATTTCATTCTTAAGATATCTCATTTAATATTTCATCAAACTTAAATATTTCATTGTTTTGTAGCCATTTTCTTTGCCCTCTAATAAAGCCATAGAAAAATATCATATTTAGAGGGCACAATCGATCTGTCAGATTTGTTGTGTTATTTTGGATACTTATTCTGCGTATTCTACGCATATTATACAAGCAATCAATATCCTATAACATTTTGAATCATTTCGTTCATTCCATATTGAATGTTGATGGACATCATTACTCTGGTGTTCGCGCAATAAAGTATGGCATTTGTCCTCCAATGTTTAGCTGTCGTTAATTACGAAACTTCATGTAAGTCTAAACGTCAAAAGTGCCATCATACAGTGGCCGTACTGTAGATCTATTCAGATTGTAAGTCAACCCATTGAGGAATAATTTTTGTGATTGCAGTCGAGTCATAGGTTCATACATTACCGTGATTGACTAGGAGCAATCTTATTATTTGCAATTTTATTAACACACCGCTAGTAAAAATCTACACTGCAATATGAGGCACATTATTTCGTTATGTTGGTATTTATATCCTCAAACACCAACGAAACAATGTGTGTCATATGCACAGCTTACACATACTAATTCAATTGTCTTTTTAAGGTCTACTGATGGTTAATAATATTAAATTGATTTGTTTTTATAGCGCTGTTGAATGATGTAAATCAGTCATAGGGTGCTGTTAATTCAGTTCATTTATAGCTCTTTGAGAATAGCGTGGTCTTCAGTCTTTTACTGAAAGTGTTCCGAATTCTATGTATATCAGGGATCACATTAAAAGCGCATTCAGCTCTGTTAACTCTGCCGAGTTATAGTAATGTGTATGCGCCTTGTGGTCCTGTAGAATTCTGTGTGTTGTTTCTCCCCGTTGATAACTTCTTCTGACATAGCTGTTGTATGGTGTCAAGAGATATAGATACACCATCAGAAGTAGCCTGTAGTCGACTCTTTCCGGGCATTTATGCTAATGTAACTCTTTGAAGAGCTGTGTGATCTGCATTTCGCCTGTTGAATTGTTAAAAATCAGTTAAGTCATCGATACAATCCTCAAATAATGGTTATTGTGTAACCGGTTAAAATGCCATCACTAAGTGTTATTATTTTTGAAAAAAATTCTTGTAGCAATGTTTGTTTTCCGCACAAGCTCTTATTAAGTGTACTTCACAGTTTTCCTCCTTTAGCCATTCGTAACATCTTTACCAAACTCTTTTTTTCTCGGAAGCTTGTGAAACATGTCAACAAATACAGCATCCGAAAATGATGATTGAATTGACTGCTTGGAATGATGTAAAAATTTATTGCAAAATTCTCCCTAATCCATAAATTTGAATACAGCTGTCACACTGGATAGAAAAGACATCACTTGACAAGTTGGAGGGAATGTCTGGGAGTGTTATAAAATAGGAGAATGGTCCTTAACAGGAGCTTCATTTTCGTTAGTCCTTCACAGCTGATATGAGCCCAGTTTATTATGAAACCATCAAGATAAAAAATTGTAACTCTTATTGCAGTTTTGAAAAAGGGTGGATACCTTTCGGCGCCCTCAAAAAACAAGTACATGCTTTCTTTTCAGCAAAATAATTTCACTTTTGGCCTTTCAATCGCTAGGGGGGAAATTTATGACTCCTATCGGCATTCGTACCATTAGTTTGACGCATTCTTTTCATTTTTTTTATACTACAAGCTTCATTTTCGTCACTGAACAAAAAGAAGAGGATTGTAGAACAAAATGACTTTAGCAGGAGTTAGTTCTTCCTTGATAATCTTTTCCAGCTTCATTGCTTGCTGAACGAATTTCCCCGGTGACTGTTTGTTTTCTGGGTATTTTGCCGTGACCTCTCTGGCCGACGTTTCGGATCCCATTGCAAGGCTGATATGTGACACATGTAAACAGCCATGAAAACCTGAGAACATTTTTGACTGTCTGTCTTTTTACTCCCTTTATATTAACTCGTGGCGTCTGCTTGCTTGCTTGCCATCGAAAAAACTTTGGATCGATTTTTAACCCTTTTCCCGTGATCCAATCGAGCTGAAACTTTGCAAGCAGACTCATGGCGACAATCAAGAAGATCTATCAAATTTTCATTAAAAAAATTAATAATTATAGTATAATATTGATTTTTCAAATTTTTAATGTTTTTTTCATACAAGTTGTATGGATATTTCAACGCATATGGTAGACGCGAAACCCGAAAATGAGAATGGGAGTATTGTAAAAAAATGGTTTTTATGAGTTACCTTTTTTATTTTATTTAAAATATAATAGAAACCTGAAATGGTTTATGGATAACATTTTTTTACATGATTCAATATAGGAATATAATAATAATATAATTTAGATACATTTTTTTTTTTATAATTGGCCAAGTTTTAGCATTTTTGTCACATCTGTTTTGAATTTGTCAGTAGTCAGTTGTTTGGTCTATTGTGGTAGGTCGTTGTATAGTTTTAATCAGTTGCAAATTAGTCGTGATTGTACTGTTTTTGTTTTGTATAATTACTTTTATAGCTGTTGTTTATGTACGTCTCGCATTTTCTAGTTATCACTAGTCTGCTTCTGTCTATTGCCACGAAGCCTTTTGGTAAATGTCATTGCTTTTTCTTTGATTACCAGCGTATTGATTGGTTATTTTTGGGCTCTATGAACCACCTATAAACGGTTTCATCAAATTAATGTCTCTGGTTTTCCCGAATCAATGCCACCACGCTGTATCAACCATTCTGCGATCCTAAATGTAAACTTTTCACATCATACGCCATCAACATTCCAACTGGTTGAAAAATAATGCCCCTTTCACATTCGTCACTCCATTGTTTTCATACTCTGAAGAATACAAGCCAGAGGAACCTCTTTTATGTCACTCCTGGAAAGTGATTATCAAGAACCGAAAAAGCAAGAGGATACTCCAATTTAACCCCTTTACAAATATGTAATCAAAATAGTTTAAGGTTCCCTTTTTACTGTAAATCAATTTGTATAGGCTCGTAAAAACGGATGACTTGTTTCGGAGTTGTTCGAATGTTGCTAAAGGATAGCACATAATTCAGCGCAGAGCGAGCTGTCATTCGATGTTTGTACACAGGGTATAATTATTATCAATCTTTACTGCCAAATCTCCGAGATGAGAGATCAACGTTACCCTCAGCGCTGAGTTTCTTTATCTTTCTCTTCTTTATCTTCTTTCCTTCTTTATCCGAATTTCTCCTGATTTGCAAGCTATACGAGTATTCAATACTCTTATACAATACCGACACGAACGTCACCATCCATTATTAATTGTTCTGTCTACTCAAGTTGCTGACAGATTGCTTCTAACTCTTTTATTGTTGTCTCATTGTGTATTTTCATCCTCTTTTACTCCATTCTCGCCTTCGCATAGACGCCACACAGATTGTTATCGCTTAATCGCCAATAAAGTGAAGACTGCAAACGAGTGCACCCGAATATGAGAGAATAATTCCATTGACAGATGAACTGTTCTTAATGCGACAAACAATGTATAAACTGAATTCTAGGGGCTCGCTATTTGAAATTTTGTAGCAATTTATAAGTCAAAAACCTTGTGTATTAAGCTAGTTTTTGTATTCACTTCATAAACCTAAGTGACTGCCGTGCAAAAATTGTCTTAATACATTTTTGATATAAAGAAATGGACTCCAGAGAGAACTGTTATCTTTATTATGATTTCTTGGTTTACATTGGCACACTCACATATATAAATCATCTTAGAGTATAGAGCCGCTATCGCCGTTATTGATTTGGAAAAATAAATAAGTTCTATGTTCTTTATCTTGGAATTATATATTTCTCGATAGGAGTAACAGTAAAATTTTGCAAATTCTTGACCTTTTTAAACATTTTGTGTTCATTTTTTTTTAAACATTTTTTAAAGACAGTCTGCATTACATAATCTAGAATAATCACAGAGTATGTACAGAGATGAACTAAACTCCTTTAGGCGAGGGGATTTGGACACAGTGGAAGTACGCTCCCCGTTGTGTATATTTAAAACACATTTATAATGCAGTTAAAAGTATTCTCGCATAATTAAGATCCCCTAGTAAACAATTTTTTTTTTCAAATTTCATTCTAAACTGTCTTTTTGTAATAAAGCGCGATATATTTAACAAGACATACTTTTTTGTTTAGATCCTTTCACAATTATTTCAAAATTTACAAGCTCGTAGTAATTTAAGATATGATTTATATTTAAACTTTATACTTTACACACACAACATAAGTTATTTATTACTACTATTGTTTCGAGAGGAGCAGTCGGTTATATAACTATACCTGATGATGAGAGGGACTGCTCTTGAAACTATAGTAGTTTTTAAATATTAAGTATCAATAACTCATGTCGTTTATGTAGTACAATGTTTAAATAAAAATCATATTTTGCACCAAGAAAACTGCCAAATCTTTTGATGATATCATAGTAATTTTTTTGAACAAGTCAAACATGTTGGAACCATGAAATTTATGTTAGTTCATGTTTATATATTTTAGTGATAATTTTTTTCATTGTCGCAGTCATTTGGTATCAGTGTTGTACATGTCTTCGTCAACCTACAGTCCAGTGTATTTTTCAGTCTACCTTGGCACCTATTAGAGCATTGTCATTTTAAAGCCATCATCGTCATTGAAATCTTTTTTGGATAAATCCAAATTCGCAGTCATGCTGCGCTAGCTAGAACCTCTAGTTAATAGTACTGAAGTTGAGTATCGCCATTCGTGCCATCTTTTATTTGATTTAGTACTGTATTGATGGTTGCAATGGCGATATTATCTTTCACAGCTCAGAAGATCTCTCCCGCGGGTAAGGCCAAGGTGCAGCTGCAGGTGGTGCTGCACGACGGGGGCTGCTCCACCTTCCATTTTGTCAACCCCGCGGGGCCCGAGGCCCAGGCCGAAGACCGGGACCGGGTCAAGATGCAGCTCCAGGGTCTGTTGCCCCAGTTCCGCAGGCAGGTCAACAGAGAACTCGAGGAGAAGTCTAGGTAAGGTTACAGTTGATACCTTTAAATTCTGAAAATAGCTTCCTGGAACTTTAATTGTGAAGCAGTAAGCTATTTTCCATTTTTTTTTTTTTTTTATAAATTTAATGGCTTGTCACCCAGTAAAAGGATGTTATTGCCAAAAACTAGTCAATAGGTCATCGACATAAACATTACAGCTCAATGCAATTACTCTCTAAAAATCGTAGTAATCCATTTTATTAATACAGTAAAACCCCGATAGTTCAAAATTCCCCATAATTTGAAATTTTTAAAACCCACAAATCCCGAAATGTTAATTTCAGCCATAAATAAATACATTTTAGTTCATATAATTCAATTCTTTTTTTAATGATGAAATTGATGAATATATTTCAATTTTTTTCACAAGTGAGAATAATAAATATGTCAACATCCGTTACTTTTAATAACAGAAATGTCACGATCTTTGTATAAGCATTATAAATATTGGGTTTTCGTGAATAATTTCTTGGAATATGGCTTTTTCACAATGTTTGGCAAATTTCGCAATCGCATCGCATTTTTTTTTTACCTTGAATTTCATTTTAAGGGGGTTTCTCATAATTCAAAATGTTTTTTGGATCCATTTATTTTCGAATCAACGAGGTTCTACTGTACTGTGTATAAAAATGAAATAATCTTTTAATGTAAATTAATATTCTATCTGATTTATCATAAAGTGTTTGATTTCGTCAAAAAATTTTTTGGAAAGTTAGTAATTTTTCAATGTTTTTTATACAATGGAACTCAGTTTAGTTTACGTTGCCGAGTACTTGAAATAGCCATACCAACGTATAATAATAAATAATTAAAACTGATTTATTTTTGACATTGAAATGTCGAAATATTAGGAAAGCTATTCATAAAAAGTTAGTATGTTTCAAGTAGTTGGAGTATTAATGCAATAATTACAATATTTATTCAGATTGTAAGACTACTAATAATTAAATTTTTTAAGGAAGCAAACACTTGGTGGTGATACATTATAATTATATAATAATAACTTTGGTGTATAACAAAGTTATTATTATTATTTATTTAATACTAATCAGTGTTATAATTAGTGATGTTACAGTGAGTTATGGACACACAGACATTCGAAATTAGGATAGTTGATATTATAATACTCCATAGTCCGTCAGCATTTTAGCGGGTTATTTACTTATTGCATCAACTGAAAATCATGTTTCTTACACAAACATTTTTTTTTGCCATGTAAGTGATATTTTTTCCAGGCATATATAAAATGTCAAAATTTCACATTGTCGTACAGGAATAAATGAATGAAGTTCAATCACCTGTTTTGCAAATCCTACAATATATTTAATTTCAATGTAATTTGTTAGATTTTGCTGATTCTTGTGAAATAATATATAAATAAGCATTTCATGATTTTGTACTTTGCATTATGGATAATAATTATGTATTAGGATGCATTTAATCATTTTGTAGCCTATTATCACGCATAAAGACACAGAATAAATGTTGGTTCTGGGAATGCCTGTCCAATTAGATACGTGTTATTTTGATTGTAGGTTACTCTCTCTCCATCCTACTTTAAAACATCTCTACGAAGACCTTGTGATCACAAAAGTCCTAACGAGTGAAGAATATTGGAATACGCAGACCATAAAGCAGTACACAGACAGTCAGTCCGAGAAACAAGAGATTGGTAAGAACATTATACTGTTTACTCTGACTGGTACAAAATTGTATATTTTATATTCCTTCTGTCACACTTCAGGGCAGTTTGTCTAAATTGTTCCACGAGTTGAATTCACAGAAATATTATAGTTTTAGAACAGGAAATGTCATTGGGTCTAATATAAAAATGAGGTCAAAAAGTTTGAAACCCCGAAAATTTTATGATAAATAAGTTTTTAAAAATACAGGCATACCTCGTAATAACGGATCCCTTTGGGGTCCAAGCAAGGGTTGTTATCCAATAGTTCACTATTTGAAATGTAATAAACTTATCATATAATATATTACTTTAATAACTATTGCATTAATTTGCAATAGTTATATAAGGGCACAATTGACAAATATAATGTCATGACAAGAAAATGTCGCTCTAAGGGGGGAGGGGATGGAAGAAATAGTGAATGTAGTCGACATAAAGGATCCTTAAACTTACCAATGACAGATAGGTCTTAAGCCCTGTGGCTTCTGTTTTTTCTCTACTCGGCACGGCGGGCTCGGATTTGGAGACTGGTCAATTTCTGGTGAGACTGGAGGTTAATTTTAGCAAATTCTACTTAAGTAAAAAAAACACTGCAAACCTATTTTTAAGAAAAATTGTCGGCGTACTTATCACAAGACTTATCCGTATAAACACTATTGTGGAACCTCAGTTTTCATCCTGGAAAATCACAATTTTCTATTTTTCATAATAGCAGGCAAAGTGATATAATAAGCCCTGATAATTTTGTTCCGTCTTATTATCATTAGGTATTGTTATTGTTCCCCGCATCGTCTCTCTAGCAGTACTTACATATACAAATTTTCCAGGTGTTTCGGGAGCTTTCCTCGCGGATATTAAACCGCAAACAGATGGCTGTAACGGTCTGAAGTATAATCTGACACAAGATATCATCGAAGCTGTGTTCAAGACATACCCCGCAGTGAGAAAAAAGCATGCTGATTATGTTCCCGCTAAAATGACAGAAGCTGAGTTTTGGACAAAATTTTTCCAATCACATTATTTTCATAGGTTGGTTACATTATAAATAAAAAAATATTCTAAATATATTCAGATTACTAACAAGCATCAAATACCAAATATAAGTGAAAAAATTCACAATTGTTATTAGAAAGACATTTGTTTTTCAATATTACACACCTGTATTCACAATAATCTGCAATTTCAATCTAAACAATTTTTTGTCTTTCAAAATGTTGATCTATACCTATAAAACTCAATGTCTATCTGTCTTCTTTTGGACTCGGCAGGTAACATAGGCACATTTCCCCCCTCCTCTTTTACTCCTTCCCCTCCATATATATTTTCGATGCAAATCTATACCGTTCGACCGATGGACTCAAAATTTGTAAACTTATTCTTTAGGACCCGGCGGGTAACAAAGGTAACATTTCCTCCCCCCTTTTTTTACCTTTTCTCCTCCCTCTGATATATTTTCGATGCAAACTGATATATTTTCGATGCAAATCTATACCGTTCGAATAAAACCTTTGTTTTCCCCAAAAATTTATTTTCAACTTAATCCTTAACCCGTCCAATGCCGGGTATGAACAGCTAGTTTTCTATAAATATCAAAGGTAAAAGATTTACATATTAAAGTATACTTCAGGGACCGCATAGCCTCATCCAGTAAGGACCTCTTCACGGAGTGCGGGCGGCTAGACGATCTGCAGCTGAGCGCTGCAGCAGGAGCGGCTGTGTCCGGGGACAGTGAGTTGGACCTTCGGTGCTGGGCCGAGCCCGATCCGTTGCAGGATGAGCCGGAAACGGGCAATAAACACGGAGCCACGTCTGTGCACCATAGTATGATCAAACGATTCAACCAGCATTCTATCATGGTGAGTTCTGATTGCTTTCAAAACTTTATTGTGGTGAACTGGTAACAAATTAGCCATTTAACAAATACATATCGAGGGTAGAAAGCCAAAAGGGTGTTGGTGATTATTTATTTCGAACTTTACAGGAGAGCAAAATAAAGTTTTAGCAATCTGATTTTGTCAAGGTTTCATTTATTATTAATCGATTTCCCTATTTGTTAATCTAAAACACATAATGAAAGAAACATTATAAAATCAGTTTGACAGAACTTCTGTTGCTCTCCTGTAAAGTTCGAAATAATCATCAACGCTCTTTTGGTTTTCTACCCTCGATATATTGATAATCAGCACACGTATACAAAGTGATGGCTCTTCCGTAATTGGGTAAAAATATGTGCTCAATTTTAAAAAAAAACTACAAGTGTATTTACGAAACCATTTTTTCATCGTGATGCAATTCCTCTCTGTTCAATATTCAAGTTTTGTTTTTTATTTATGCCCCTCTTGTTATTTGAATATTTTTTTTCTTTAAGCCGCTTATCCACATTCACCTTGGATACTGTGCACTGTTTTAAAATTCTTGTTGATATTCAAAGTAACGATTCATTGTTTAAAAATGTAGGTATTAAAAGCCGGAGAGAACGCCTTAGCACCGCCGACAAATGTAGAGAAGACTCCCGAGATGAATGGCGGACCATCGCCAGAGAAGAAAGAAGTGACGACTGTTGAACCTCCCAGCAAAAGGCAGAGAATCCAAGAAAAAATAAGGTTTGAAGATCTCCAGAGCAACGAAGGGGCGAGGGAACTTCCACAGCTGGAATTGTCTAAGGTGATGTATCATCGATTGTTTACATTTTCATAAGTCTTGAAGGATAATTTGACATACGAGTGTCTCCCGTGTACTAAATTAATTTTAAATACAAAATATACAAGATAATACCAACTAGGTGTGTAGAGCAACTAAGAGCCGCTTTGTTTGATCAGTAGTAAATAATTGTTAAGCAAAAAGCATTGATTTTTTTTTTTTTTTACAAAAATGGGTGTTTTGATTGGTAGAAAACGCAATAATCTATGCTTTTACTTAACTATTACTCCTTCCTAACGACCGGCCCTAAAAAATGTGAAAAATAAGCAACTTTTTTTAAATTCCTCTTTCGTTCGAATCTTTTTTCTAATAACTGTGTTTCTGTTATATAAATGTTAAATTTTCATTGGAAGAAGTTAGAAAAGAGAGTTGAGAAAAAGGCAGAATCGAAAGTCAGTATCGAGTAAACATTGAAAAAAATTTCCATAAATTCAAACATAACTAAACATTTTCGATTATGGCCATCAAAAAAATTTTTTGCAAGTGAGAACAGAAAATATGTAATGTATCAATATCGAGTATTAATTGAAATGTCCCGTTTTTTGTATTAGCATAATAAATATTGAGTTTTCAAAATGATTCCAAAAATACATACATTTTTCACAAAATTAATGTGAATTCGTTGCGAATTTCATAGTCACATTGCATTTAAAAAAAAATGGTATCTTGAATTAGCTTTGTTCCACATAATTCTAATTGTTTTTTACGATCTGACTTTTTGTATTGACTAGCTTCTACTGTATACATTTTTTTTATATTTCTTTTCGATTAATGTGATTTCAGTTCATTAATGTTACGCGTTTTGAATATTTTTAATAACACATTTGCCGCTCCATACGAACTCGCGTGATAAATAATCCAAACAACGTACCGATTCTTGTCATTTGTGCCGTGTCTGTGATAGTAATTTGAACCGAGACTTAAAATAACAGCTGTTATGTTGCTCCGCTTTTGTTAGAACAGACTTAAAATTCTATTCAATATATTATCAGAAATTACCAAGAACTTGTAAAAAAAATTCAATAGTAATTCACGGCCTCTTTGAATATTGAATTACTGTTTTCTTTATTTCAGTATTTCTTTAATTAAAAATTTTATTTTTCAGGTCGAGCGTTATTTGCACGGTCCTGCACCCCCTGACCCCTCCGATAGTGCCACTGCACCTGGGGCATCCACGCGCCGACAGCGGGCTCGCGGGGCTCGCTCCCTGCTGCTGGGCTGGGCCGCCTCCGGAAGCACCGGGCAGGGCGGCGGAGCGCGACCCCTGCAGCCACCTGCCCCCGCAGCTGTCGCTGCGTTGGGAGAACTGAGCCCAGGCGGAGCACTCATGAGGCATCACCATACACACTCCCTAGCGCGTGAGTAGTTGTTGCTGTAAGAAGCATAGCTTTATAATTGAGTGTGTTTATTAACTACATAAACCTTAATAAGGTTTCTGCATTGTTTATTTTTTTAACATTAACCGGTTGTGATACTGCAATGTCCTCAAATAACAAGAGTAAGGGCCGGTTATATAAACTTGTTATATATTACAGAAATCTGTCGTAAAAACCGTGGATTGTTACGAAAATGGGTTGTGTGATTGGTGGAAAATGCAAAATCGATGGTTTAAATGGAAGATTACTATAAACCAATTTGATGCAACCGGCCCCAAGGGTGTAGTCTTGCTTTCTACTCAGAAGAGCAAAATTTAATTCAGTTTCAATCTTTTAAGGATGTCTCGTAACTAGTAGCAAAAACTTTGGGGAAGTCTTCGTTCAAAGAAAAAGATTTCCATACCTGTTTTCTCTTATAAAAAATAGTTTTGTCTATGAGATCTATAATAATATATATTTTGATTTATGACGTCTCTCCTGGGATAAAAGCCAGTACTGTGTTCTTGAAAAATTTGAACATACTCAAAATATTCTTTACACTTTGAGTGAAAAGTTGTCAGTTACAGAGATAAGCGACATCAAATTTTGCATTTTATGTCTTCAATATATCTGGCATATCTTTTGTAAAACGTTTAGAGATTATCACAAAGGTTGTTTATATTAATTATATATATATAGAATATTAAAAATGTAATAATCCAAATAAGTAACTGTAGTGATAGTCCTTCCCTATTAAAGGTGTGTTCTTCACCCTGACGTCCCCTCGCTGTCCTCCTTCCCACCCAAATTCTATATCTGTTATATGTTAAATGAACTTTCTATTTTTGCTATAGGTATGTTATCTTAATGATTTGTTCTTTTACCTATTTTTTTATGCTTTTCTTTTTCTTTCTTTGACAGTTTATAATAAAGTGTTGTGTAGAGAAGGTATAGTGAATTGAGAATTTCAGGCCTCTCTGGGTCGCATCGCCCTTTACACAAAGAAGGCCTTTAGAGTAAAATTGTTAACATGGCAATGTATGAGAAGGACCGATATGGGAGCTTTTGCTCATAAAACTGTCCTGGGAATGCGATAAAACTGTCCTGGGATAGTCCAAATGCAAACTTTAATGTCGTATATCTGTTTTGAAATTTTTCAAACCCACAAGTCCCAAAATATTAATTTCATAGTAGATTAGCCCCAAAACTCTGATAATTCGTAATTCAATATAATTTTTTTAGCCCCTTGCACCATAAATCAATAATTTGGAATTAATATTTTGATTTGTCGCAAGTAAGAACAACAAATATGTCAATGGGCCCGATTCTGAAGATAGCAATGTCTGGATCTTTATGCTATATCTGGATCTTGACAGCTATTTCTATAACATTGTGACGCCGTCAAATGAGACGTTTTAGGTTTGACAGATTTGGAATTAATGAATTCAACCAATGAGAATGCTCTAAAACGTAAACAAACGTTAAGTTATTCGCAACAGGTGGAAGGGATGTGCACATTCCTATGAATCGACATTTTTTTATTTTTTATTTATTAAGTTCTCTTAAAACTTATAGTACCTACTTTAATCGGTCGGACGGGTGGACCTCTTTCCATTTAAGAAAGACAATCGAATTAGTATGTGTAAGCCGTGCGTATGATGCGAATTGTTTAATTGTGTTGGTGTTTATACCCGTAAACGCCAATGTAATGAAACAACGTGCGTCGTACGCATGGCTTACACATACTAATTCGATGTTCTTTCTTAAATGGAAAGAGGTCTAGTCAACACAAATGTGTTCCAAAATTATAATAATTTCAAAATTACATCGAAATTTAATTTTAACGTTGTGTATTTTGGGATTAGGTTTATAAAAAAAAAATTTCATGCATCGCATGCTCAAAATACAAGTTAATTCCTTAAAATTATGAATTTTCGTCAGTGTGCTGAGTTTAAATGTAGATATATGTCACTTAAATATATATTTTTCTTGATTTTTATAACATCTCTTTTAATTTAAGTGATTTCTTAATATTTTATTAAAATCAAAAATCATGGTACAATATGAGATCCAGTATAATTTTTGTACAAAATGATTGCACAAGATTTTGTACAAAAGCACTTGTGTATAATTAAATATTAATCAGAATCAAATTCGTTTTAAATGTGATTTTGGTATTTTAGTGTAAGTTTCGGTACGTTACCTTCGCCACGCGAATATATAATATATGCATGTTTATCCTTGAAATACGAACGTTTTATCACAGTATACCCAGAACAGTAGTTTATCTCCGGCCTGTCGGCGAGTTATTAGCCTACTCTTGCATTGACGCTGGGGTTGTCACTTTATTTTTACTCCCTTTCTTTTAACTCGTAGCGTCTGAGATTCCGACGCATAAGGTAGACACGAAACCCGAAAATTTCTCTAATTAGTATACCTAGTTTCTACACTTAAATTGCAAGAACGCTGATTAACATCAACGTAGACTTTTAAAAACTCACAGTCTTTGTGATAATCAACACACCTTTTTAGTAAAGCACCACAAACATAAAAAAAGGCATTTTTTTCAGGAAGCGCATTTTTTTTCTAAAGCGGCGGCTGTGAGCGCGAATGGCACCGAAGGCACGGCCCTTACTGCCGCCGCCTTGTGCCCCCATATTCTATGTCAATGTTTGCGGCACAGTGCGTGCATACACGGCGCCGAGCACGCACGCACACATTTTAATGGGTAGCGGCCGTTTGTATGAAGACGTATTACTGTTCTTAGTATACTGTGGTTTTAAGCTATCTGTAGTACGTATTATGTAGCATAAAACTTCGTATTTCAAGTATAAATATACAAAGCGGTATATTGGGACACGAGTCCAATTTTTACTTATTATTTTAATCTAAAATCTTTTTTATGTCCCAAATGCAGAAAAGTTCCTACCGCAAAAATGACGGAACGCGAAATTAGCAAAACCGATTTATTGGTGACATCCCTTAACTTTGTACCCATAGGTAGGTACATATATATGTCAAATGTCAAAGATAGGCGCAAATGATATTTAAAATTACGACAAAGGTTTGTAATTGAAATTGTCAGTAGGTAAAAACGCGTTTTCTTCATATTGACGGAAGCGTTATTACAATATTTTGACCTAATGATATCAATTTCAGGAATTTTAAGTCTCAATATTTATAATTCTGCTACTTCCAAGGTGCGTGATCAGTTTTGTTTCACCTTCTCTTTTGATGAAGCAAGATTAGATTAATCGAAATGGACAAATCAGGTCTTCACCTTAATAGATTGTGCGATCACACGCATGGAAAGAAAATCCCTCGTTTTTTTGTTCTACATTTTTAATTTTTTTAGACGCGTTTCGTCTTGTAAGGGCATTACCAATCAATCAATATCTTATGAGATTGACAATGCCCTCATAAGGCGAAACGCGTCTCAAAAATTAAAAATGTAGAACTAAAAGAACAAGTGTTTTTCTTTCTATATCATCCCACGATAGCCAAAACGTGACTGACAAAAACAAAATTTTACAGAAGATTTTTTCTTCTCATTTTTTAAGGAATATACTTTAAGAACAAAATTTTATATAGAGTATTTATTTTATTAATGTCTTTCGCTTATCATTATAAAAATCAATTAATTATTACTGCTTTGCTGTAGTTTTTTGTATTTCTGAACGATTCTAAGAAGCAATTTACAAAAACTAATGAAAGGTAATACTTGCAATGAAGAGAATAGCTATAGGGTTAGATGTAAATGAGATAGAGCACATTATTGATATTAATTCATGGTAACAATTAAGTTTTTATAAGAAAACTATTGAAAATAAATGCTACATAATTTTGTATTTCTGCACGATTCTAAGAAACAATTTTGTTCAAACACTAATGAAAGGTAATACATGCAATGAAGAGGATAGCTATACAATTTGTTGCAAAGGAAATAGAGAGAAAATTATAATATTAATTCTTGGAAACAATTAAGTTCGACACTAATGATATTCTAAAAATGCGGGAAATTTCCATCCCTCCCAAAGAATAAATAAAAAAAATTAATTATAATGATAAGAATATTTGACATAATAATATTCAATAAATTATCTATTGTCAAGTATGTTCTCTTTACAATAAAACGCTGTAAGATAAATAAATGCACAGGTATACTTTATTTGATCTACGCACAAACAAATTTTAAAGTTTTTGGTAACATACACCAAATGCACAGTGCTATACTTGTGCATTTGATTTGCTAAAACATCAGCTGCTTTAGGATCATGGGACAGTGTCAAGTATTCATGACGAAATCTTCTGGGAATTATGCCATTTTCACATAGTCAGGTCGCAGGTCATTATATTTTGCTTTTGATATTTTAAATCATTCTTTGTATAGTTGTACCAGTAAAGAATTGATTACTGAAGAACTTCGGTGGGATCTAATATTTTCTGTGGCAATATTATCTATCTATCAAAACAGCCATATTTTTTAGTTTTAGTTCAATATTAGGACATTTTTGTTTAAATGACGCACTTCTAAGCTCGATAAATTTTATTTTATGCTTTGCCGGCAAGTAAGACAGCGAAAAGGATTTCCAACCACGTCATGTGTCATCTGTGTTATTTGTCTGTTATACAGAGAGCTGGTCCACCATACTTTACAGGCAGATTCCTGCTGAATAAATTATGAGTCGAAAATGTTCAAATTATGAACAATAAATAGTGTTCTAATATCAATAGTTAGAGATCAATGACTTTCAAAACGATGATGAAAATTGCATTTTTTTCAGTATCTATGACTTATCTTCTGTTAAACGTAGGACTATCATTAGACAGTATAGGTAGTGTGACAAATATCAAAAAATTATTCGCTTTAATACAAGTCAAATAAAATGTTTAAAACCCTGCACAAGTTTGAAAAATACTTTTTTGCAAGGATTTTATCATTTTATTTGAATTATATTAACGATTATGATTTTTTAATATTCAATATAATTTCATTTTTTTTTTCACAATTCAGAAATATTGAAAAATAAACGCTAACTTTGGAGACATTTATTTCATTCAATAAGTATGTTTAATATCATTGTTCATAATTACATAAAATACTACCCTCAAATAAAAAATAAGGTAAGAATCTCTGCTATTGCAGTTTAATTGTTCTTAGGATCATAATAAGTTAAAATTAAGAATAAGTTAAACAAAACTAAAATATCAACAGTCTCTAATGAATATACATAAATTATTAATACCTATGTATATAGGTATTTATTAATTAATGTATAAAATAAATACATTTCCAAAAAGAACCGTAAAGAAAACTGACAAAAATGCTGAATGTATTGAATATATTTAGAATAATTATTCTTAAACAAGGCGGAGTTATTAAATGTACAAAGTCAAAATAATACATAATAAACTAAAACAACAATAAACAAGCAAAATTTATAAATATAAAAATGGTAAACAAAGCAGTATTTTTTTATTATCACTGTACAACATTATTCCAGACTTGTCGACCCCATCTTGGTAAGCTTTTTATATGTGCATTAAACGGAAGATTTTTTACTAAAACTGAAAACTGCAACATCACCTGAAATCAAAATAATTAAAATATTGTAACATTATATATAAAGTCTTCGGTTTTCCATTAAATGAATAAAATGAATCAAAAGTTACCATTAGTTGTGCTGCCATTGCAACATTTCACATATGCATATATTGTGTAGAACTACACATGAGTATACAATTTGTCCAGCAACGGTCCGACTGTAATGCAGAATTGAATGCTTCAGAATGCACCGAAATGTTGACTTAAAAAGTTCAATACATCACTTCACAACATTTCTGATTTTGTTGTGTGCTTTTGTATACCTAGATTCGGTGTATTCTTTCCTGGATTTTATGAAAGCATAAGAAGCCTGGACTCTGATGGATACCCACAATCACCTGAAAGTTCAACAATATTTTATGTTATAAATTGCATAAGGCTATTGGAAAACTATGAAAAATCAAACATTTATAAGCATTAATAAAATAATGTAGGTATGCTTAACCAAATAATTTTCAATGTGGCAATTGATCCGCATATATTATAATGAATATGTTAGTAAGATATGAGAAACACAAATTTGCTACGCACTTTTATGAACGGAGATTATTTTGACACTTCTTAATTACGCATTGCAGTACTTTCAGAGAGTATTTCTCAACTCACGTGTTATTCGAAGCAAGTTTTGCAACTCATCCAAATGTTTGTTTTACTATTAACGCAATGGAGTGGGATTTTTTACTCAATGTTCGATAGATTTTTAGATACTCCACTATATGAAAATCTAACCTCATTTTTTCAAAATTCGTCCAGAGCGGATTTTGTAATTATACGGCTCAAATACACTGTATTAAAAGATGATATAAGAAAGATTGTTTCTTACAAACGTATTAATTTCTTCATACACAGCGTCCAGATGAAATATCATGGCTAAACTTGTCCGCGTTACGGCGTATTCAAATCTTCCCATCTTGACATTTGACAGATAACAATTTACATCTTTCTCCCTCCCTCTATATCTATCTCATGTAGAAACTTACAGAAACAAACACCGACGTAAAGCTATGTCTCGTTTATTTTTAATTTTAATTATCGTCTATTAAGTGTTGGGATAAAGATCTTAAAGATCTAGACATTGCTATTTTCAGAATACGGATGAATATCGGGTACTTTAGTAATAGAAATGTTGCGATCTTTATTTTAGTATAATAAATATTCCACTTTCGGAATGATTTCTTGAAACATGTAAAAATACACATCAATACGTTTTAATTTGCGTAATTCAATTTTTTTTAACAAGTTATAAAAACTAATAATGCGCACGACTTTTGATTGCGCGCATTCGTGTTGGGTGTCTTTTATGTATTTCATGCCACCTTGTGGAATGCACTTTATCTGTACATAATGTAAACATATCGCGATCCCTAAAATTGAGGAATTCTATTCAAGATTTCTTCAGCTGGCTGCCGTAATATGTGCAGATAATCTTAGTTTACGCTCATTTCTCACAGTTCACTTTTTTTAAATTCTGTTTGGGTGTGTGTTTGCGTTTTTAAAATATTTAATTTTCATTGTAAAAACTTGTAAGAAGTTGACTTATCTTATTATTTCACGTATTTGTAATTATTTTATTTCTAATAACTATGCTGTGTGTTGATCCGAGTCGGAAAAAAGTCAAAATCGAAGGTTAAAATCTAGTGATCTATTTCTAAACATTTTCGGTCACGGGCATTCAAATGTGATGAAATTGAATAAACCATTTGGATTTTTTCACAGGCAAATATGTCAGTATTGGATTCTTTTGTAAAAGAAATGTCGTGATCTTTGCATTAGGATAATAAATATTGCACTTTCGAAATATGCAAAACATGCAAACATTTTTCACAAAATTAACGCCATTTTTTTTTATGGGTTTTATGATTTTGACAAATTTTGCAATCGCATTTTTTTTTTTACCTTGAATTTTGAATTAACTGGGTTCCAAATAATTCAAAATGTTTTTTTGGGTCCCTTGAATTTCAAATTAACGAGGTTCTACCGTAGTTCTAATATTTACATGTATCCAATTATAGAACTAATTCTTTTTTTTTTTTTACTAAAATGAACGATACATTTTTATTAATAATAACACCGTCTCCTGCAGAGTTGGTCCCGCAGGATGTGGAATCAGAGGCGCGGCGTATGTACCTGGGCGGAGGTGAGTTGCTCCGCACCTTCTGGCGCTGCTTCCCGCCCGCCCACCTGCCGGGGCCCCCACCCGCTCCAGAAAAGGTTTCCGCTGCGCACGAGGCCCTGCTGAGGTTCAGGCACGCTAAAGTCAAGCCATTTGAGGTGAATGAACCGTTCAATATTTTAGTCATTTTCAAGGAGACTATTTTGAAACTCTAATAATAAATAATAATATTGTGAACATTTGTTAAGGTTGACTGAATAATAGGTATGACTTTGGAATAAACGTATTCACTAATGTGGAATGACTGCATTGATGAATATTTTCACAGCAAAACAATGAAAAGCAAACAGTAAATTTTTTGCAGTGATAAGTTTAGGCTGGACATTTTACAAGTTTGAATTTCAATGTATCATGTACTTTGATTGTGCTCTTTCAAGACGAGTTTTACAAGTAATCTGAATTTTTATGGTATTTCATTATAAAGTAAACATCCTAGATAAATATTATTATACAAGTAATTTCGTCTGTTTCTTATCTAAACCCACAGCTTTTTACACATTTTGAAATCTTCACTGTCCGCATCGGTATTGTCGACACTTTTTTTTATAAATATCGGTATCGTATCTGCAAAAGTGCGTTTTGATGGATCCCAAATAGTAAGTACGGAACTAAATAATTTGAAATAAATAAATAATTATAATTTAATTTCCTATTTCTGCAGGAGCGGATTATGCGGGAACTGTCTCCGCTGGCGCATTCCTTGACCAAGCACCTCTCGCAGCTGTTCCAGGCGGCCACGGCCAAATACACCCTCTGGCAGTCTCGGCAGGCCAAGATACGGTAGTGGGTGATACATTGTGATAGTAACTTTACGTGTGTATAGACCAGAGTGCACACGGACTGGTGTTTCTCAACCAAAGTGTTAAGTTTTGCTAAATGTTCTCTCAATATTTTGGACAGTCCTCAGTGTTTCAAGTAATTATGTAAGGCGTGTTCGCCACGATCAATGTCACTTACTCCTAGTTACTCGGTTCTCGGAATATCAGGTCCATTTACTGAATCAATATTTGGATTTATTTCCATCCGACATGCCCTCGTGTATTAGAAATCATGACAACTCGTGAGATTTAGGTTAAGAAAATCTTATCAATGACTATAAATAATGGGAGTGAGATGCGAATGGAATCCTGTCGATGATTGATTTTGTAATTTGACTATTAATGATGTAAGACACCTGGTTAAAATTCCTTTCATTTAAAGAAATACCAAAGAGTTTGTCTCTTGACAGAATTTTAGAATTCTCAATATACAAAATGATCGTAATCTCCTGTTTGAAATCAATCATAATACTGTCGTAGATTCAAGATTGTGATTGTAATAACTGATTATTTTGTGAAATGGTTAATGAAATTGTTAGGGGCAAGTGTGTCGCTCAGCAGGAGCGGCCCAACCCACAATCGAGGCTCGATACTGAGTTATTGTTACCTTTTCAACATTACACCTTTTGAGGGACATGGCTGGCCCACATTGATCTGCTTTACTGTATCTTAACACGGTAAGGTGAAATATTTCATTTCATCATTACAAGAAAGCTGCTCATTTAATTTAAAATGCATATTTACATGTTCAGATGCATATTTCGCTGCATTTTTGTCATCGTGTCTTTTGTTATTCAGAGTTTTGTGCAGAATAGATGCGCACACGTTGTGAATAAGGAAGAAATGTCACTACGCTTGCAGTTGAACTCATTACTGTTTACTGTGCCCACAATGACACATTTTGTCAATGGAATGTTCAATATGGGAATGATGAAATAACTCATAATGCTAAAGAAATAATTCCTTGCTCTATGTACACATTTTTGAACTAAATGATATTCCTCAGTTAAGAGGTTAAAATATAAATAACCCGCACATTCCATTCTATTCATAGTTTTCTTTTTGTTCCTTTAAGATGTATGTAATTTAATGACAATAACCCGAGTTGAACAGTTTGATTTAAATATTATAAATAATGTAAAAATGTGAACTTACTTTTCAATCGAGGTTTGTGGGCTGGGTCGCCGTCGCACTGATTGGCTCAAATGTGTATTGTTATTTCGCTACGGTGTGTATATTACGTACAAGGCTGAGAAACAGTGAAACTGTTCTAGGTAGAAATTATGTCTTTATAATGTATCGGTAAATAATAAAAGAAAACATTTCATCATTATTATGTAGCAAAGCTTTTCCTAATAAATGAATGTTTCTACTCCACATTCACCGTAAGTTGTTTGTCAGCAATTTAAAGTGATAGGTTATGTGAATGTTCTGTAAGTATAGTTATTTTTAGTGGCAATGTAAATAGGGAATCGTGTTTAGAAACACAATTGAGACTAAAGTTATATCCTGGTTTTCAAATATACCTTATCGTTCCTGATAAACTCATAAATAGGGTAATATGTAAGGATTCGCACATTCGCTTCAAATACTGTTTGTCGCGTCATATTTGAAGGTGGTAACAATTCACTCTCAGGGTTTATATGATTATTTTTCATTTCGAAAAGTATTATACACCCGCCTCTGGTAATTTGGGGACCATTTTCAAATTCTGATCTGAAATTATTTTTAAAAAACTGCTATTATTAATAAAAAATATGTATGACACTGATTAATTAATTAAAATGAGTGAAAACTATATGCAACAATACGCCACAAGAATTTGCATTATGTATCTATCTGGGTGCGATTTATCTCCAGTGCTAAAATTGTTGAAATAAGATTCATATTTTGATTGTATAATGCTCACAATGATTATTATATTACTCCAATAATGTAACAAAATAGTTATTATTAAATAAATATATATTATTGGTGATTGAAGAATTTCAGATTTTCTTGTCTCCCGTTTGTTTAGTATTTATGTGCAAATTTTCATTTTCACACGCACATTTTAAATTGCTAATCAAATCCTGTTTTCACAAGCAATATACAAATTTTAAAAATTATGAAAATATTCTCACAAGCAAAAGGTTCAAAATGTATTGATTATTTTCATGGTTTAAAAACGTTTGTCTTATGTTCTGATATTATATAAAAATAAAAATATTTGAAAATCTTTTTAACACATGTGCAGGATTTAGAGTGATTTAAGATGATGTCGTTAAAATAAAATACTTGGTACGTAATCAATTTTTGCTGGGTATTTTCTTTTCAGGTCATCAAAATCGAATTTATTACTGATTATTGGTTGCCCCTGTAAGTTAATATTAGAAATAATTGTTGTTATTGTTAATTGAATTCGCAGTGAAGTTGGACAATATTGATTTTGTGTTAATAACAATGAATTTAGAACAACGGTTCCCGTTGATCTAAATCTGAGATGAATTCTGAAACTTTCTTAAAATAAGCCAATGAACAGTTCCTGCGTAAACTGACGTTATCAAATAAGGTTATTCACAAAATGTCAATATTGTTCAATGCACATTTATATCAAATTGATCAGTCAGCAATACATTGATGTCAATAAGTGTTATGCTTTTAATGTTAAATAATGTGTTATTCATTTAAATAATTTATATTGTAAATTAAGAATTGTTAGTGAAAAGTTTTAGGAATATTTTTATTTTCGTATTATGGTTACCATCCTGAAAATATTATTTTAAGCCAAATATTCATTTTTAATATATCTTTTATGTCAGAATGTCGACATTTATCCTAATGTTTTTGTTCACAATGGAAAGACAATAAAACCGAGTAAATAATATTCACAAGTTATTGTCATAAACATTCTTTCTATAATTTTAACTTTTAAGTCATTATTTTAATAGCCTCAAATTTTTTTATATCGCTCTTACAAATAAAATAAAAGTGATCTAACATCTTACATATTAATTGAAGCAATTCATTTTCAAAAGTGATCACGCTACCAATGTTTGTAATTCTGTAAATAAATAATTTGGTTTTGAAAAATATCAAAACTGAACTTGTGCACAAATTCTTTAAAGAAAGCTGCGATTTTTTAAAAATTATTTACAATTTGGGATATCGAAATTTGAACACACATAAATTTATTTGTAAATAAAAATAGATGTGGCAATTTGTGATTTGATGTACCTTACATTTTATTGCATCCTATGTATTTCAATTCAAATGATCGGGAGTCGGTTACAATTTTGTAGTGTAGCCCCCTGGTGAGAGCTAATTGTCCTAAAATTGATGATTTTTGTGCAGTTGCCCAATAAGAAGTGAATAATCAGGATGTCGAGATCCCAATATCGAGATTGACTTCAAATGCATCTTCTAGTTTAACATGGATATTTATAAATCATAACTCAAGGAATTATAACATATATCATTTGCCGTGATACTTCAGTATTGTGACGATGCAGATCTCACATTCATTTTGTATCTATTAAAATATTAGGTATCTTCAATTTTCTACGGGAAAAGTTTCCCAAGGCTGTCGATGGGATGATGTATTTGTCTCAAGTTGTCACGGTATTGAATGTATAAACAATGTCATCTCTTCATTCCTAGTAAGTCTTTGAGCTTGTTTTTCAACATGTGGTGTGCCTTTAAATATTAGAAAGAATAAATTTATCGCATGTACAGAAATTAATATATTATATGTACGTGGTGACACTGAAAATCACTAAATCTGGCACTTGATAAAAATGTATAATGGTGGTATGAGAAGACTAATAATAATATGAATAAATTGTTTTGCCAAATGAAGGGATTTTGATTGTTTCACACTGAAATATGTATGCGGATATGTTTTATCTAAATTTGTTTTAGTTTTATATTAAATAATTTTTGTTATATTTGTGTGAATCTCACTATTTTCCTAATAAAGAGGATTCATTCAATATTTTGTGTTATTCTTCGTCCCATAATATAGTATAACCTCGAACAATTTGAAATTTTTAAAATACAACACCAAAATGTTAATTTTATGGTTGATTAACCCCGGTAATTTGAAATAGTTTTTAGACCCTTGCGCCATATACATATGAATGTATTTTAAGTTGCATAATTTGAATTTTTGATTGCGCTCACTGTGTGGGGTATCCTTTATGTATTTCACAGTACCTTGTGGAACCCCCTTTATCGTGAACCCTAAAATTGAGGATTCCTATGTATGCTTTCTTCAGTTGGCTTACTTTGACATGCTTGATAGTCTTAATTTGTGCTAATTGCTCATACTCTATATTTAAAATTGTTTTTCACTTTTTTTAAATTCTCCTTTAGTTTTTTTTTTTTCCATGCATTTTCCCACTTTCCTAAGCCCAACCTGTTCTTTAAAAACTTGCATTCCTTCTTTCGTGTTGCTAATGACTTGCGAGTACTGGCTGGTTTAGAGTTCGATATTGTGCATTTATTTAACTTTGATTTACAAATTCAAATTGATGTCATTAAAGCTATGACATTACTTTTTCAAAATTAGTTACATAATTACATTAATTTGTTTTCTGCTGTTTGACAGGAGAAAATGAAAATTCATATTATTTTCGAATACGAGTTCCATCATGGCATTAATGCTGCACAGATGGCACACAATATCAATAATGTGTATGGTGAAGGTACCGCGAATTAGCGCACTATTCATTACGTGCCAGCATTAGGTATTGATACACATGCTTATTAGTGGCACGTGAGCATGCGCGGTATTGACCTTCTTTAGTCCTTGCTTATTAGTGGCATGTGTGTACGCACATTGCTAGTAATAAGCATGCTCATTAGTGGCATGCTCAAAAATCAACAAAAACTAAAATCAAAAATATTTTGATTTATTGGTTCACTTGAATTTTCTATTTCAGTTCGCAAAGTGTCATTTCAATTTTAACTAGAGTTCCTCTCTATTCTATGACGAGAGCATGCCACTAATAAGCATTGTTAGCTTTGAGCATGCTTATTTATGAGCATGCTTAAAATAAGCATGCTAATAATGAGCAAGTGTGTAGAGTTATTACGGCATGCTATTAGGGCATAAGCATGTATATCTGTACCTTTATTAAATTTGCGGGGTCTTCGCTTAAGTGCTTGTTCAGACACAGCAGGAACCGCGCAGTTTCAGAATTGCGTGGGATCCGCGCGGGTCTTATTTACGTAGGTTTGTATGTGATCGTTCAGACACAACCGCGCGGCATTCACGCGATCCTATTACTATGGAGCCTTACGAGAGCGTTCAGTTGCGTTGCGGGTACCGCGCGGCTCCCATGTCACAACAGGAGCACGCATTCTCTTTTCTATGGTTATGGATCGCTTTGACACTGAACTTTTTATTGATGAAGTGGAGAAAAGACCTGCAATATGGGATCTTCAGTGTGAGGATTACTCAAATATGCCAAGTGCCAAGCTTGGCAGGAATTGGTGGAGATATTTGGAATTGGTGGAAAAAAATAGTATTTTAGGTAATAGTATTTATTTTAAGTAGGTATTTTGATATGTGTGAATGAAATGAACTGACAGAATGATATTTTTGTGTCTTGCCATGGAACACGGTCATCGTTCACCAAGTAATGAGCGAATATGTCTCTGATATTCAAAGATGGAGAACGGCACTGGAGCTGTCAAACTGACATTTATTTTCGCGCGCACAAATCGTTTATACTGCGGCTGTGTGAACACATGACACAAACCCGCGCGGATCCCACGCGATTCTAAAACTGCGCGGTTCCCGCTATGTCTGAACAATCACTTAAGTATTAAAATTTGTATATGTGTAAACACACTTACTAAAATTCAATTTATGTATGTAATTATTAATCAAATTATGTTTTTATCACAACTTTTTAATTGCCAAATAAATAATTAACACCCAGTCGGACATTGAAAGGGAGGGGGTTGTGTGTAACTTCTCCGAATTTTTTATACCACAAAGAATCTCTCATTTTAGATCTTGTCTTTTGCCTAATTTTAATGTATGTATTTTCTTTTTTATTCATTCATTCAATTCAAATTAAATTAAAACATAGGGGAATTTACATAGAGGAACTTATAAAGGACTTATAACAGTTCCGTGTAAGAGTGGGGTTCCTTCTTTCAGTATATTATATTATTTTATAAAATTGAAATAATTTTATTTATTTTTGAATTATTATAAATTAATTAAAATATTAAAATTAAAAAAATTCAGCTTTACAAGCTCTCCTATCAAACAACCGAGACTTGTCAATTGTAATTTGAATGTCGAGACAAGTCTGCTAGTTCTCCACGACAACGTTCGTCCACACACTGCACAACGGAAAAAATCTTAAAATTACAGGAGCTACGACTGGAAACCCACCAGACCTTGCACCTATTGATTTCCATTTATTCCGAATTTGGATAATTTTTTACAAGGGAAAAAATTCGTCTACGATGAGGCGGGGAAAAACACTTTTAAAGAATTCATCGATTTCCGTCCCCAGAACCATTCTATACCAAAAGTATCAATGAACTTCCATTGAAATGGCAAAAGTGCATCGACAACAATGGTCAATATTTCGATTAATTAAATATATACTTTTCATAGTCGCTATTTTGTTGCTGTTTTCTAATAATGGCAGTGTGCGCACTACATACAACATTATTTTTTAAACAATTATAGATTCTAGGATAACAAAACCTGTTGAACGATAAGTGTAATTTTTTGCAGGAAGGTGTTGTTATATTGCCCTTCAGTTAGAAGAAAGATATATAATGCAAGTGTTGATGGCGCCAGAAAGAGAAGGCGACCGCGGAAGTCGTGGCATGACCAGATCAACCAGATACTGGAAGATGGTCCCGTTAGAAGCCTCAACAACTGGTGAGCTTGCATGAGAAGATGTACGAATGTGGATGAGGCGAGAGTTGTATGTCAGGACAGAAGAGTTTGGCGCTCTATCCTCTCTGCCTACCCCCGCAGGGAAACGGCATGATGGTAAGTAAGTAAGTTAGTGATGCAGTGATTGAATCCATGCAACTCAAACCTAATAATGGTGATAGCCTATAATGGTGAATTTATGTGGCTTTCCTATCTGCCCTCACGACAACAAAGTTGTCTTTTACATCCTCGGTTTGGATACAATGCATAATTTTATGTTTATGTTTATATTAATTTATATAGCGCCGTTTTTGCATAAGAGACGCTTCAACGGCGCTATACAGGTGCGACATCCCGAAAAAATGAATTTTGATGGCTCTTCTTGAAGAGTTCCTGGTTCTCCATAGATCGCAACACTGGAGGCAGCTGTTTCCACACAGCTGGGCCCGCAAAACTGAAAGCACTTTCCGCAAACTTGGTGGCTCCAGGTCTCCTTGATACTACCAGCCTGCAGAGTGCCTCCGATTTAGCAGACTGCAGTGTGAGCCGTCTTCCAGTGATATTGTCCGGGATACAGAGGTTGATCAAATATTGTGGTACTTTCCTTTGAGGACTTTTTATCCGCTCCGGCAGGCGAAGCCAATGTAGCTGCTCAGCATTGAGGATATCCGCGAGAACTTTGATGTCTTAAATATAAGCCTCGCCGCAGCATTCATCACTGACTGAAGCCTGTCAAGCTGAGTCCTAGGCTGTCCTGCATGTTAACTTGAGTTACAATAGTCCAGCCGCAATATGACGTACGCACTAATCAATGACTTTGTTGCGTCTCTGGGAAGGAATTTTCTTACAGACTTGATCTGTTTTAAACCATAGAAACCAGCGCTGACAGCTTTGTTAATCTATGATGATTCTCAAATACCGTCTTCGATTCAGATTTTTAAAATATGTTTTCCCAGTCGCCAATTCTGTTTTCATTCAATTGATGCGGTAACCAATTTTCTACACATCTGAATTTTTTCAAAAATGTTTTACCAAACTTGATCAAGAGTAATTCAAAACTGTCAGCAATTTCTTAAATAGCTAATGTTGGATTTGATTGTTTGAATGTTGGAAAGATTGACATTTTTTCCCGGTATGCATATGCAGTTAAATACCGTTAATTCAAAATTTTTAAAATCAATAAGTCCCAAAATGTTAATTTCATAGTAAACTAGCTGATTGGCCCGGCTTCGCTCGGGACCATAATTCGGTAAGCATAGAATTGTGTTGACATCTCTTTTTTGCTGGTTTCGGCACCTGTGATTGGATTGCCTTGCTGTACCGTCATCGCTTTGCCAAAATATCAACAGATATTTTAGGGCACAATCATAACACTCTAGAGAGAACTTTCCAAAACTTTCTAGAGCATCCACAATCTTATAGAACTTCCTGGAATCTTATAGAACTTTCCCTTTCCAGAACCTTCTAAAGCATTATAATTCTTTCTGGAACCTCTAGACCCACCGACGCACTCCCCCACTCAGTTTGGTACCTTATAGATTTTTCTGATAGCTTGTAGAACTTTCTCCTTCCAGAACTTTTTAGAGCATTCTCGAACCCTCTAGAACTTTCCGGAACCTTTAATACTCGCTGACAACTCAGTTTGGAACCTTATAGAACTTTCTAAAACTTTCTCCATCCAGAACTTTTTAGAGCATTCTGGAACCTTCTCTTAATCTTCTGTAAGCTTCTAGACTCACTGATGAACTCAGCCACTCGGTTTGGAACCTTATAAAACCTTTTCAAACTTTCTCCTTCTGGAACCTTCTAAAGCATTCGAGAACCTTAATGAACTTTCTGGAACCTTCTAGACTCACCGACATACTCCGTCACTCAGTTTTGAACCTTATAGAACCTTAGAAATCTTCTAGAATGTTCTCTTTCCAGAAATTTTTAGAGCTTTATCGAACATTCTGGAACCTTCTACACTCACAGACACACTCCGCGACACTGTTTGGAACGTTAGAGATCTTTCGGGAATCTTCTACAGCAATCTCCTTCCAGAACATTCGAGAACTTAATTGAACGTTTTAGAACCTTCTAGGTACACTGACCCACTTCGCCACTCTGTTTGGAACCTTCTTGAACTTTATCTTTCCAGAATCTTCTAAAGCATTCGAGAACCTTCATGAACGTTCTGGAACCTTCTAGACTCACAGACACACTCCGCCATACTGTTTGGAACGTTATAGAACTTTCGTGAATCTTCTAGTCGTAGAACGTTCTCCATCCAGAACATTCTTGAACAGTCTGGAACCTTATAGAATCACAGACACACTCCGCCACCAGAATTTTATAGACCTTTATCAAACGTTCCGGAACCTTCTCGACTCACCTCTTAGTTTGGAGCCTTATAGAATTTTCGAGAATCTTCTAGAACACTCCCCTTCCAGAACTTTCTAGAGCTTTACTGGACATTCTGAAACATTCTTGACTCACCGGCACACTTCGCCACTTAGTTTGGAACCTTATAGAACTTTTGGGAATTTTCTAGAACGTTCTCCTTCCAGAATTTTCTAGAGCAGATTTTTCCAGAACCTTCTAGACTTACCGACATAGTCGACGGGCCCATTCTGGAACAATCTGAAGTATTTGCGGCCTTCCCATAACAAAACAATGTGCAAGAATGCACATTTTTGTCACCCACTCCCACCCACGCTCAGCCACCCCCACCAAACTCGCATATTTTCAATGGGACACCAAGGGCTATCCACCACCGTAACCACCAGGGAGTGGTAGTATCTGGTTGTGAAGAAACTTTGGCGGATAGGGAAACACGGGTTTCTTTTTATATATATATTGATTAACCCCGATAATTCATAATTCAAAACAATTTTCAGCCCCTTATGCCATTAATAAATACATTTTAGGTCACATAATTCAAAGTTTTTTTTAAATTTAACAAAATTTAACAAAATATGTCAACTTTTTCGCAAGTTAGAGCAACAAATATGTATGTCAATATCAAATAATTTAGTAATATAAATTTCGCGATCTTTGTATAAGTATAATAAATATTGCGTTTTCGAGATAATTTCTTGAAATATGCGTAAATACTAGGGATGGGCATTGAATGAAAGGACTAGTTGAAATCAACCGTTGACGTTGCGTCGACGATTTACGTTTATCGCATGGACTAGTTGAATTCGTAGACGGTGGACGGTGGACGGCGGACGCCGTGGACGGTGGACGATTTGAGATTTATCGTAATGCAAAGCAACGAGCGAGAGCAAGACAAAACGTCTCCGTTTATTTCTCTCTCATCTCTCGCTGTCGACTTGTAGACGCCATAGACGGCTCAACGGGTAATTTCATTTCAACTCTAAAGTACACGACCATAGAGTGCAGATCTGTGTGCACGAACTATGACAGAGACTTGAAATTTGAATGCATGCGATCTATTATTTTTTACTTGATTTGTGCGATGTGCACGTGCGACGTTTCGGTGAATTCTCATTTTTGCGCAGTGTAAAATAAAACAATTCTGTGTAATTATTTTATTTTTTTAATTATTTATATTTTACTGCTTACACCTGATATTGTTGTGTATACCTACTCCTTTCTTTATTATATATAGAAAGAAGTATATAAAACAATATGTAAAAGCCTATAATGTGCGTCCTGATAATATTCCTTCTGTTGTACTGAAGCGTTGTGCTGGCCCCTTGAGCGCCATTATTGCCCCCATAATGCAAAAATCTCTTGATGAAGGAAAACTACCCGCGGATTGGAAGAGGGCAATAGTAACTCCCATTTATAAGAAGGGAGACAAATTGAATCCAGCCAACTACAGACCTATAAGCTTAACATCAGTTCTGTGTAAGGTAATGGAGAGAATTATCGCTGAGGAATTACGAAGATTTATGGAAGACAACGGCATTGTAGATTTGGATCAGCACGGATTTGTGCCTGGACGTTCCACTGTGACTAATCTTCTCACATGTCTAGAAAGGTGGTCCACTAGTTTTGATAGCCATGAACCTATAGACATATTTTATCTTGATTTTGAAAAGGCTTTTGACAGAGTCCCACTTAATAGATTAATCGCTAAGTTAGAACATCTAGGAATCCGTGGTTCACTACTTCAATGGATTAAGAGCTTTTTGACTGAGCGCTCCTTTGCTGTCCGAGTGGGTGACTCTCTATCTGCACCGCAAGTAGTTTTAAGTGGAGTTCCACAGGGGAGTGTGCTGGGACCAATTCTCTTTATTTTATACATTTTGGATCTTCGTGCTGCTGTCCAGTCCACTGTGAGTTTCTTTGCTGATGACACAAAATATTTCGGTAACCCCCTTACTGACCATGAGGTGTTACAGAGAGACTTAAATCAATTATCGGAGTGGACAAAGCAGTGGCTCATATGTCTTAATGTTGACAAATGTTGTGTTCTCCATGTCGGCAAGAATAACCCAAATATTGAGTATACCTTAAACGAAAGCCTGATTAAGTCAGTGGTCTCGCAGAAGGATCTGGGTGTTACTATTACCAAGGACTTTAAATGGTGTGAGCACATAGCGAGTGTGGTTAAGAAGGCTAACTCTATTTTGTATTTAGTGAGAAGATCATTCCAACATCTGACAGTACCACTATTCACAACTATTTATAAGACATATGTGAGGCCTCTCCTCGAATATGCCTCTCAGATCTGGAATCCATATTTTGTTAAAGATATAGTTTTACTGGAAAATGTTCAGAGACGAGCCACAAAATTGCCCTTGGGTCTTAAAAACCTGGAATATGCGGAAAGGCTGAGAGTATTGAAACTGCCCACTCTTCAGGAGCGACGAGCAAGAGGTGACCTCATCGAGACATTCAAGATTCTATCGGGCTACTACAATATTCCTAATATGACAGATATGTTTGCATTTAACACTAATGTGGGCCTTCGAGGACATCATCTGAAGTTGAACAAGTCCCAGTTCTCGTGTAACCCAAGAAAGCATGCATTAAGCAATAGAGTGGTCAATATGTGGAACAGTTTGCCCGAGGATGTTGTGTCTGCAGCCAGTGTCAACCAATTTAAGAATAGGCTGGATATTCAAATGAGAGACAGTGATATGGGCCTATCAGCTTAAGCTGCCTGCCCATTATCAATAATAATAATAATAATAATGTGCGTAAACAAATAAACAACAAAATATTTCTTTTTACATATAAGCACAAGTAGCGGTTTTACTTTCCCCGAAACTATATTCCTTCGAAATTCTTTAAATTTTAAAAATTAACGTAATAGAAATAGCCAACAGTTGAGTCGTCGAGCAGCGTCGCGTCGAACCGTAGACAGTTGACCATCGTCCCGATGTTTAGATAGAACGTCCGCGTAACGAAGTTGACGCGTCAACTTCGTCTCGTCGATGGACGGACGTGGACGGTCTCGTTTCGTCGATGGTAAATACGTCGACGACCTATCACTAGTAAATACAGACTTTTTCACAAAATTAATAAAAAATTTTCATGGGCTTTACGATTTGTGGCAAATTTCACAATCGCATTGCGAATTTTTTTCTTCTACACCTTGAATTTTGAATTAACTGGGTTCCGCATAATTCAAAATGTTTTTTTTTATATCTGTTGAATTACGAATTAACGAGGTTGCACTGTATATATATATAAATAATATTAAGTCTATAAAAAGATATGGTAGAATAAAATAACAACCCCAATGATTTCCAATTTAATATTTTATTATAATAATGATGACACTGCACAGATTACATATAATGCGCAAATCATTCCATGAATAATAATAAATATAATAAAACATGCCTGTACCAATTGCTAATATTCTTCTGAAACACAATAGAACAAAGGCTTAAAAATAACATTACTATATGATTAATTTGAGATAAATATTTGATTTAAAATCTACATACATAGGAGATTTTGAAAAAACAAATTAACGTGATGGCGGTTTGTACTAACAGGTAAAATAATTGAACTGACGGAATAAGGAGACACTACACGCTTACAAGCTTATGTGACCTCTACTGGCATGAATTCTCTTTGTAAACCAAGAATATATCCGTTAAATGTAATCACATTATTAAATATTACTATAAGTTGCAGTATATAGTTTTACACATTGTTCGATTATATGATGCAAAGAAATTCTATGTTTGATTCAATATCAATGTGAGATATTCATAGTACGCCACTGTGCAAATATCTTATACTAGCACGCATTTCAACTCATCAGTCATCACTGTATATCCGTGGTTCTGGGTAGGATAATCCAGCCCAAATAGTGAACGCTTCAGAAACAAATACAAAAACCTTTTCAAACGTCACATTTTTCGAGTGGGCCATACTTTTGGCCAAGATAAAGAGTACAGAGTGGGGAGAAGTTCGTCGCAATTTCAGTCAGGCTTGTTACCTCTTCAGCGAGCTGACGATGATGATTGTCAGTATGATACCGACAACGATGGCAATGAGAAGGAGGATGTACATTTTCCTGCGGAACTTGGCCTGGTACCGAGCCGCTTTAACGAGATCTTCAATTCCCAGTTCTACGTTAGCTGCTCCCGCTTCTATGCTACTCTCGATTGTGTCTGAAAAAGAATAATATAAAATATTGATTATGTATTTGAATTTATTTAGATTATAAATAAATAATGCTGCTTGGCACCATTTGTATAATCTTTATATCTTCTATTTATACATAATTAATTTAAAATATGTTTTATTTTAACTTTGTAATACACACACACAGTAGAAGTTATTAATTACTACATAGTTTCGAGAGGAGCAGTCTTTGTAATACTCATATTGTGTGTATTACTAAATTAAAATAAAACATTTTGAATTATAATGTTGCACCATAAAGTATCTGCCAAATCGTTCAATGATACACTTTTAAATGTCAAAAAAAAATGCCACCTATTGATTGCATATTGATAGTCTGAATTCTAAAAGATGTAAGCCTCAAGTAAGTAAGATCTTTACTCAGAATTCGTTTTTAGAGGTGCCGTAGACGATATACGATATATAAAGGAAATGGGATATTGTTAGCTGACGATTTTGCAGATGAGATCAGCGATATAAACAGACCGAAGATGAGTATCCAGAAAACTCTTTTCACAGCAATCAGGTTGAAAATGTTCACTGCTTAAACAATGGCACCGATATAAGATTCTTGGCTGCTGGCTAAAGGAGGACTGTGACCCAGACTTCAAATTTAATATAAGAATTGAGATGGAAAGAAGTACCTACATGCTTTGTGAAAATGAATAATGACTTCATTCTGAATAATTATATACGAGGGGTATAAAAGCAAAGGCAGCATATCCCGCTGAGGTGTTTCTGAGATAAATACAAAATAATTCTGAGATAATAAAAAATACAAAAAACCCATCACTACTCAAAAGAAATTTCAACAGAATCTATGAAACCTACAGCTTGTTGGAAATAAATTTAAAAAAAAATTGCCATCTCAGTTAATCTTTTACATAGGTAGATGTATAAATAAAAATTTAACTTTTAAATGTGTATATTGCCATCTTTGCTACGATGTTTCAGTTTAAAATCAACTCTCACTTTAATATGAAGCAGCCATTTTGTCACGCGACACATCCTTGAGCGTTGATTGGTTGAAATAAATATTGCTGCTTTTGTTTATTACAGAGTGAAGATATTGCTGTCTTTGCTTTTCAAAGTTACATATTTGGAAACATGCTTTTGGAAGGAATATACCTATATTTCCTATAAAATCTCAAATTGAGAACATTATAAATTAGTAACTCTCGGTGACAGCATTCAAAACATTTTTATTTTTTTGGATAATGTTGCCTTTGCTTTTATACCCCTCATATAAGTCTGGACATAAGTCTAACACTCATTGGAGGGTAATAAAATGCTACATCATAACCACAGGATAAATCATTTTCTAATCGACACTAATTATAATATTCAATTTGGGGATGGGGTCAGACAAATTTGTACTTCAATATGATAATTTACGGCTGGATAAACTGAATCAAAGGCAAACATCTCTTAATTGGTCGTGTGCCGGCTGTACGCAATGCGGAATGTGCCTTGTCTGCCGCGCAATTTTGCGAATGATTTATGTTTTTTTAGACACTTTTTCATGATGGTTATATTCATGTAAAAATCAACAATAATCACTAAGAAGTTGCAGTTTCTGGTTTCTCAATATACAGACTTCAATAATTACTTGTAAAATAAGTACTTATTCATTTATTATGAAAATAAATAACAAAATTTACTGTCAGAAATGTACGCTAATGTTTATCGAATAAAAGCATGTAAGCAAAACACATAAGATATTGTATTTCAATATTTTCGTTCTAAATATATCAAATAATATAAAACTACTTAATTTCAACACCTTTTTATTAAAAGAAACATTTTTTTTAACAGATAAATAACACAATTAATGCGTGGTTCGAAGACGACATTTGGAATGATTTTTTGTCCAGTTTGCCCGGCAAATGAGGTTACTTGACAAATAGAACTCGTTCATTCATTCAAAAACTTGAGATACAACAAAGAATAAGCTTTACACTCAGGTAAAATAGGCCGAATTCGCATACGTGTCTAGGGAGCGCAGATCTGCGCTCCGGCATCCGACCGGTAAAACTTAAAATTCTTAAAATTCTAATGACAGATGTACTTACCGACGGTAGCCCCCTGAGCGTGAACTAGAGCGCCCAGCTCTCTCATAATTTGATTCACGTCCAAAACATCAGCCTCTATCTGTCTCACGTAGGCTTCCCTCTCTTCCAGCAAGCCACTCTCGAATTCTATCATCCTGGCCTGAAATTTAAAGAAAAATTGTGAGTACAATCAGTACCTACTCATTTGTAAATCTTTTGTGTATGATTAATGCGTACAATTTGAAGGGAGTTATGAAATGTTTATATTTATTTTTTATCTCACACAGGTGTCTCATAGCTAGTAGCAAAAACTTCAAAGGTGGATTCCTGCCTTGATAATAAGTCGAAACAACAATTTTCAAGCAACCATGACCTAATCAATAGTTATGTAGGTATACAATATCAAAGCTTGCATTTTTTCAATATTTATGACTTATGTTTTGCAAAAAGTTGAACTATCATTACAGTAACTCAACTTATATCGATTATGAAAAATTTATTCACTTTAATACAAGTCAAATAAAATGATAAAAACCTTGCAAAAATTTAAAATAGTTTTTATCATTTTATTTGTACGCTATATTTGTAGGGTATGCTCCTAAAATGAAAAATTTCAACTGAATTTGAGATTTTAAAGGAATATATTTTATAGATATAAATTTATAGAAAACATAAAATCTAGAATTCAGCACATTCTAAATTAGTAATGCATTCATGACATTTTTTAATATTTTGGATATTGCTGCCTTTGTTTTTATACACCATATATAATCGATTCTATAACAATTTTTGTCTCACATATTGACCTTGAGACTAGATCGCATATGGTGCCCAGCACCGTAATGCTTCGAGTAACAGAACTTTATAAATAAGGCATGTTAAATCAATAAAAACCGGTAGCATTATTTCACTTCAAAATCAGTCGAGTACAATATAACGTTAGCACTCCAATAAATGTAAAATTGATGATTTCAGTAGAGTACTGTGTCGGCAGATAAATTTATTATACATATTCCAAATATCCTTCTTTAACTTCCCTTTAAACCTGGAACCTGGTATTGGTATTACTCGCAAACCTTGGTTTGCTAATAGGAAAGTTTTCAAAATAACTATTTCAATTATCTTCAGAATGAGGATTGGACATAGCCTGGTAGCTCATTAGGCTGAACTTGAAGATTTTCCACACATACGCCTTAGTGACCGCATTTCCACCGCATTATCCCACAAAACTATATTGAATGTTTACGTTTGCCAAACTGTATTTGGGCATTTTTAATACTAAATAAATAAATAAATAACATCTGTCACAAAAGATGATGTATATAGAGAAGTAAAGTAGAAATAATGATGAGTGTAGACAACTAAAAAAAATCGACATACATGCGTTATATGTAATGATGCAACGAATACGAATATTCGTATTCGCCGAATAGTAGATATTTACCAAATACTTGTATTCGCCGAATATCATCAGGAATATTTAAAACAAACTATTTATAACTAAACGCAACGCAAATTACGGTTTGGCTGTGCACCGTGTATCCGAACACACCTACGCACTACACACTCTATTATCGGAGATTCCCCCAACATGAATGAATGGATTTGTTGAGTTCTCAGTTGTCAATTGTTACTTGTTTCACAGCATAACTGAGTTATTTCATCTAGTTGCTGTAGTTTTTACATTTAATTTCCGTTGTGTGTAAAATAATTTCAAATTAAATCTAATAACATAACCTCTCGTAAGCGTGAAAAAAGTGATACATATTTATTTCCGACCGCTGGGAATGTACAAACAAACGGATAAAAGAAATCATCTAACGCCTGAGAAGTTACAAATGTTGTGCTTTTTGAACAAAAATTTGCCGGTGGTAAATTTTAATTATTAATTCTCTTAGTAAAAAAAGAACAGTGGTGTGTTATTTTATACCTTGTTGAATTATTCGTATTCCTATTCGTATTCGCCGAATAGTAGGTTTGATATTCGTATTCGTGAAATTAGTATTCGTTGCATCACTAGTTATATGTACTTGTATATTTTTATTCAGTAAAAAAGAAAGGTGTCGAGTGAGAACTGGTGTAATTAAGAAGTATTATTAATTAATTAATTAACATGTTACCTGAGCTTGTTTTTGGGCCACCAGTCTAGCTGTTTCGTCCTCGTCTTCCCCGCCTTCAGTTGGAAATTCAGACATAGCCATCTTAGGCATATGTTTCTGCATTTTCTCCGACAATTGCTAAAAATTTTAATTACTAATTATATAACGGAAAAATCAATATAGAACACACATATATCTTTTCCTCTCCTTTTCTGAGTGAAATTTTTTAAATGTAATTTGTTTTCATTAATGCGCTAGACCAGGGGTCGGCAGTTTGTCAAGTGTGAAGAGCCAAATTGTCGTGGAAACATGATAACAAATTTACTGAAGATTATATGTAATACGCATATTATATGTAATACATATATATATTGACTTTTTTGGATCGTTAAAAAGTGAAAAAAAGAAGCCATCTAACGGTATATAAAAAGTGTATTTTTTCTCATTAATTTAACCGTCATTATAAGAAGTCGGTATATGTTCTATATGTATATGTACGGTTCTGATTTGTGATCGTAGAACAATGCAGCATGTGTAAAAAGGTCGTTGTACTGCGCTGACTGCGCTTTGAGGTTTGAAAGGTATCAACTTTAAATAACTAACCCAAGCTTCAAAGGAAAATCTTTTGTAGTTATCGAGCTATGACATAAAGTGTCTTTATGTAAATAAAACTTCAAACTGCTCTCCTGCAAACTTGAGAAAAATCACACGTGTCGTTATTCTACGATTATGACGATATGGATATGGATTTTGAGGAAAAAAAGGTTCAATATGTTTTTGTAAAAATTTGATAAGAACGGCATCCATACACTGCTTTTGACAGCTTTACTTTATTATATCTGGCAAACAGCTACTTATTTTTAATTGAATATATGATTCTAAATTTTCATCCGTTATTCTGCTTCTAAGTATATTTTTTATTAGATTTATAGTTGAGAATGTTTGTTCGCATATATATGTAGAGCCAAACATATAGAAACATATGTTTGGCTCTACATATATATACACAAGACATATATTGCACAAAGAGGGTTGTTACTTGTACTGTATCACAAATATCACACGACTCGTCAGTTTCAATTGAAATTGCGGAAACTAGATTAATATCTTCGACTTGCTGCTTCTTTATTTTTAAAGTCATAAAAAGGTTCTTTAGATGCTTTCACAAAGCATTCTTTAATGAAACACCATCCGTGAAATGGTTTTCCTCTTTTAGAGATTTCCACAGAGATCGCAAAGCCAGCATGATTGGCAATGTTTGTGCTATGTGTCAATTACGGAACTCGACTTTTGATTTTGACACTGAAGTTCATGACTGAAGAGCTGTAAACGTCTATGCAAAGAGCCGCATCGAGCCGCTAATTCCGACCCCTGCGCTAGACCAAAGAATTCTCTATAGTTAAATATTTCCTAATTAGGAATTCAGAGATTTGTTGAAAAACAAAATTATGCTGAATCAAAGTTACTCAACATAATTTCGAATTATGGATAATCATTAAAACCTTTGCATTTGTCCCATTAAGGCGGCACAGCCGATTTACAAACATGCATATCTGTCAAATTACATTGATAGATCATGTCTTTTCAAGCCGTGCGCGACATGTCATCTGAGCGCAAATCGAATAAAAATTACACATTCGTTACATATTTATGGTACATACGTTGCTAAAACAGTAAGGTTTTGCTAGAAAGAGATGGTCATATATTCTTCGCTTTCGTCCGCGTCAGGCATCCCCACAGAAGTACCTCACGTATCAAAATATTTACTTATTTAACTTCAGACAAATGATATTATATTATTTGAGTCGACTTATTATTTTCCGTAAATAATTTAAGAATCATAGTAATAATTCTGAACTCCTTTTTAAATCAATGCATATCGTAATATGACAATAACAAAACAATTACTTAGCCCCACGAACGTACTGCGTATATCAAAATGTATTATTTTATCTATCGACAAATTCCCGTATTTTATTTACGTCCAATTATCACTTACCGTATAGAATTTAAAAAACATATTAATAATTCTGAAATACTTTTCATATCGTAATGAATGCCGTTAATATTAAACAAGAAATAAATACATGGGAGACGTGAACGCGCATGCGCACGGCGCGTACAGTGTGTATCTTGATACCTCAAATAATCTGGAACAATTGTTGAAATTAGGATAATACCGAAACTGACATGTGACGCATGTTCAAAGTTTAAAAAGGATGAAACCGTTCGAAAATCCATATAAAACCTTAATATATGGGAGATATCAATTGCTTTTGAGCGTATTATATAATAATAATTCATATAAATGTCAAATTTGTCGTAGAAGTACGATTAATAGTGAAATAAATGACGAGAAATATTCGGCCACATAAACATGTCTGACCTCTGCCGCGGCCAGACGGCATATGAAAGGCATTTTGACATATAGGATATCGTTTTTCATACTTTAGAATTTTTATTTTAAAATAATAATTAACGTGTTTTTAATAAAAAATGTAGCTTTTCAATACTGAATGAAGACTCAAAGTGCGAATATAGATACAATATATCGTTTGAAATCATATTTTTATATGATTAAACAAGATTTGAAAATCATCAAAATCACTGCATGTTTGAAACATTATAACGTTATAAATATAAAATATTTCTTAATTTCCTACGTACGGATTCTAGATAATTAAGTAAACTTTATATGTATAAAAAAACATATTATGCTTACATACACATATTTAACACACGTCTCTTTGCCGTAGAACATTAAAAACGTTTTTTTTGCCGCTGCCTGTGGATTAATGCCTATATTTTCTTAATTATTGTAAATAATGTTCAGTTTATTACTTTAATATAAGAACAAAGGTTCTATCTAAGTTATTGCCCAAAAAAAATGCAATCTATCATATAAATTCTGATATAAATGAATAATAAAAACCCACATTTTCGTAAAAAACGCCGAAATATGCATTTGCAGTGAATGTACCGCCTTAATAAATATAACTGCATTATATAATTTTTTCATACAATCAACATTTTTTATCACCACAGAAGGTTAAACGCTTCATAAACACCGTTTTTCTTAAGTATGATAATCAATATATGGGAAATGTATTGGTATAGTTTGATATTCACCAAATTGTACAACCGATTTCCATTTAAAATACACAGACAACTTTAAAAGAAAGAAAAAAAAATCACAAATTTTCATCAATGTAATGCACCTTTGGCGAGAAAAACAATTACAGAGTTTGTCATACTATTGTTTATTTTACATTATTATAACTTGCAGAAGGCATTCGCCCCATCTGGGTGGTACGGACGTTACCCGTTTAAGGGAGGTATTTCACGTCATTAATAGAAGATGATAGATATAAAAAGGTCCAAATTTTTCTCATTTTGTTTTTCAGCTAACATACCCAGATAACTGAGATAGATAAGATTGTAGCAGAGTCATAGGTAAGTAATATAATTTTTCAGATAACCTAACAGCGTTTCCATCACAATGAGCTGGTAGTTTGATGATCTGCATTTTGATAGCTGAATCAATATAAATGATTATAAAATTCCTATGATAATTTTTTTTTTTAATATACAAATTATTAAGACGCAGGGCTCTGATATATAGGTGAATCATTTTATTTCAATTAGGAGAAAAACATTTTCATGGTTGAGAAATTATGAACATTAGAAAAATAAAATTGAAAGTTATGATATAAATTTATTATGTTGAGGGTGAGATAGAAAATAAAACTATCACAAAAGTACATATTGGTTGGGTTTGAAGGTTATTGTCTTTGTCCCAAAGTGAATATTGCAAATTTAAGTTATATTGTTTGCCCAACGTAACTTGGCGTGCGGCGAATTTTGAATTAAAACCCGCCCCGCCCGCACCCGGCGGTAACCCCTCGCCATGTTATTATTTCAATTTTGTATTTGGTCGGGAGCTGTGACATTTTAATTACCAATATACACTGAATTATTATGTCCAAAACATCCTAAACAGTCCGGGATGGTGCAAGAACAATTGCCAATGAAGTATTAAAGTTTTGCGAAGCTGAAAAAGCGAATAATGGACCAATATTACCGGCTGATAGTTTGACAGATGGAACGGCCGCCATTACTGCATGGTTTCTTTAATGCTGCCCGACCAAATTTCTGTATTTAATACGACACCGGTCACCGAACATTCTGTGTACATTATGTATTGTGTAATAAATTTCTTTAGTGTTGTGTATTGTGTAATAATGTGTATGTGTAAAAATGTATTGTGTAATAAAAACAACTTCTGTTAAGCGATAGGGACGCCCTCCCTCGCACGCCAAGTTATAGTGGTACGTCTATAGTAAGCATTATGATTATACATTTGAATAGCAATTAAATGTGTAATAAATTGAGTCCAAATCATGAAGAATGTATATACAGTGTCTCGTAGCTAAAATTTTTGGGAATCTTTTTAACAAAAAATATTCTTTATTCTTTACATCTTGGATGAAATGTCAACAGTTAAGGAGATAAGCGACTTCAAAGTTAGAATTTTTTTTTTAAATATTTCTAATTTATCTTTTGTAAAACGTTAAGACTACCGTAAAAGTAATTTATTTTGAATATTAAAAATTCAATCGCTTGATACAATTCAAATAAAATGATGAAAACCTTGCAGAAAGTTGAAAGATATTTTTTCTCTAAGGTTTTAATCATTTTATTTGACTTGTATTAAAGAAAATAAATAAACCATATAAGTTACTGTAGTGACAGTTCAACATTTTACAGAAAATAAGCCGGAAATATTAAAAAAAAATAATGCAAACTTTGATGTGGCTTATCCCTGTAACTGTCGAAATTTCACCCAAAGTGTAGAAAATGTTTACTATTCAAAAATGAATGAAGTAGACTGATCCAAAGATTTTTGCTACTAGCTACCAGTAACCCTATATATAGATAGGATAGAAATATGGATGGGATCAGTCGGTTATAACGTAATAAATATGGGAAATACAATATGATCGGAAAATACCATTAAAAAGAGCGGGATAAAAATGAGATTTTCTTGTTAAATTTAAGATAGTTGTACTAAAAATATAATAAATAATCTTATCAGCATTAATAGGATTTTTCACCTATATAATCAATTATTGATTTGGTTACGATTGAATTCATATCTTGATTAGCAGTTAAGCTCGTTTGCTTGTTGCTAGGTCCTGCAGGTGGCTATGCTGGCCATTAGTGTCTGTCTAAAATTTCAAAGTATCTCGCTTGAAAGTGACTTGAATGTTAAATAATGTATATACAATATTTGTACACATTAAATAATATCTAAATGTATTTTAAAATAATCTGCACACCTCATTTCTTAAAAAAACTAACCCATAAAAACCAAGTTTTTATTATACTCCCTTTCTCATTGAAACAGGTTTCGCGCCTACTCCACGCGTCGGGCTCGAAATTTAAACAAGATATAAATCGTTAAAATTTCGAAAAATCCAAAATTTCGCTATAATTATTAAATTTTTTAAATGAAAATTTGTCTGATCATTTTATCGTCGCCACGAGTCTGCCTGCAAAGTTTCAGCTCGATTGAATCACGGGAAAAGGGTTAAAAATCGTTCCAAAGTTTTTTGTCAGAAAAGCAGACGCCACGAGTTAAAAGAAGAGAGTAAAAAAAAGGATATAATTAGTTTTTTTTTTATGCTGGTAATGGAAAACAGGACATTACTGTACCCCAGAGTAGCGCAATAATTATAATATAGATTATTATAACCCGTTTCAATTAATTAATTGCCAATTTATTGTAATGGTCTTAATAGCTCTTCCATGAGATTCCGTATTACGTGGAGAGTTAAAATATATATTTTTTTGATGTTCTCCAGAAATATCTTTCAGTGTCAGTGTTTGAATACAATTCCTTTATATTAATTAAAGCCTACATATTAAATGCCATCCTAAAATGTTGTGATTGAAAAAATATTAATAAAAACAGTGTTCTAGTTTAGAGATTTTATGGTGTCATTACACTTTTGTGAAAATTTTAGTCATCACAATATTGCAGAGAAATATTATTAATTGTTGTAGTGAAACATATGGTTTCTTACCGCATGCCACTTATCTTATTAATAATATTTATATATTTTTAATTAAATCATATTCTCAACGATTTAAAAAGAATATCATTTCGACTCAGTTGCACAAGTATTTATCAAACAGATAATTGGAAAGCAAAATAACACTTTACACATGTGCCATACGATTTATATGTGGAATGCATTTCTCTGGTTCGAAGAATATTCATAAATCCAGTTACAATAAATAAAATAAAGATCTCGCTGGTGCCAAAGAATTGAATCAAGTCATGAAAATAGCAGTCAATGGTTTATTATTTACATAAAGTAATACATAGTATAATTATTTGACGTTTAGAATATATATATTTTTATTTATTAATGGTAACAGTACTCCTCACTAGGACAATCATGCGTCGAGGTGAGTACGATATACAACATTCTTACAACATTGTTTAAAATTTACAGTTAATTCTTACTTTAATTACAGACAACAAAATTATTATTAAACATACCATAAGAATTTTGTCATGTGGGAATTTTGTCATATAAATTTTATATTTGGACCAAATTTCTGTTAATACTTTGTCGTTGAACCAAATTTCCGTGGATCTTTTGTCGCTGGACCAAAAGTTCGTGGGCCTTTTTTCGCTATATTATTTTAAATTATATTATTATATTATCTATGTGGAGATTTTGTTGTTGTACAAAATGTCCGTGGTCCTTTAGTTGTTGGACCAAATGTCACACTAGACTATCTATCGGGATTATTAACGACCTGTTGATAATCTATATGTTATAATAATAAAAAGTTTTCATAATATTTGCCCAAAATGTGTGTGAGTTTATTTCGGAATAGGTAAATTTTTGAAAGAAAGATTCTCAAATGAATTTTCAAGGTCATACACAAAAACAATGCATGTGACGAGATATATAATTGTGGATTCATGAAATTGGTATTTTGTTCCTCACATATTTTGTTCTATTTATATCAAATATGTACTGTTCGAATAATATTTTTTCTTCTGTATGACACCAATAATCCTGAAGAAGGGAACAATGTTCTCGAAACATGTAGATTGTTTAATCTAATAGAGTGGTGAAAACAAAGTGATTTGTGTTTTAATTTAATCAAATATGTTGTTAAAAAAACAAACTACAGAATTGCCAAGATGAATAGGAATGAGCTGGGCTGCTTTTGGCAAACTCAAACATAATTATCTTTGACAACAAAGAGATCCCAATTAGCTTAAAAAGAAAAGCATTTGAATTGTGCATACTACCAGTGATGACGTATGGAGTGGAGACGAGGCCCTTACAAATGCACACAACAATCCATGGAGAGATCCATATGCTTGGCGTAAGCCTAAGAGAGCATTAGATATGATGAAATTAGGCGTAGAACTAGAGTAGTGGATATCATGGATCGTTAAGCGAAGCTAAAATGGCAATGGGCAAGGCATGTTGCAAGGCAAGATGCTACAACATGGGCTCCCAAAGTTCTGAAGTGGAGACATTGGAAAAACAAAAGAGGCATCAGAAGACCTCAAAAGAGATGGGCCGACGATATAGCCGCTGTGGGGGGGAAGAAATGGCTACAACTGACAAATAACAAGGAAGGATGAAGGGGTATGTAAGAAGCCTATATCCAGCAGTGGAGAGATGAAGGCTGAGGAAGAAGAAAATGTTCTTAAAATCCCAAATAAAAAAAGATATTGTCACAAGCCATACAAATAATTGGAATTGGGATGACCTCAAGGGCCGGCTACGTAGACCAAGAATGGACGGTGACCTGCTGGACGTAGGAGTTTCGACATCTCCAACTTAAGGTGATTTGATGGCATATAGGCGAATATCACAGATTTTGGTTTGGAGTGGAAAAATTTTGTATCAGTGATGGTATGTGGCTTTTTTAAAAAAAACATGTCAGAAGTGTATTTTTATTTACAAGTTCAAATTTTTGTGTCCTTTGTATTGCTGTTATTCATATATTCTGATGAATATGCAGGAAAAAGACAGCTGTTTCAAATGTAATAATTTTGTTTTAAGTCTAAAGATAAATAAATTTAAAGTAACACCAATACATGTAACTATGTAGTATGATAACACTGCATGGAATTTTTATCTCAAACATGGTCTATTTATCTGTCTGAAACAAAACGCATAAACTTTGAACTCGATGATAAAAATAGTGATACAAATTATTAAAATTCATTAGTAGTAATGCACTCTTTCTATAGAAAAAGGGCATACAAATGCATGACAGACAATAAATTAATGACAGATTACGTTCATCAAGATTCAAAGCAGCATTCATCTTTACTATATGAATGTATTTTTTACAAACCGTATAGAAAAAATAATTACCATGTACATTTTCAACCCTTGAATAAACAAAACTGTATAAAATTATAACATAATTTTATATTTAAAAATAACATGACATAAACAATGACACAAAAATATACAACAATTATTTTCAGAAAGGTGATAATAACGCCTATCTGTTGTATAGAAAAATATTCCTGTCATAGGAAAATTAAAATAATATAATTATGATTTTGATGTATTCAATGACATAAAATTGCAAGTCTGTCTCACAGTTGACATCTAAATTAATCTGGGCAAAAATGAATTATTATTAGATTTTTCGGCTAAATCCAAGATAATGGTCCCATTGCATATACAACGAAAATGATTATTTCACTATATTATTGAATATGCTAATAACAAAATGAAAGATAATTTACGTTTAAAAAATAAGTATTAAATAAGATATTACGCTTAATAGTTTCGAAAAATGCACTGCATATTTTGACATTTCATAGGCAATATATGAGGTTAGGTTAGGTTAGGTTATTAGGTTTGGTTAGGTTAGGTAATTAGGTTTGGTTTGTTTAATTTAGATTACGATTATTTTAGTCAGATTAAATTAACAGGACATTAAATTATATAGTGAAATACTTATTTTCATTGTATGAACAACGGGACCATATTCTTGGATTATTCCGATTTTTCCGAAATAACGACTGGTCTTAATATTATATCATTTGTACCAAATTCATTTATTGAATTAATGATATGAAATTCACATTTTATTGATGAAGTTATGATTTTAAAAATATATTTTTCTTTCCAAAACAGCTGAGCTGCCGCTGGGAGTAGAACCGGAGCCTATTCTATACACATCACATAGCATGTTTCATTCAAAATTTCAAAAGATGGTAGCCATCTACTGGAAAAATATATTTGTCACTGAAGTATAATCTACCGGTCTACCAGAAACAGAAAGGTTCTAGGTTTGAGCCAATAGTTTTTTAAAATAAGAATTTGTGCGTTACATTTTTTTAGTGACATATTTCCTTTCGTTTCACAATTTTGTATTAATACTAGTTGTATCTTAGATTTACAAATTGAATAAATTATAAATTAAGATAAATTATAGAAGTCTCACAGAAACAAAGCTATTTACATGGGAAACGTGTATGGATAGTATTTACAGGGTGGCCCAGGGCTTATGACCTGTACGAGCTAACTTAAGTGATCACTCTACACAATGATTCACCAATTCCATCGTAAGAACATCCACACATTATCAAATTTTTGATAGTTGTATATAATATGTTCTAAATCAATTTCTTTTTCCTGGGCCACCCTATAAATGCTTCCATACACGTTTCCCACACAAATAGCTTCATCTCTGTGAGATTTTTTAAACTGATCTTAATTAATAATTATCCCTCTGTGGACAAAATCCAGTAATTGTGTTCTCAGAACGTACATATAAAAATATACTCATGAATAAATTATGATTTTGATAAATAATATAACCTGGCCTACCGACATCATTTTGATAAATATGGTAAATGATATCATCATGTTAGTTAGATGTGCATAAACAACATGATTTAACGCAAGATAATAAAATAATGCGAATGCCCCAATCGACATTTAAAAACAATCTAAATTGTAATGCTACACCGAGCTGTCCAAGTTTTTACCTTTTGTATAGCTGAATACTTGGAGAGAGCATCGGTGAACGTCTGCGTGAGCCTCTCCACCTGCAGCTTCTGCCGCTTGTCTCCGCGCCGCACCACGACATTCAGCCGGCGCAAATCTCGCGTCGTAGAGGCTACCGACGCGTTTGTGCTCTGCTGGGTCTCGTGTCTGCAACAAATTGTTAAGTTAACTTACAGTACAATATTTTAATTTTATTCACATTGTTTGAAATAAATATGCATATAGCACATCACATCATAACAATTTATACATAATAATACAGTTAAAAGTTTTAAATACACAAGACCAAATCAAGAAAAAGTATAATGTAGAGAAGATGTAGTATTATTATTATTATTATTATTATTGATAATGGGCAGGCAGCTTAAGCTGATAGGCCCATATCACTGTCTCTCATTTGAATATCCAGCCTATTCTTAAATTGGTTGACACTGGCTGCAGACACAACATCCTCGGGCAAACTGTTCCACATATTGACCACTCTATTGCTTAATGCATGCTTTCTTGGGTTACACGAGAACCGAGACTTGTTCAACTTCAGATGATGTCCTCGAAGGCCCACATTAGTGTTAAATGCAAACATATCTGTCATATTAGGAATATTGTAGTAGCCCGATAGAATCTTGAATGTCTCGATGAGGTCACCTCTTGCTCGTCGCTCCTGAAGAGTGGGCAGTTTCAATACTCTCAGCCTTTCCGCATATTCCAGGTTTTTAAGACCCAAGGGCAATTTTGTGGCTCGTCTCTGAACATTTTCCAGTAAAACTATATCTTTAACAAAATATGGATTCCAGATCTGAGAGGCATATTCGAGGAGAGGCCTCACATACGTCTTATAAATAGTTGTGAATAGTGGTACTGTCAGATGTTGGAATGATCTTCTCACTAAATACAAAATAGTATACCTATTTGATTTTGTGAAGGCTGAGTTGCTTATAAAAAAGTTCACGCAAGTGCCTCTTGAAGCCTAATAAAGTCACGTTGATTGTATCAGAAGTGAAATTATGAACCAATTGATGCATCCTGGTAAAAGAGGAACGAAAGTAGACTAAATGCAATGGACACGGCGTCACTTGATGTGCATGTGGCAACTCCATTTAAGATAGAGAAAACAAACGGATAAATTAAGAGCGAACGTAAAGGTAACTTTAATACAGAGATACTTGCGTGGAATACGTGTGACCTCAATATTCTTACTATTTTCTACAGTAGAACCTCGTATATTCCAAATTTAAGGGACCCAATATAAAATTTTTTGATCAGACGGAATGTTAATTCGAAATTCAAGGTAATATAAATAATTGATATAAATTAATTTTGTTTAAACCACTTATTTATTGAAAAAAATCAACATGTTTCGAAGTCAATGGCTTTTTTTTTTTTTTTCAATAAATAAGTGGTTTAAACAAAGTTAATTTATATCAATTATAATTATGTTACCACAAAATAAATTGGCTACATTTGAAGAAGAAGTAATATAAATAATTTTCAAATTGCGTGCGGGCATTGTTATTTTCCTATAACATGTTAAAATTTTTTCGAATTATGAATTACCAGGGTTTTCGAATTATCGGGGTAAATCAACTAAGAAATTAATATTTTGGGACTTGTCAATTTTAAAAATTTTGAATTATGACGAAGTTTGAATTATCAGGGTTCGAATTAACTTTGTTTACTGTACTATGAAAATAAAACTAATTTGCTAGTCTGCTGGAATGGGGCTCGAACCCCCTACCACTGGACCACTATTGCGACCACTAGGCGAGTATTGACACAATGACCAATAAGCACGTTTATACATTATGCAGTCGACAGGAATGAAACACTTATGTTTGAATCTTGATTATCTCCATACTGAAAATGTTTGTGACTCAGAATTTAAATACTGCGTCTATACATTATTACTCATGAGCATCACCAAGATAGAACTAATCATTCCTCAGGAATAATGGTGTCACATTACCACATTGTGGTAACAGTAATATCTTTTCAATTGAGTAAATAATACCTTTATTGTGTAATGGAAAAACTCTGATAGACTTTTACATAACGCATAAGTGTTTTGAAATTTTCTGTGAATTAGATTAGTATTATTTGCTATCGCGAAAATATTTAGAATCTCAGAACTAAATTAATTAATTTAAACCACAGTATTTAAATTCATTCACGCATTTTTATCGCAATCTAATATGATCTAATATCAAATCATTTTATATATTAAATGAAGACCCCATGGCAAGAAGTTGTTAACTAACATTCAAGTCATTTTGAGATAATTAGACACTTGCATTTTGCCTTTGAAAAATATGATTTATTGCTAATTGAAGATTAATTTTTATTGATTTATGTCACTAAAATATCAAAATATTATTTACAAAGTAAAAAGACACATTTTTATGCACAAAAAAATAAAAATACACTAATTTTCCCTAAAAAAATGTAGTTAACAACCATTTTTTCGCCTCTGGAACTCATTTTTAATAGAACAACACCTTTTTAATATTGGTAAAATACAATCAAACAACCCTTCAAATGCTATCCGTTTTTATCATCCATTATCCAAAATTACAAAATACCTGGCATGTTAATTAATAATACAAAACAAGGTATGTACCATTTAAAATTATTGAAAAATAGTATAATAATAGTCTTCAAATAAAAATAAATATATGACTACTGCCAGAGTAAAATGTATGTTAACCATAAATATTCCAATCAAATTAAAAGGCAAGAACGTGTCAATTTCAGAATGATGGCATGATTGAAGATAACATGTTCTTCCCATTAAGCCATGTATTCACTAGGGGACAAATCGCGAAACATTCCGCTCGACATGTCGCATCAACATCTACGCTCATGTTTCGGGGACAATGACGCGGTCATTTGACGTGTACACACCGGGACTCGCATATCTTGTCGCGGAAATGTCATCCGATGAGGTTATGGATGACAGCTGCGGTATCTCATTTGGCGAAAACGGGGTTCCGCGCAATTCGAAATGTTTTTTGGGTCGCAATTTCAAATTAACGAGGTTTTACTGTAGCTAAATTGAATATTTAGTACAAACAAGGTCCTTTTTTGCAAATAAGTAAATTGTTTCTCAGACGTCGCGGAATATATCCCTATGAGGTGATACGATAGCCGCGTATCTTTTTTATGTTAATTGATTTTTATCGAAAAGTAAAGGGGAAAACGAAGAGAATGCGAAATTATTTACTGCAAAGAGAAAGAAGGACGGACATTCTATGCGATATAGCTCGATGAGTTCGAGAACGATTTCGTTTCCCCGCATTGTCATCTTGACAGATACAGTGCATGCGTATTCACTTGTAAACATACCACGTGGTACTGACGCTCCGCAGAATGTTGCAGTGAGTACACTCGGGTACCGTGCGCATGGCAACGTTGCCACGGTACGTAGAAATGCCGCGCTATGTTGTGCGCGAGGTCGCGGAACAGTGCACGACGTTGCAACGTCACGTAGACTCTATGCCGCGCGTGCTGTTGAGGGACAATTTGTCCCCTAGTGAATACATGGCTTCAGTAACTGATTTGATTTTTATGAAAAAGTGTAGTTAACATGTTCATCCCTATGATTTGAACATGTTCTAATTATTTTTAAGTTCTGAACTTATTTCCAATGGAAAGAGCGTACAATATTTAGTTTAGACGGCTTATTAACTCATTTTTGACAAAAATGTTAGTTAACAACTTCTTGCCATGGGTCTTCAAATATTTAATATAAAAATGCCTTGAATTTAATATTGACACACTTAATTTATTTGTTGACTTTAAGGGAGCTCACAACACGATTAATCATCAGAAACTGTATAGGAAGCCTTACAAGAACTTGAAAAACCACACAAACTAAAAACTCGCTTAAAATATCTACATCAGACTTGGAGTATCAATCCAATTTGATTTTTCAAATATGTTGCAAACCACAGAATGTAAAATTTCCCAGAGACGAAATAAACACCATCCTTAGGAGAGGGATTGGGTCTCAGCGGAAAAATTTCTCCCCTGTGTTTGTCTAAAACACGTTTATACTGCTGGAGTAGCTTTTTGGTCTTGTGGCTAGGCCTCACTCTAGACTAGCAAGTTAGTCCTATTTTCATAGCACAAGCGTTTAGCTTAGTTTGAAAATAGTAAGAATATTGATGTGACAGGTATACCGTGTTCGCATCTCTATTTAAAAAAAAAGTTAAAGAATTTTTTCTTGCATAATTAAATTGCCTAGTATTCTCCTACAAAACATATTTATTCAATTTTTTCCAAAGCTAGTCTCTTAAGTAAACTCTTAATAAAGTGTGATATTTAATTATTAAGTATCTAGTTAGACTTTTTTATAATTGTTTTAAAATTTACAAGCTCACAGTAATTTTTTAAACGAGTCACGTATTGGGACCAGCTGTGGCACCATGTTTTGTATCAAGAAATTTACGTTAGTTCATGTCCATTGGTGGTCTATTTTGGTGGTATTTTGTTCCATTTAGGTGGCATTTTGTTCTATTGTGTGTGATCTGTGGCTGGTACCAAAAAAAAAAAAATGAACAGATACTGCATATATTTGAGAGGAAGACACGTAGATGAATATTCAGAACTTCACAGAAAAATAGTGCACCACAGACAGCATATAGAAAAGAACTATATAAATTGTTTAAAGACCCTCCAATCACGCGCAACAATAAATTGTTAGTTAAATTGTTGATCAAAGCCAGAATGGAGAACAAACAAAGCTTGGAGGTCATATAACTACTGATACTGAGGCAAACATACAGATGTATTGCTGATAATGACGATACCATGGATATTATATTTAAAGGCCCTAGAAAAAGTTGTATTTTAGACGATAGGGATAGCTAGCAGCACTATGTGTTCCCAATGTGACAACCCAGGACAGAAGATCCTGGCGCCTTAGTACAAGGAGGCCCGAACCTGGATCAACCGGGATAGAGGGGCAGGGAGAGCTGATTTTAAACGATAGGGACCTGAAAAATTCCACAACCGAGCAGGCCCACGATGAGTACAAATAAAATATATTCAAGATTTTTAAGATTAGTTTAGATGTTCGGCGGTATAACCGATCCTTCTGAGAGTAGGTATTCACGATGTACTTGATTATGGATCGAAAATGTTCAAGCAACCACGACCTAATATTAATAGTTACGGAGATAAGCAACATCAAAAATTTGCACCTCTAAAAATATTTTTTATTTATTTTCAGTAAAACAATGAAATAAAATTACTAAAATCTTGCAGAAATTAGAAAAACATTTTTAATGTATGGTTTTTGACATTTTATTTGACTTGTATCAAAGCAAATAAATTTTTAATATTCAAATAAGTTAGTATACCCCAAAATTTTACCGAAAATAAGTCATAAATATTGAGAAAAAAAAAGCAAACTTTAATGTTGCTTATCTCCTTAACTGTTCACATTTCACCCAAAGTGTAAAGAATATCTTATATTCAAAATTTAATGAAGAAGACTCTCCCGAAGTTTTTGCTACTAGCTACGAGACATCCTGTATATTCAATGCCGAGTGTTGTGCTCTTCCTTATCTTCATCAGACTGGATGTCATGATGTATAATGAGTGCTTGGATACAAAGCAAACCTTTTTCAAAAAAGATAATTTGTTTAAATTTGTAAACATTTGATAAAGCAACTCACGTCTCTCAAATTTTAGAGCAGAGCTAGCCCGTCAGTATTTAATTTTTTCTCAAATCGGAGAAGATAAACATGGCATTAATTTGACAGACAAATATTTCATTTATTGATTTTCATTATCATCATTTACTTTGTCTTTTAATTTGTATATCAGCATACACAAATTAACACACAATGATAATAATAAAGGCTGATAAGACAAAAATATAAAAGTCTTTAGGTGTAATCGATATCTACTGATTCTATTCGGGAATATGCAGTTACAAAAGTGTTTACAGCATTTTTTATCAAATTGATTAACCTTGAACATTGAATGCGGTAAACGGCATCAGTAGCCTTGTTATGTAGTAATTCTTCATTACTGATTGTTCCGGCTTGATAAGAGAAAATGGAAAGCATAAATAACTATTTCCATCATTGGAAAACATTAATAACAATTAACCATCATGCTGTTTCACCGCAGGGGCAGGCAGACAGGTTAGAACGCCATGGTCTTCTATATCAGCACACCACTTTTGCTTCAGCTACATTCATACATCTTCTCATGCATGCTCTGTGGTAGAGTGCCACCACGATAACTTGGCGTGCGAGGGAGGTCGCCCCTGTCGCGAAACAGAAGTTGCCAGGTTGTAAATTTGTTACACAATACATAATGTACTGAATGTCCGGTGACCAGTGTCAAAGCCTTCAATATAAATTCGGTCGGGTAACGGCGCGCTCCGCGGCGGCCGCTCTATCTGTCAAACTCTCAATTGGCAATTGTTCTTGCACCATCCCGGACTGTTTTGGGCATAATAATTCAGTGCATATTTTTTTTTTTTTTAAGAGATGTGAACACGGAATACGTGTCACATCAATATTCTTACTATTTTCAAACTAAGCTAAACGCTTGTGCTATGAAAATAGGACTAACTTGCTAGTCTGGAGTGAGGTTCGAACCCGCGAACTTTGGATCACGAGGCGAGTGCCCTAACCACAAGACCAACAAGCTACTTATACTATTGGTAATCAAGATGTCACAGCTCGCGCTCAAAGACGAGAATGAACTGAAGTACAGGGCGAGGGGTTACCGCCGGGTGTGGGCGGGGCGGATTTTAGTTCAAAATTCGCCACACGCCAAGTTACGTTGGGCAAGCAATACAGGGCGTCTCGTAGCTCGTAGCAAAAACTACAGGGAATCTTCTCCATTCAATATTGAATAGAAAAAATTCTTTGTGTGAAATGTTGACGTTGCGGCATCAAAGTTTGCATTTTTTTCAATACTTCTGACTTATTTTTTGTAAAATGGACTATCACTAAAGTAACACTTATATGGAATATTAAAATTCATTCGCTTTAGTACAGGTCAAATAAAATGATAAAAACCTGTGTTTTTTTTTATTTATAATTTTACTTGACTTGTATCAAAGTGAATGAATGTTTAATATTCAATATAAATTACATTCATATTAGTCTAAAGTTTTACAAAAGATAAGCCAAAAATATTGAAAAAAATGCAAACCTCGATGTTGTCTATCTTCGTAACTGTTGACATTTCACCCAAAGTGTCAATAATATTTTCTATTCAAAATTGAAGACTCTCCAAAAGTTTTTTCACTAGAGACACCCTATATGGAACGTGGTATGGCTTCTCAGTAATGAACCTGAAGGAAGTTGAAAAATAGGTGGATGCAAAATAAGGTGGCAGGACCACATAACTAAAGAGTTGTCCATTTTTTTGGCTTCAGTAATTGGCAGAAAGTAGCCCAATGCAGACAGGTTGAAATGTACGCTTGAAAATTACAGGGAAGTTGGAGAACCAGTGATAAGTCACTGGTTATAAGGTCTTACTGTCTATGAATGTGTTATGTGTATCATTAGAAATTTAAAAACAGTAAAATAATCAATACATTAGTTCTAAAACAACAATTTACAACTAAAAACAATAAAGTAAATCATTGAAAAATTAATCAAATTAAATTATTGTAAAAGTATGTAATTCAGTACTCACTGTGTACGATTCAATAAATTATTCTGATTAAAAAATAATTTTTGAATCGAGTAATGTGGAAACACCTATCAATTTTGTAATTCAATTCATCACAAGAAACATTTTTGCGAAAAATATCAAAAAACTTACGCTTTGTCTCTGAGCACTTTGTTGTCTTTATTGGTTCCAATGAGTTTCAAAGCTTTGTCAAGCGATCTCCACCCAGAGTTGATGGCGGTGATATTTGCAGCAATACTTTCACTAAGGTTGTACATTTCCGTGGGACTGAAGTCAGCAAATCCGACACTAGGCACCGGCGGACCGTTCGTTCCATAATCCCTATTTCCTCCATTATTCCCGACTCCCTGAGACATCTCGGTGTCTACATACAACAACAAAGGAAATTCTTTAAATTATATTAAACTACAATAATATCTATGAGAATGTATTGTATTCACGATCAAACGGCCGACGAGTACTAAATCCGCGTAATAATCCAATCGAACAATAACTACGTCGTCACTGTGCGAAACAATTAGAAGGCGAGAGCTGACATTTTGAATAATGTCATTAGAGTACACCCTACCTATAAAATTCCAAGTTCTTCCTACTTCATAAACTATTGAATTATCGTACGGCTGAATGAATTTTACCAAAAATACTTTTCGGAACGGAACTATTCGTGTTTTTCACTCATATTGAGGTGTGTTATTCGGTAATTACAATTCAAGAAAACAATAAAAAAACGAGCCACAAAAAATACTGACAGATGACACTGGAAAAGTAATATCAGCTGTTTCTTGGTTAGTTACCAACTACGAAAGTGTGTATTTCATTCTAGCCTTGCACACAAAAGCGCGTGATTGGTTACAGTAATATCTGCCAGCCAATCACTATTTGACCTGACTATCAAACATTGTTCTTTGTGATTTACTCTTAGCGCAGAAATAATTTATTGACTTGTAATTGATATACTTATCGAAATAAGAATATGCTATAAACAATAATAATTATATACATCATATGTTTGTTTTTGACGATATGAAAACATTTCAAATATTATCTTTGCGCGCAATTCACGGCGAATGTAACTTTAGGCTTAGGTACAATTGCGATAAGATTCAATTTTGCGTAGCCCATGAGCCTGATAAGAATGTAGCTCATCGTTAACTTACTGCAAAAAACTTAAAAATTGCGAATATATAAATCTAGGTAGGCACTGTAATAATAATAATTAAAACAATGGGATGCTAATTTTATTTCGGCTTATAATGATAAATTACAGCTTGCATTTTGTAATACTGGAGTATAAATCGTGAAGAAAAAATAATAAAATAACAGAGAGCTCAGATATTCAAGCAATTTTTCAGGGTTAACTTTACCAAGATGGTCTTCCGTCAATGATAACAACCCTCTATGAATACGCAAAGGTTAGCGCGAACTGGTTGTTTTTAAACTTTTCACTGAACCGTTTGCTGCTAAATCTGTGTAATAGAATCATGCACGTATATAATAAAATATTGATAAATATTGAGAGAATAGATACGTAAAAGATATGCTTTAGATGACAGAAAATCACTGCTTATTTTGATACGTTCAGCACTAAATCATTCAAAGTGTTCAAGATCATCGCTTCTCATGTGTTTAAATTTAGTGAATTATTTTAAAATCTATTACAACGCCGTTAAAATAAGATAAATTAAATTTTAGATGGTAAAACATACATAAAAAATAATGCATTTAATGTAATATAGTTTGTATATATTTTATCGAAACGTTTGAAAACTTTTATGGGGACTTTCGTGTTAATTTTAAAATAAATATTTAACTACCAAATGTTATGAATATATAAAATAATAATCATGTCATTATGAAAGAACTGTTTATTTAAACCATAATAGGTATTTAGAATAAAAAATGATTTGAATATTAATACGAAACAATGTGAATTAAATTTTCAGGTTTTCTTTTCTGAACCTTATAATTGACAATAATAGTCCTGGCCCAAAAATATCAATCTATTTTGATTTTTTTATCAGATTGATTAGTAATAATTAAAATACTTGCCATAATTATTGTCATAAATTTAAGTAATATTTTAATCTTAATATAATGGAAATTTGAAATTAAAAAAGCTGTTAGAATGATTACTAAGAACATTACTCTAATAATACTATTTATTAAAAAAATACATCTAATCAATTAGAACCGGCAGGTACGGATTTACTGCAGGGTAAAAAGCCAAGCCAAAGTTACCGAATTGACAGAGGGCCCGAGATTCTATAGTCAAAAGAATGTGAAATAAACAATTACATTCTGGAAAAATAATGAGTTGCTTTGCGAATAAAAAACGAGAAGAGCACAATTTTTTTACATTACGTTAGTCAGTTCAACACAGAATAAAGAAGATACAGTTCAAGGGTAAATCCGGACCTGTCATACGAGGTATAGAATTTATGTTTGCCTAACAAACCTCAATTGACTTCAGCAATATTTTATATACTCTGGTAACCTTTTATTTTGTATAATTGATCATAAAATAAATTTAAAACGGTGTTTATAATGTAGCATATTTCTAAATAATTTGTTTTTTTTATACAATCTGAGCGCGAAAAATGTTTATGAAAATCTATGAAGCTGTCAAATGTCTATGTCAGATTTGGCGGACCCAGGTTATGTTATGTCGCTGAAATGCGCTAAAAAGCAAGCCGTATGGGCGAAGTCGTTTGTTTTATTTATGCGCCTTTTATAAAGCATTTATTTTAATTTTGGCTAAGGAAAGGTAAACCCCGAAGTTCGTTGTAAATAAATAAGATTTCATCAATTGATCGATCGCTAACTTTTATTTTGTTACAGATCTTAATATGTTGGGTTGCCAAACCATAATTGAAACACCCAAAAGAAATATTTTGAGAGAAGTGACGAACGCCTTGTATGTTTCTCCGACAGCCAACCTTAAATTGTTGACTAACGTTGCTTTGAAAAATGCTTCCCATCGAAAAGAAAAATCACTGCAGATATTGTGCGACAGGTAAAGCGTCAAACCATTTTACATTTTTGAATTATTTTTTATATTTCGTCGAGGAATTAACAGTTCCTCCTTAGTTTTTAAATCAAATTCTATGAGAGTTATTCAACATATTTTTTTTGTAATTAATGGTGGATGGTGGGAAGTGATATACAATCATAATAACTTAAATTACATAAAAAAGATGGATATGTGATAATTACATTCTAATTAACGTTTTAAATTTCGAAAAATAGAGAAAAAGTTCACCATTTTAGGATTTTTCTTACCGTATAGCTCTCCTTCAGACAATAAATTGATTAGTGTAGAGATGATTAGATGGTGAGATTGAACAATATATCACTATATAAACAGTATTTAGAAAATGATTTTATATTTGATTCTTCAAAATAGCTTTTACAAAAATACTAGCTCACTGATGATTGTTAACGCATTTTGTGCCGGAAGGCTATTAATACTCATTTGCTCGACTGGTGTCTAAGAGCGGATCTGGTATTAATACCTTTTACGTAAACTTTTTGTTAACTCGTTCCGTGCCCACGTCGTGTATACAAGCGGGCCCTGAACGAATTAATTGCAAAAAAGTAATAAAACTCGTTCACTTCCTTAAGGTATTATTTTTCATAATGTATGGCAGATGTGAATTTACTATAATACAGCAATAAAATCAATCTTGTGCTTTATTACAACACAGGATACGTGTATTATCGGTGCCCATGCATTAGCCTCTAGAATTTTATCTGTGCAAAAATGTACTTGGATATGTAAAAAATTTACTTTTACCACCAATTTATATTTAGTATTTTTGAGAATATGGAAAGTTAAAAAAAAATAAGATAAGGTAAGGTAGTTACAAAGTTTAATGTTTAGGGAATCGAAGAATGCGAGTTGAAATGCCATGTTTTATGTGTTCCCTAATAGGTATTTTCAACTATAAATATTGTTTTTCATCGCATGGATATCTAGCGAGAATGCTCGAAAGAAAATATTATTGAAAAGTATGCAGTGGTTTTTGAGATATAGCGAATATACAAAAATATTAGTTCGTAAAAGTTTGTAACGGAAATATGTTAATACGGCAACTTAAAGTTTATATTATTTATATTATATTATATAGGAGCTAATCGTATAATCTTACATTTCTAGGTTTTTGGAACTGTATCCTTTATACGGATCCGATAGTGGGATTGAAATCCACCTGGACGCCACAGCACAAAGGCTGGGAGTTGAGAAACGACGAATTTACGACATAATTAATATTCTCGAAGCTCTGCAGTGTGCGACTCACTGTCGTAAGAATACATACACGTGGCATGGAGCTACACGACTCGACCGATTCCTTTCTACATTGAAATCTCAAGGAGAGGCTCTTGGTATCAGTCACGTTTTGCACGGAAAGAGAGGTCCCCTGGCTTCACCGAAACACAGGTCATTGGGAATTTTAGCTCAAAGATTCTTGATGATGTTCCTCGTAGAACCACCGGTATGTATAATTTTTATTCATATTTGTTATATTTTTACTTTTGTATGAATGTTTTATTTCTGTTTGAATGCAAAGGTGTCAAAGCTATAGAGCTGATGCACTTATATAAGTAAATTAGGCGCTCTAGCTGCATGTAGAGTACTCAAGAGTATTGTAGACTAACAAATCCGAAAAAAAATATCACAATGCATATGTTCTTAGGTTTTTCACAACTGTTAAGAATCTTCTGGTTTGAATTTTCTGGGATATCCTGCCATGTTTCTACGACCTTCGACCCTTATGATGGACGTGGCATCCGAAATGTTGTCCTGAAAGGTCGTAGAAACGCGGCATAATACACCAGAATAAAATGCACATATTTTTACTTATTAGTACAAAAGACTATCATAAAACTCTGGTATAATAAACTGATCCCTCCTATTAACAAATAGGTCATTTTTAATTGTTTTAGTATTTTGCAAGTATTTGATACATATTTCATGTTACAAAGTAAACTTTTTTAATACATTTTATTCTATTATGTTCTCCTGAAAACAATAAGCATTGTTTTGATAAACTGCAAAAGTGGGGTATACAAGCAAAGGCAGCAATATCCAATAAAATAAAAAAATGTTTCAAATGTGGTCACCGAGTATTACTTATTTAAAATGTACTGACTTCTAGATTTTATGTATCTATTATCCCTTCCAAAATCGTGTTTCCTATAAATTTATAGGCTACGTTTCCTATAAGATCTCGAATTAAGTAATTGTAAATTAGTAATCCTCGATGACTGCATTAATTTTTTTTGAATATTGCTGCCTTTGTTTTTATACCCCACAAATGATCTCATTGATTTTGAAAACAATAAGAATTTGAAAAATTATTTCCACTTAAAAATGTATCAAATACATGCGAAATATTAAAACAACGGACTGAAAAAGACCTATTGTTATTTGTTAGTAATAATTTTTTATGTAAGAGAGGTAGAAATAAACTTTCAATATTTTGATATTGTATATGATTCCTTATATGGCATATATATGATGATGAAAAGTTATTCAATATCTGCTTGGAATCTAATTGGGTTATGCAAATTTGTCTTTCAACTTATGGTTGAACACTTGAGTTTAAATTTTTGTTGTAGTGTTCAGATTTTCCATTTCATTCTCAGCATGAAGTTTATTGTATATTTATATACGTGTGAGATTATTATAATTAATTATGCCTTCCAATTTTTCCAGAATATGCTAATAAACCTAGAGATGGCTGTGGCGGTTCTTATCAGTCCACCTCGCTACACCTCATCCGATGGTTCCTCGCAACCTGACCGCCAACACAAGTCCAAAGTCAGGCGTCTTTACGACATATCAAACGTGCTAGCGTCCATCGGCCTGATTGAAAAGGTATCGGGATCCACAATATTAAAAAAGCCGGTCTTTCGTTATACGGGACCAAATTATATTTCCAAAAAGCTGTGCACACCTCCGATATCGTCATTTCAACATACACCAATTTCGTTGATCGTGGTGGATAAGTACGTCTCTCATTCTTGCCCATCGCGTTCTAAAAGAAAATTGGTATTTTCTTCTCCCAACGTGTCGAACGCCCATTCTTACGCCGACCCTTACGGCTCCACACCACCGTGCACTCCTTCCCATAAGTGGAATGAGATCTTGCAAGTGGCGGACATGGAACTTACCCGTCTCAACGGCGCTTCCGCTTGAAGTCTTTCCATTACCTTATAATAATTATAACTGAAATTTGCTGAAATTTTTACATTTATGATATTTAGAGCCGATGTTATATTATAATAATTATTCTCATAAAAATTTAAAAATTGATGTAACACCCAATGTGGTGTGTAAAAGCATAAAATTAGTCATTCGACTCATTTGGTGGTGAACGATTTGAAATGATATTGATATACAAACATAGATATAAAACAAAATTGTGCCTTAAAAATATTATAATTTTCGTAATTCTCAAACATCACGTCAGCTGCCAAATGTACTCGGACGAGGATGTAACGGCCATCCTGCGTAGTAAGATCGGCTCTAAAGTCTTACGCCATTATTTTAAAGAAAAGTAAACGTAGATTGTTTTATCTCACCGTTGTTTTGGCCGCAGTACTAACTACCAAATGCTTTCTTTCGACGATCTCCCCGGTGAAATGAATTTTTATTTCACTAATTAACAATTATTTTATTTATATCTGATGAATGTATGGACTGTAATGATTGCGAGTGTAAACGTTAACTATAAAAATTTATGAATACGTACATTTAAAATACTGAATTCAATTTTGAATGTGAACGGATTCTATAGACATACCTATATAAAGAAACATTTTTAAGTAACGCCGCAGTTATTATTTGACTGTTCTTCCAAAGTAATTTCCTTTTAAAGGATTTATTTATATATTGCAATATTTGTAGGAACTATACTGTAGTGGAGAATTGCACAAGAAGATATTTATTTTTTAAGAAATGCATAATTTTTTTATTTTGTATACCATTTTTCTATAGACATTTTATTTCCTTTAAATGTTTTTTTGATACTCAAAATAACATGTATGCAGTAATCTCTCACTATCTGCGGTTTCGCTTATTCATTCTCGCTGATTTATTTAAAGAATTACCTAATGATATCTGTAACTATAATCCATTATATATTATTAAAAGGAATTGAGAGTTGAATAGCTGAATGTATTGGTTATGGGGTCAAATGACAACCAAAATGGTGAACGACCGAAATGAAGGTCCCATTACGCTACAATTAAATATCAAATCGAAAAAGAATTGTTCATACAAGTATCAGACAATGGAAAAGAACACCTTTATCAAAAGAGAACAAAATTCAGAACAATTATTACTGCCGTATTGTGTAATCCTAAAAGAACTAGATAAGTAGGCTCGGCATATTCTTTTCAGTGGATACTTGAATCAGCTGCATATTGTGTATTTTCAATCGATACAATCAAACATGTCTACTTTTCATCCATTAGGTCACTAAAATCAGGACATAGTAAAATCTTGTTGCAACAAAATTCACCGGACTATAAAAAATATTTCATTGTAGTGAATACGGAAGAAAGACACAATATTACATTTAGGACCGACAAAATAATTTCTTATTCTGGAAATTTTATTATATAGGTATTCATCATAGCGAAATTTGACCTGTATTTATAAATAACTCGTATTTCTAAGATAACAATGTTGACTATTGTCCTGACCTTGATCAAGGCGATCGTCTGGCAATGTGAGTAAAATTCATCACTCTTTTCTTGCATTTTGCATCACATTTTTGTATACAAAGATATTAAATCAAAATTTAGTTATCCCTTATATTTTTAAATACGGATATTTTTCTAAAATGACGCCAACTAGATAATTTAATCAATTACTAAATTACCAAACCAACGATATTTTAAAAATGAAGAAAATTGCTCCACTTTGTGGGCCTTATATGACTGTACGGATTTGCGACATGTCTTTTTTCTTTCAATAATATTACACAGTAAACATTTATCTTAAATTTATTGAAATTATTGCAAAATCTGTCAGTTAGTTTACTTACAATATATATTTTAAAAAACACCGATTTAAAAAATATTTATTTTTAGTTCGTTTTTTTTCAAACCTTTTTATATATGTAGCTGACAATTTTACTTCAGTAAATTAAAATATGTAATAGATTATTACTTAAGATAAATTATAGAAGTCTCACAGACGGTCGCCTTAAACATAACGTAATGCAACATTATTTGAAGTCATCTGTCGCGCGAGTTGTCAGTAGACACATATATTTTTTTTTACAATTTGTTACGTGTTTCTGTATATTCAATCAACAATTAAAATCTGTGTGTCATTCTTTTGGTTTGAGTTTTCTGGGGTACTATGCCGTGTATTTACGACATTTCTGGCCAACGTTTAGGATCCCATTGCGGGGTCCATCGTCAGGGCTAACGTGTTTGATTTGGTGTTAAAAACAGTCGGACATATATGTGAAGATTGTATTTTTGAATGATAGAATTATTGTATATTAGAAACAAAATTTTCGAGAACCAATGTGATCACAATAACCGGCTTCTAATAAAAAATCTAACTTTAATCAGATTCATCTAACAAACCAAATTCATAATGTTTTAATTCAATTTACTAGCAACGCAACCCCCGCGGATAGCGTTTGATTACTGTACTTAAGGATAGGTTTTTTTACTTCGAAAATTACTACACTTTTTAACTCCTGTAAAAATAGCAATACTTTTTACATGCGAGTTAACCACGAAGGTGGAATGAGAAAATAATTGTTACAACCAAGCCATAGGCAACTAATCTTATTTAGTCGGAAATTAATTTTTAATCACCTAATATTTTAGTAGTTTTGTTGTTGATTGACGAAACAAATTTTGCATCTGTATCATACTCTATATGTGTATAATCGGTTAGTTAAGTTTTTAACATTTAAAGAAGTCTATATAGAGATAATATTTTAATATTGCTGTATTATTTAATGTGCATATTGTTTTGCAACATAAATATGTATTTATTTCTTGTTTTTTTATTACTACATAAATATTTTCAATTTTCTCATAAATGTATCTAAATTTAAATATAAAATCGTTCCTAAATTTTATGGGTAAAATAATAATCCACTAAAACGAAAACTGTCCAATATTTAAAGTTTTACATTATATTTAGATATAAGATAGCATTGTAATTTGATTTATATTATAGTATACGATAGCGGGTGTATACTGGTGTCCCCTCGTTTTAACTGGCGCTGTGAAATGTTAATTTGACCTTTATATTAAATTTTTGACCAACATTTAGATGCAGAAAAACTGCAAATTCAAATCCAGATGTTTATTTAAATCATATTACATTAAATCATCATAATAATTTTTTTCCTTTTCATTTTATGTTGATTGTAATATTGTTTCACATTTGAATGACTCATATATTTTCAACTTACGTTGTTGGGTTTGTGCACTTATATCTTATATATTATAGGGCTGGCTGTATCAATTTGGATTATAGTTAGCCACAACAGTTTAGACTGTGAAGCCGGTGGCGAGCGCACTGCATGCTATTTTTGACATCTGTCATCAAACTTGATTTATTAAATTTTTCAACATTTTTGTGTCGGCAACGGCTTACCACAATCTAAGAAACAGTACTCCATGTATGTCACCTGCCCACCTTTTCATCTATCCTGTGGCATATAAATGTATAGTTATTAAAACCAGATGAGATGTAAAAAACAAATTTATTGTCAACAAAAAATCCATTTCTTCCGACATAAAAATATTGTCCAAGATCAAAGTAAATTACTTTTCCTGTTAAGGATGTATTGAAGAATCAGTTAACGGTCAAAAAAATATGTGTCATCCCACATAATATTATACATTTCCACACTGAAATGTCAAAAAATGGAATAAAAACAATTTTGATGATGGACATCAAAAGTCATGAGTCATTAAATGACATTCACAGTTTAAACTGTAATCGTCGCCAACTATAATCCAAGTTGATACAACCGGCCCTTAACAATGAACGTACGTAGTTTAAAATACACTTGTATAGTTAATTATGCAGAATTTTTATATTGTACCAAAAAGGTATAAAAACTCTTCATTTATAAGTTTGTATGTATATCAAATTTTCAGAATCTCTATTTGTTAAAATGACTAATGACATCTTACGTACTGTCAAATATTTCCTATATATACATGTTTATTTTGTTTCCAAAATGTTGTGACATCTATATTAGAGAATTTTATCATTTTTTCCCTTTCATCAGTCATTTTGCACCCATCTTTGAGTGTAGGCGCGTCCCTCAAGCTCTGCCATTGGATCCTATCTTGTGCGGTTCTCGTACACGCAGGGCGGCATTTCTCTTCTGGTCATTGCATTTATGGTAGACTTCCGCTTCTTCTGTCCAGCTCTGGACTAAGTACGTGGTTAAATATATCCGATTTAAGATTTGAATTAATGATTTTGATATATGAAGTCAAGTTTATAGGGATATTTTCCTGTACATTGTTTAAACAAACATTTCACACGGATATTCAAATATGTGTAATTAAAATCATCACATGAGATCTATTATTACTTTTGTCATCATATCTCTGTTTTGTAGACAATTGTAATAATTGTATGAGCCATTAAAATGTATACTTTTGATAATTGACATGAACAAAAATAATTTTAAATCATTCTTACTTGTATCTCTAACATGTACATAATATTTGCAGTTTAACATTTATCGATTTACTTCCAAAGGGAATATTATTTCTTTTGAGAGACATGGGTATAGTAATAATATTTTTCGGTGTACTCGTCTTTCAGTGGAAAAGAATTTTAGTGTGCCCAAAAACGCAAGCTGCCTTAACAATACATTGAAAATATAATTAAAGGTATTAAAAAGTATTTTGAATCAAAAATATTACATTAGTTTTTTCATTGGACCAATTTATAAGATGAAATTAATACAATTAATATTAAAATGTTAAAATTAATATCTATTTTATAGATGCAATCTCGGAATATGTGTCGCATCTATATTCTTACTACTACACTATTTTTCAAACCAAGCTAAACGCTTGTATTGTGAAAATAGGACCAACTTGCTGGTGTCCTGAAATGGGGCTCGAACCACCAACAAGCTACTCTTTGCCTTTTGTCTTCCAGAATAAAGTATAGTACGCTAAATGTAGTGATATTAAAATGATATTACAAAAAAGTCCATTGCAAAGGTCATCAAAAAATCTTTCTGCGAAAAAATCTTTTTCACCCTCTTTATGTGAGATTGTGTATACATAATATTTCACCTATAGACAGTCAAACCAAATGTAAAATGTATATAAAAGTGCAGTAAAGCACGACTATTTGAGTCTTCGTATTATCCGAGTTGAATGTATTATTCAAATTGTGGAATAGGCGAGGACATTATTTCTATTTACGGGGTTCTACCGTATTTTCAAATGAATTATTATTTTTGTAATTTCAAATTATTTGTATCTCTCATGGTTCGACATATATGTATATTGATAGATTGCTGTATCTTTTGAATATAAAATCCTTAGATAGAAATGAATCTTCGTAAACATATGTGAGATTGACTAAGTATATTACACAATACTTATGAACTTAAAAAGTGCCAAACTATCATATATGTTTCAAAAGTGAACCTTACGACACAGCATGTTCTGGGCCTACGTTTCTTGGTACATCAAGAAGTCAAATATACATGAATATTGAAATTTTCTATGTTTAAACATAAGCGACATTATATTTTATTTAGTTATATTGCAGCGGGCACGTCTGAAGAGTTTTTATACTCGGTGCAAATACAGTCATCGATATTTTTAATCGTCAAATTTAAAAAAGAAATTTAAATTATGCACTTGACTGATTCAGCTCCATTAAGGATATTTTTTTATTGACTGATTGATATTAAGTAGACTGAAAGAGTCAGCTTAAATTGTATTTATTTTCAAATTCAGTAATTTAAATTTTGTAAGTAAGTCGGCAATATGTATCTACCTATTTCAAACTGTACTGCTTTATGAATTAAGAAGAAAATTTTATTTACATTTGAATGTTTCAAATAATTTATCCATTTAATTTAATTATTATCTTTGCATCCTTGACATTGACCGCACACAGCCTGAAGGATTTGATTACTTTTTTAGGGTTTACTTTTTCAAAGTACATTTAAATACAGACCTATACTTATCAAGATGCTGGAAATTATTGTTGCTATAAGGGAGATATAAAATGTGTTTTATGGTGCTGTTGAATACTAAGGATTAATAAAGGGTATTTTTTTAATAAACTTTAGCTTTCTATGTAAATTAAATAGTAATAGAACCTCGTTAATTCTAAACTCAAGGGACCCAATTTTTTTTTCGAATTACGCAGAACCCAGTCAATTTTAAATTCAAGATACAAAAAACAATAATTGAGAAGCGATTGCGAAATTTTGCCAAAAATGGTAAAAATCGTGAAAAAAGCCATTAATTTTGTGAAAAATGTGTGTACTTTTGCATATTTCAAGAAATCATTTCGAAAACTCAATATTTATTATGCTTATACAAATATCGTGACATTTCTATTACTAAAAGTAGCTGATATTGGCATATTTGTTATTCTCACTTGCGAAAAAAATCAAATTTTTCAATTTTGTCAAATTTCAAAAAATTTTAGAACTATGTGAATTAAAACGTATTGCTTTATGGCGCAAGGGATAAAAATTCGAATTACAAATTACCGGGGTTAATCTACTATGAATTTACCAAATTTCAAACCTACAATTCAATAGGTTTGAAAATTTTTTAATTATCGGGGTTCAAATTAATGGGGAGTTTATTACTTCAGTAGGTACTGTCGATATATTAATGTAATTGCTTAAAGCACTTGTTATATTTTTTCTATGCATATTTCTAAGTGATTTATCTAAAGTTGTTTTTAAAGATATTCATTATAAATAATATTATTTTAAGCAGCAGGTCTTTCCACTTTGATTTATGTATGGTTTTAAAATCATTTACTTCTATATTTATTATATTATTTTGAAAAGAACTTCTAAAGTTGCCATTTAAGGCAGTTAACATTTAGATGCTATGAGCATTATTGAAGTTGCAACGTTAAGTAATCAAATTCTTCACATAGATTAGCTAAAGAAGCTATCGGTTATAATTTTATTTAAGTTTCAATAAAATTATTTGGAATTTAATATTTTAGAAATAGTGAAACAATATTCTCTGAATTTATTTAATAACAATTATTATATTATTATAACAATTTGACATGTAATATTTTTAAATCACAATTAAAAATTAATCTTATTTTTTATGTGATTAACCTCGTCAGATTGTTTGAAAAAAAAAACAATTTTTATGAAGAAATGCGATCTTGTCATAAAAGCCGAAAATGAATGGTGTTCAAGTGGCTGCTATAATTTCAAAGTTTTATCATTTAGAATGTCGATGGTATTACCTAAGGCCATTTTTAGGTATCGCGAGAATTTAATCATAAGGGTATGAGGTTGTTTGCAAAGTTATATATATATTTATATTAAAAAAAACTATTCAATCTTTTTCTAAATAGTGTAACAATTTCATAAACATCCTGCAATATTAAAAAAGACACATTCAAAGTGTTGGTATACCGTTTTATTTAAATATAAAATGTGTATGCCTACTTGAAAAAAAAAGAAATATTATTTTATACTGTGCAATTCTTCATATTTTTTATATTTATTAATTGTTACAAAAGCTAAAATATATATTTACGAAATAAGTATTTGTTTTTTTAATTGCTTTAGTTTTAACATGTGTATAAATAAAAAAAAAAAGATACCTTTCCCCAAAATATTCCATATATATGTTACTGTAGTGATAGTTCAATGTTTTTTTTTAAAACATTTTTGTTAAGCTACAAAATAATTTTTACATTTTAGTCTGAAATATTGAAAAAAAAATGCACACTTTGATTTCGCTTATCTCTGTAATTGTTGACATTTCACTCAAAGCATAAATAATATTTTCTATTCAAAATTGAATGAAGAAGACTACCCCACAGTTTTTTCTACTAGCTACGAGACATTCCGTATATTTTATAATACATATTCTGGAAGCTTTTCCATTTTGGATTAGGGTCTAATTCTTTTTAGTTTCATCGCTGATATGTGATCTCCCAAAAGGCAATCTAAAGGAAAGAACAAACGTAGATTTAAAATATTTTTATTTAGAAAAAATTAATTACATATTTACATAATTTATCTATAACAATTTTTTTGTAGTTGGTAGAAAATTTCAAACAATATCAAATGAAAAAAATAAATAAGAAGACTCATAGAAATTTTTATGCCACATAAAGATAAAGCTTTTGTTTCTGAAAAGCGAGTGATTTATGTATTTCTTGTATTGTAACGGATGCTACATCTGAAATCACACCTATTCACGATCGTTTGACCAGATTAATGACAGAAAGTAATGACGCAAAGTTAAATTTTACTTCAAATCATATAACGTTCTAGGGTAAAGCTAGAAATATTTGAGCAATTCTTGTAAGTTTTAAATACACTTGCAAAACTATGCAGAAGCGAAACATTTAAATAACAATTAAGACTATTTAACTGCGGCAAGAAAAATAAATTAGTTTTGTAACAAATTTTGAAGAAAACACACCACATTTTTAGGAGCACGTAATATGAGTGCTTCCGAAGATTATCCTAAATCATTCAAAATAACAATATATCCAGCACAACTTTTTAAAATTAAATGTTTATGAATGATGTCAGGCTGGAATTTTTAAAATTAATTTTACTGGAATACACACCATCATTTATTTACAATCCACATTAATTAATTTACAATCCACAACGGCCATCCTTTTCCATGTATCCAAAATTTTTTTGTACCAATTTTTCTGAGATGAATTTTTTTAACGACCACCAGAAAAGTACCTGACTAAATGATATGGTAATGAGTAATGGAATTTTTTTTCTAAATAATGGATGTGATAAGGCGAGCCTTGAAGTTGACTATCCTCTCCGATGTCTGGGCAAGTCTGAGGATGAGATCTTGTATTAAATTGGAGATACCCCGGTTGGCTATTATAAATAGCCGTGTCACGGGCCCGGGAATCCCTTCCGTGAGTCCGTCGGCCTTCTCTCCCGAATCCGCCGGGGCGTTGGCCGCCTCGTCTGATTGCTCGGTTCCGCCGGATCCAGCCACCAACTGCAACATTCGAGTCGTCATTCTTTTAAATGTTACAATTCCTTTTACACAATTCCCAAACCTATTGTTAAGTCAGTCACGTTCAAATGTTACGAGATACGACTAATGTCAAGGTAGTAGGTCAACAAAATAGCGATTACAGGTCTACAACAACTCTAAATTGTTGTTTACAGATCAATGTAAGTTACAATGTCAGTATTAGAGGTATAGAAAAGATGAGTTAATTTGAAGGATTTAAGGGAATAAGGTAAGATGAAGAAGAAAGGAAAATGAAAAATGATCAACGTGCGCACGATTCCTACGAGTGCATGCAAATTATCAAATACAATCAAATTACGATGTTACCGCTACTCATACAATACTGATTTATTTAGTTTCTAATATAGGTTCAAGATGCAATGATATTTAGTATAGTTAATTAACGTGTTTATTATCTGACATAAAAATTATATTAGTGTAATTCATTATATTTTAATTGATAGATATATATAAAATATGACAATTTATTATTTACATTTAAATTTACTTCTTTACTTTGCGTACAGATTTGTTGCGTACACGTCAATGGATAAATTTCAGATTTACTCAATGTAGATAAACAGAATTGCACTAAATATTCTAAAAATTTTTTATTAAAAATCTCAATAATTGTTTGGAAAAATTTGTTTTCTATTGAACAATACAGTGCCAAGAATCTAACATACGGTATTGGTGAAAGTGCAGCCCCAAGCACAAGGCAACAGATCTGATATTTCAAAGCACATTTTTCGTACTGGAAAATATCACATATATTATAAACAGAATAGTGCACTAATCGGATACATTCATTTTTAATATTACCATATATCATCGAGAGTTATCATCACTTTATGGCAATACATTTTTTTTTTTAGGAGGATTTAAGAAGTGTACTATTGTTCGTTTATGTAGAATACATAGTCATAATGTACTGCAATACTGGACCATGACGCCCATGGTGATACATAAAGGGATTAAGAGAATGATGAATATATTTGTAAGAAAAACTAGTTGTCTACGTATGCATTAAATTCTCCGGGCTCAAACTGGTATACGAATTAGCAAAGATAACTTATTTCACAAACTAATTTGTAAACATTCATTACATGATTTTTGTTTTAGTTGGGGCTTTTGTTTTAATTTCTAATTTAACAAACAAAAATCAAAACCTCACTGTAAATGAATTTAGTTTCAATGATTGTTCAGTTAGGTTAGTTAGGTTTGGTAGGTTTCTATTACTCGTAATAATAAAGTGAGCCGCTTGGTCGAGTGGTGCACGTTCCTGTCCGCCTTGTGAGGAACAATGTGACAGATGAGAAAATAGTCAAATTGTTACGGAGTGTTGGGTCAAAGTGTTTGTACCACCTTAGTGGCGTTTTGAAGGGGGATGTCGCGCACGGCCGTGTGGGAAGCCGTGATGCCAAGTCCGATGGAGTCAGTTCCTGTCAAAATCCGGAACGCTTGGCCCGCGGCTCTGGCTACGCTCTCCGCTGGCCGCTGCCAAATAACCCATGGTCACAATCCCAGCTCATATCACACAAAACGGTCACTAATATTGCAAATGGTACTACTACTTCCTATTCTGATAATGTAATATCCAACAATTTGAATGCTGATATTGTAGGTTTTTCAATGGAATTTGCAATCGAAGATGCTTGATAATATGTGGACCCACATTACTGAAGATATCATAAAATGGTTTGCGGTTGTCCAATCTTGCTTCCATAATGATTCCTCTAAATGCAATCTGAGAATGTTTCTTTTGAACCAAGATAACTTTTGATTTTTTCATTTTGCTGTGTAAGGTTGGATTAGTTATGTGAAAAGCAGACAAATATGTCCTATCAACAAGAATCAACAACCCGACTCAACATAATGTAAAATTGAACAAATACAAAATGAAGAGGAAGAAACAAAGATTTCTTAGAATCGTATAGAACGGAATCTGTGGAACGTTCATATGAATAACAAGGACCTAATCAAATACATAATCAAAATAAAATATTTTAATATTTATTTAAAAAATTATTATAAGTTTTGCAAGATTCTGCGATTATTTTGTGTTCTATGCGTTTCCACGTTTAGTTGACGGTGATGTAGATTTGACCGTTATGCTAATGTAGAACGGTTGTAATTGGGATTTGTGATTTCAAACATTTTCATAATTTAATTGTGGTGCTATATAAAATAAATAATAATTGTGAAGTTAAAAATGCATAAAACAAAAATAAAATGCGTCGAAAATGTGCTATCACAGACTGAAAAATAAATAGTAGTAGGTAAATTAAATGTTATTTTCTTTTACATTGAATGTAAAGTTAACCAAATTCAAAAGTATTCAAAGGCTTTTGAGTTGGGAAAGAGAAGAAATATTTGTAGGTACATCGTATTCATGTTTCTGGTCAGAGAAGGGTTATAGTAGCAAATAGAAGGAAAACTGTTCCTATGGTTAAGGGTTAGTCTGTCAAGAAGAAACGTCAGTCCTACATTAAGGGTAGTTTTGACAACAGACATGAATCAAAATTATTTGTATTTTAGCTTGATGTTAAAACTTAGAGATATATTATGCTATGTTGTACATGGTGTAACAGATGTAATCTACAATATTTTTGAGGTGAATTTTTTATCAAATTTGAGTCTGAAATATTTAAATGAAGATATATTAGTGGATAATAGATTGTTTTTATTGATTCCAAAGAAAGGATTTGGAAAAGGTAGTAATTGGAAGAGAATTTTAATCATTATATTAATTGTGTGTAATGATTTCAAAGTCCAATACACATGATTGGGATTAATCGATTTAATAAAATTTTGATGGAGTTGTATCTTGTGTCGTAATTCTTTATGTTTCATATTAAAGAATAGAATACAGAAGAAGAAATCAAAAACTAAAGATCAACTGGATAAACATTTATCATTTGGATGAATTATAAAAAATGAGTAAATTAAACAATAAAAATCTGAAAACTTCAATATCTCGGACACGCAGTGAGAAACCTAGAGGTTTCTGCATCTCAAAATAAAGGAAAATATTCGTAGAAATTGGAACCCGAGAAGAACCTGAAGCAATGGTTTGGCCAATCCAATATGGATAATGTACGGGCCACAATAGTCAAAGTGATGTTATATACCAACATGACAGCCAACGAAGAAAAGTGGAAGGAATTTAATCATAAACAAGATATTATTGACATACTTGTTAGAGAACCATCTAGCGGATGATGCTCAAATTGTTTATGGAATATATCTCTTTAGACGTACCAGTATAAATTGGCGTGCGAGGGAGGGCGTCCCTGTCGCGTAACGGAAGTTGCCAGGGTGCAAATTTATTAGACAATACATAATGTACAGAATGTTCGGTGACCGGTGTCGGAGCCTTTAATAGAAATTTGGTCGGGCAACACTAAAGAAACAAACCAGTAATGGCAGCCACTCTATCAAATGGTAATATCGGTCCATTATTTGCTTTTTCAGCTTCGCAAAACTTTAATACTTAACTGGCAATTGTTCTTGCACCATCCCGGACTGTTTTGGATGTTTTGGACATAATAATTCAGTGTATATTGGAAATCAAGATGTCACAGCTCACGCTCAAATACGAGAATGAACTGGATGACAGGGCGAGGGGTTACCGCCGAGTGCAGGTGGGGCGGGTTTTAGTTCCAAAGTCTCCGCACGCCAATTTACGTTGGGCAAGCAATAGTACCATCTATCGTTCTTTGAACATTATTTAATGTCAGAATCAATAAAGGCTTGAAAGAAGAAGCCTCCCTGTTATGTTCGGCCCTGAGTTTGACTCATATGACTAACATTAAAATGTTGCTAGATGGTGCCCTCCTACGATTCCAAAAACAATTCAAGCGCCATCCACTAGATGGTATTCTTGCGATACTACTAAAAAATATCTAATTTAGCATAGATTATATTCAAGTAACTGTATGAAATCACTTATGGTTTTATTATTTTCACCTTAGAATTATTAATCCATATGTGGATTAAATGTGTAACACTCTGTATAAATATTGTTTGTCAAATAGTACTTAGAAAAAACAATTTGGGTAGAATCAAAGTTATTTTTTATGTTTTAGAGAAAAGACAGATTTCCTGTTGAAAAAAGTGATTTGTATTAATATGATGTATTTATCTATGTATAAATTAAGAATTACCCTGATAATGTCGAATAAGAAGTTACCGGATCCGCCTCCAGAGCCGCTGCTTCCTGATCCGCTATCGCCAAGACCAAAACTCAAGAACCTGAAATATTCAATCAATGTACATTCTACGGTAACAAAAAAAATTAATGAAGAAAAACAATTAAATGCCACCATTGCCTTCCTTCATCTACAACAGATGAAGAGTTGATCTGCTAGTGAAGAATGTCTGAGTATAATAACGAGTGCACATGGATGAGACTTCTATCGCTCGTCTCGGAGATTTGATGGTAAAGGCCGATATATTTGGAGGACCGGAAAGAAATCAAAATTTTCAGACACTCTGTTTTACAGTCAGTTTGCTTTGAGACACGGTGTAGGAAACACAGATTTTTTGTTACTAGTGGATTGTAAGGGTTGTGAATTTAGTATTTTTGTTTGGATTATTTTTAAACGATATTTATAAACAATGTTAGAGCCAACAATTGATTAAACAACACTGTTTTTTTTAACAGGAAATGAAAAAAAATGAAGTGACGAAAAAACTGATATGTTTGGAGATACATATTTTGAAACTTGAAGACGGGAAGACATTAAAATTGAATGATAATGTCTGACATCATTAGTGGAGTATGATCCTCGTCAAATTACAAAATTATTAACTGAGCTTTGTTTACAATGATCAACAGTATAGGAGTACAGTTTTCCCGTGGATTGTGACTAACCACGCTAGAGCACCATTTTTCTTGACCAGATTTCATATCAGTTTCATATCTACTGACTCTCTTTTGTGGTGAATTGAAACTTGCGATGAGAAGTGAGTTTTTGTACAACAATCCTACGCGAAAAAGACTGGCTTTCTTCGGACAAGGTAGCTGTCCCTATGCTTCAAGCATCACAAACGATAAAAAATGTGTTTCTAAGCGGTATACTGGGATATCACCGGAATGATTAATTTAGAATTGCTAAAACTCAACGAGACATATAAATGTCGCTGTTGCTATGTGAGACATTTATTTTATTTTTTTGATTAGAGTATGAAACAATATATTTTTAAAAGTATAAACACCAGAATAGGCCTGACAACTATTTTAATTTTTTTTACCCCTTTTAGGTGAACATTAGATTGTCGTAAGTGACCACCTAAGCCAGCTAAGGCAAATCGTAAGCCCTGTGGACACCCAAATAAAAATTTCTATACATGCTTTCTCATATAAAAGTAGCTGTGTCTCTGTGAGACATTTTTAATTTATCATTAAAAATCATCGTAACTTGGTGGGCGACCGTTGCGTGTTGCCAATTGTCTAACGTTGTAATTCCGCCCTCATTCCAGGAAGTTACGGACAGGCAGCGAAATTATTTATTATATTTAGATATATCGTAAACATTTTTCCATTTACAAGTGATTTTTAGGCGTTACAAAATTTACAAAAAATCTTTACGGTCCCCCTAGTATAAAAGTGCGTCACTAACCTGCGCACAAACCACACGAAAGATAAGAAGTATACAAAAATGACCTCTTGTCCCTGTTCTCATCGGACACGTCACCGTCGTCCAACGCGAGGTCGTCGATGGCCGCCCCGTTGCTGGCCGCGCCCTCCTGGTCGGCGGAGTCCTCCTTGCTCTCGGCTTGCTTGCTCTGGCCGTCGGGGTCCGTGAACTGCACCCTCACCTCGGAGTTCTGCGACTCGGCCTCGGACAGCTGGTTCTCGTCGTCGGCGTTCACCGCCGCGGTGGCCTGCAAAGCGCCAGATCATGAAAAACCGCCCGACAACGACAGCCCGGACGAATGATTGGTTAGTAGCTTTTGAAGAGGCGATGAGACGGCCGGCGGTCCAGCCCGCTGGATTTTCGCTCGACGCGAGATGATGCTCGTCGCAGATCCTCGTACCCGTCAGGGCGTACTTTGGGTCTGCTCTGTTAGGTCTGATGGGGATGCAACGGTCGGCCGAAACAGCGTCTCGTATGTCGTCCGTCAGTTCGTGAGAATGTAAGTGTGTTTTCCTTCGGCGGTCGCATCGGCCGAAGTGGGTTGTGTGGTAGTCGTCAGTAGCGCGGCGGGAATAGATGTGCAATTACCGGAGCGCTAATTGCGGAAGACGGGGGCTCTTCGGTGGAAGAGGAAATAGATTCTGTAGAAGATGATTCAGAGTCGGGCGATTCGGTCGAAGGAAGAACAACGGTGGGCTCCGCTGTTAGAGAGGTGCTCGAGAGGTCGGATGATCGGTCGGAGGAAGCTTCAAGGTTACTTGGTTGCACCTCGTTGTCCCGTGCGGACTGCGTGGTGGCGTCGGCGTCGTCCGCCTTGAACCGGCTCGCCACGGACGCGGTGTCCGCGTCATCCTCGTCGCTGTCGTCCTCGTCGGAGTCCAGGGAGATGGACACCTTGGTGTCGTCCGCCGAGGAGGAGGAGCCGCTGGCGCCCCCCCCCCCGCCGCCCAGCAGGGCCGAAAGCCCTCCCCCGGACAGCAGCACCCTGCCTGCAATCGGTATCAGGTAGCGCACTAACTCCTCTACCTTTCGATCTATTATCTAGAACCAAATTGCACACATTTTGACTGCCCGTCAAACAGGAGAATAATGTGACTAAAAATTATTCCCGAGCATTAAAACCGTAAAAAAAAGCATTAGTAAAACCTGAAAATAAAAAAAAAGATTATAAGAACTACTCTTCTATACACATATAAACTATAAGAATAACACACTGATTTTTTTTTAGTTCTTTCCATATTAATGCGTTCCACAAAAAAATATTTTGCTACTAATATATATGTGGGGCATAAAAGCAAAGGCAGCAAAATCCAAAAAATAAAAAATGTTTTGAATGCAGTCACCGATGATTACTAGTATAAAATTTACTGAAATCAAGATTTTACGTATCTATCCCTTCCATAATAATAGTTCCTATAAATTTATAGGCTACGTTTTCTATAAACTCTATAATTTAGGACATTATTAATTAGTAATCCTCGATGCATTTTTTTTTTGGATATTGCTGCCTTTGCTTTTATACTCCACATATAATAATCTTACGTGAATCACGCGTAGGCAAATTTGAAAAGAAACTGATACTTTACATTGGAATTAAGTGTGAATTTCCTTTGAAATATGAAATATCAAAATTGAGAATACGAGTACATAATACATAAATTAAAATAAGTCATAAAACATATTAATTTCCCGCCATTATTGACGAGTTATTTCTAGAATACATACATAAATCTTGAAAACTGAAAAAAAAATGTAATTAATGGTAAGTACATGGTTAGGTAATATTTAAAATTATCACATTCATTTGAGATTTTAATGGTTGGATAACAATAGTTTTAAACATGCATAAATATGGGATTTTAATTAAATGCAACAATGTTTCTGCTATTCATCAGGCAGGATACTCCGAAGGAAAACCACATTTCTAATAATGAGGGCCTGGGGAATACGACCGGCGCGGAACAATGCCGTTCGTGTACAGAGGTCGCAAATATTAATGTGCCTCTGATGCTGTAGACACTTTGAATTATTTACGCTATTTTAATGGCATCTTGGTATTTTTTCTCATGGTTTCTTCTCATTCTATTTTATTCACGGTATTTACGGACAAGATCAGCCGAAATGGCGTTCCTCTTAATGGGATGAGCGTCGGGGAAGTGGATGTGGGGAGACTGTTATTCGCAGATGACGTCACCTTGCTGGCAAAATCACCAGAGGAGTTACAAATAGCCGTCGATAAATTTGACTGAGCGCTGATAAATCCGAAATCGTGGTGACTGGCAGAAGCGAAGATCAATGTAACATAACGTGCCAGAACAGACTTCTAAAACAGGTGAACAGTTTTAAATACCTCGGTGTGATAACATCTCAGGATGAGAAGCAAGAAAGTGAATTGGATAGGAGGATAGAAGCCGCAAGCCAGGTAGCACGACCCCCTTAATATCCCGTCCTCAGAAAAGTGGAGCTCAGCCAGCGAAGTTGGCAGTATACAAATAGTTTTCAGGCCAACCCTAGTGTACGGCCACGAGCACTGGATCTTGACCGAAAGAACTCGCTCAAGGCTGCAGGCCGCCGAGATGGGATTTCTACGAGGAATAGTAGGAGTCACCAGAAGGGACAGAATCAGAAATACTCAAATAAGAGAATGTCTTGAAGTAGAACCCTTATTGACGTTTTTAGAGACATCACAGTTGCGGCGGCTGGGACATATCTTGCGGATGCCGGCAGATAGACTGCCAAAGTGGATATTCCAGGCAAGACCAGAAGGCAGAAGACCAAGGGGACGTACTAGGAGGAGCTGGCGGAAACAGTTGGAGGACTACTGCAAAGCGAGGTTGTACTAAATTGGGCTGACGTGAAGAGCGAAGCCCAAGACAGGAAAAGTTTATGCGGTGCAGGGACCCCGACCCAAAAGGATAAGGGGTAGAAGAAGAAAAAGAAGAAGGTAAGTTACCTAAGTAAGTGCCAGTAAAAAAATAAAAATAATAATTCACCATCTTAATGCAAAAAAAATTACCCAATTGCTACATAAATTGTGGGCTTTCAGGATGGTGTAATCCCATCAAACTTTGCATTTTTCCTACAATGTTTATTTTTTGTAAAATGTTAGACAATCGTTGATGTAATTAATGCCAAATTTTATAAATTGATTCGCTTTGATAAAAGTCAAATAAAATGAATAAGTTTTAGAAATGTTAACACAAAAACGATTAAAATTGTTTGTATATACCTACTATAAAATGTTTATAAAGAAGAAAGTGTAGAATAATTGCATGTTAAAAGTAATAGATCCTATTTATAAAAATGATTTGCGTTATTTCATAACACATTGTACCTTTCGATACTTGCATTTATGTTGTTTGCCGCCGCTTGACAAATCAATACGGACCACCTGCATGATTTATTCAAGACGATATGTAAGGGCAATGACTTTGGTACGGTATTGTCCTACCCCAAGGGGATACATATTGAGATAGAGATGTCGTGGCAGCGGAAGCCGAAAATGAATAATTAAAAGGGTAAACTCGGCAAACGAATAAAAAAAAAATTAAGAATATTTTTCGTTTAAAATTAATAGATCTATTGACACTCGAAGTTTGGATTACTAGTACCGTAATACCCGGATATACAGGGTTATTTGGAAAACATTAATAACCTCGCAGGACTATATTCATGCCTTGATTATGCGTCGAAAATGTTCAAGCAGCCACGACGTAATATCAATAGTTATGGAGTTATGCAATATCGAAGTTTGCATTTAAAAAAAAAATTCTGACTTATTTTTTACGAAACTTTGAACTATCATTACAGTAACTTATATCGATTATGAAAAATTCATTCGTTTCAATAAAAGTTTAATAAAATAATAAAAACTTTGAAAAAATTCCAATTGGAATTAGAAGGTTTTTATCATTTTATTTGACTTGTATTTAAGGGATTAAATTTTTCATATTCGATATAAGTCACTGTAATGACAGTCCAACGTTTTACAAAAAATAAGTCAGAAATATTGCAAAAAAAAAATGCAAACTTTGTTGTCGCATATCTTCCCAACTATTGATATTAGGTCATGGTTGCTTAAATGATACAGGAATATAGTCCTGCGAACATTAGGGGTGAACAGCTTTCAATCTACCCCTGAATAGTGACGGCAGGATTTTTATCACTCTAGGTAGGTTTATACGACAAAATCAATGTTTTAAGAAATTATACCTGTGACAGATTTGGGAAGAGCTGACGCAGAATTCCTATCGTTCGCTTATTCCTCTCGCTCATTTCTGAGTTCGGGTCTCCGAAGTTCAGAGAATCTAACGTTTCCTGGAAATATAAAAAAAAAACAAATTATTAATCAAGACGATCCTGACAGTTTATAATGTAATAAATAGTAATAATTTATTTGTTGATCAAAAAACAGCGAATTGGTACATCAGTGAATACGGAAATTGGTGTGATGTTAACACGTTACATAAATATTATTCATTATTAATTTCAAATGGTGGCAAATGGTTTGGGAAATGCACTTTGGTAAACAGGACTAACCCAGAAAGCGGGATTAACCCATCGTAAGACGCAAGACAGCTTTCTCTTTAAATAATAATTAATAGGAATGTTAATAGTAGCAATTTGGTTGCACAATAATTGCATTAAAATATCGACAATCTCCATTTCTAAACGGGCACACAATTCTAGATACCGGTTTGCAATCTGTGGGTTAGTTTTGATTTTTTGTCATTGAAAATAAGACGAGTTGGCATTTTTGGTAGTTCTAGACAATTTTATTTTATGTTAATACTAATCTTTTCATTCGTTTTTGCGTAAATGTGGGTTGTTATTATTATTTTATATTAGAAGTTAAACATAACATTAGATTTTATTTAATAAACTTATAAGCTGCAAGTTAATTATTGCAATCTTAAAGAGAATATAGGCATTATTGAAAGTATGAAAAATATTTGAAAGATTCAATAAATAAATAAATGCGTTTTCAGTGTGCCAGAAAACTTTAGGGACGGAAAATTCTTAGGTATACATATATATTATACAGAATATATTTCCTTACGAGTTTTAAGCCAATATAATAAAATAACCTGCACGAAAGAAGTAAATAGAATGGCAAAAATTATTTGTAGCGTTTCATCGTAAAATTTGCATGAAAGTAGATCAGTTTTTGAAGTTTTTAAAATGCTTAATATTGGTACAGACATATGATTTTCCATTTTGCTTTGGGGTTCAATATTTTTAGTTATGCATGTATATTCGAAAGAATAGTATTTTTACAGTAAAGTCGATCGAATTATAAGAAAAGAGTTACTAAGATGATTCATACTTGTGGAATGTACGAATCGCATTGTATATTAATTAGTGTATTATTATTGTATTCTTCAATGACTGCAGAATGAATTTTAGATAACATTATTTATATTAAAAACATTTTGTATGAACCACTATTTATGAAGGGACCATTGATTGGCTCTGTAACATGTATACTTCAATAAATAGGTGTTGATACAAAGTATTTTCTTGTTATTAGTATTATTATTGTATTTACTCATACTCATACTTTAGGGCTTCAATTATTATTTAAAATAATGTTATATATTATAACTACAATAATTTGTTAATAAATAATATTTTTATCAATTCTCTTAGCGTGTACCTAATTTTTATTGATTTTTTGGTAATTTAAATTATATGAATGATATCTCTGTTTACTTTCACAATTTATTAATAACAATTAAAACGTTTTCGATCCTAACGCATCATCTTTAGTAATATTACTAATACTAAAACTGACTAAAGGATAAAATGATGATTGGCAGGGGGTGGGGGGGGGGCAGGGGGGAAGATTAGAGTCAGATGGATGAATGGTTGTGGTCACTAAGTGCAGAAGAGGGCACGTAATAGAAGTTGTGTGAATATTAATTACGTTTTTGTTACTATTAATCGCTTTTTTTTCTAAGATAGTTTTCTAAGATATCTAGTTTATTTCCATTTTTACAAATATTTATTAATTATTAAGTGAGGTTTGTTTTTTGCTTTATAGAGCCGATTCGAGCGGCCAAAATACGATGTGAAATTTTATCTCTACACTATTTCTCGAGAAAAATGGCTGATGAAAATGGAAAATAGAAGAAATATTTTAAAGCTTATTTTGGTAATAATCCTTATACAGTGGTAATTTTACGCATGGTACATTTTCACTGTACTAATTCTCGTTATTTACTGTTATTGCCGTTGTAATAAAACGCGTGACTGCACTGCTGAGACATAAAACAATGGGGAGAACGTATTACACAATCAAAGAGTGCATCCTGTTGAACTGCGCCAATGATGCAATGAAACTTAATTTAATAATCCATCTTTATTATTTTATATAATTCTATTTGCAACGGGGGTATCTGTGATCTGTTTGTAAAACCATTAGGTTGGAGATTTTTTAGTTCGTTACGACCATTAATAATAATTACTATTGCATTACGATGTTAATTAGAAGAGTGTTTTTACCGCGCACTAAGTGAATTTTTATTGCCGTTTTGTGCTTATATTCAAATGCACGGGAGTATGCTAATTTTGCAAGTAAACCAAAATGACACGGAATTAACAGAGACATCGTCGTTCGAGACACCAAATTGTCTAGGCCAGTGGTACACAATCTTTTTTCGTCTTCGCACAACACACGTTACATTTAAATTAGCAGAAATATCCAAAAATAAAAAAAATTGGCAACATTATATTTAAAATCGAGCAGAAAAATTGGATATGCCTAACAGTAGGAAGGCATACAAAGTGTTTGACTGCTTAGTATGTTGGTCTGAAGATGAAAGAAAGATAAACAAAGATTGTGAGGCAAAGTAGGCACATGAGAAATACTGTTAGCCCATGTATCCTTTTAAGAATGCCTACAATTGAAGCTGTTGAAGACTTTATCAAACATAGATCCATCGAAATCAGTGAAGTGTTCATCAAAGTTCTTAAACGAACAATCAAAGACAATAAAAGTTGTTCTTTTTACCACTATGTACAAAACAATTGTACGTAAAGTGGTGTTTAAGTTAAGCCTGAAGTACATCGATGAAGAATACTGAGTCGTTGGATACTGTGCAGTTTGGCATATGTTTAATGTAATAAATATAAAAAAAATAATAAATATATTAAAAAAAAAAAAAAAACTTCGAAAAGAAAATCTTGCGGTAGGTATATCTATGGACATGGGAATGGTGGAGAATCAGATAAAATTGTGAATTTTCATATCTACAAAGAACCCACATTCTAAACATTACAAGTACCCGCACACAAAATTTTACCTCAATGCTCGCGTGGCCTACTATAGTAAGCCAAAATGGCATAAGGTTTTTTTAATTGTTTTGGGTATTTTTTTTTATAAAAAAGATTCTATGCATAAAATATATTTATTTAATTTGAAGATAAAACACAATATAAAGTTGTGACATAGAGAAAAATTAAACATAACCTCCAATTCTAGAAACATTGTAAAAAACAATCTTTTTGGATTTATAAAATTTTTGAAATCATTTGATTCATAATATTGAGTACATATTACAGTCTGATGATTCGGACATACCCATTTCCACGTGTTTTACACCATTTTTTTGTAGGCCTATTACTTTGAAGGAATAACTATGGTAGTCTCTTCGATTTGGCACCAAATTGCACATGCGTGCACTCGCAACCAGCGTTTGCGCAGCTCTCATTCTTAACATGCATTTGTCCTTGAAAAATGACTCCATGGCTTGACTCGCAAGTGTCATCATGGATTACTCTAGTGTTAATTTAATTAAACAATACCCCAACTGGTGTGTGCAGACACCTATGTAAAGATTTCACGACTCGCGAATTCCAAAAAGGATATTCGATGGAAATCGAATACAGTGGGGAAGTTAATGATTGGAAGGCGAAGGCTCTTCTGAGCAAAGAATGTGGAGAAGAATGTCAAAGATCTGCCGGCGTAATCATGGAGGCAGAAGATTAAGGATTTCAAGGCTTAATTTGAACAGTACGCTATGGTCATATTTGTTCTAGTGAAGTTTTAGTGTAAATGATATGCTTCTGACGTCCATTTATTAACTATAAAGTAACATATTAGGGATATTTTAAATTTACTTGAAGAGAAAATTTGAGGCGTATCTTTGGACCGGTTCAAGATAATGAAGCTTGATACAGGCGCTACAACAATGAATTCTATACTTTGTTAAAGGAGCTAAGAGTTAAAAAAGTTTAGAGAATTGGGAAGACTTATAATAACTGAATAATAAACATTGAAGTTCCTGATGAATACAAGACCGACAGGGCGAAGAAGCTTAGGAAGGCCAAAACTAAGATAGAGAGATAATGTATTCAAAGTAGTGATGGTATTTTGTTAACAGTAAAATCTCAGTTAGGTACTAATCTCAAATAATTTAACCGGTTAAAATAACGGTTTGAGCATCACTAATTCAAAGACATGTCTGCCTTGGAGATGCAGAACTGGAGAGAGATGGAGAGAGCTGGCGCGCGGAGGAAGACTCTCGAGGAGGCCAAGACACACCAGGGGTTGTTTAGGGGATGATCCCAAAATCCCAAAAGAAAATATACAAAATAAAATATATATTACATACATTATAAGTATATTAAATCCTATAAAGGTATATACATATACCTGTTTGGGAGATGAGAAGTTAGACATGTGTAATGATTTACACATGACTAAAACTCAATAAAAACAATATAGATTACTAACTAGTGACTAATATTAATTAATACCTGGCTTTCAAAATAGTGACTCGAATGACAGTTGTACGATGATTACAATGTACATTTATAAGGATATCAGATGTTCTGTGTTTCGATAATCCATTTTATTTTATTTTATTTTTTATGGAACTTTTACAGTACATTGTTTTATTAATTTTGGGCCCTTGTATTAATTTATGTCTGGGTCTACCATCATAGTTATAAAATTTTTGAGTACATTGATTGAAACTCATTTAAACTGTCTAATACAAACTGTTGTCTAACATTTAATACAAAACTTTGCCCTAATCCTATTTATTTTTTAATATTCTCTTTCGCATGTCGAATATTGGTTTGATAGCGTTTTTGTAGCTACCGCCCCACGCAATGATGCCATAGTTATGACGAAGAGATATTTTTATGACATTTGTGACATTTTGTGGTTATTTGATGGATTAAAGTGCATGTGGGCGATTTACCTGAGCATTCTGTGCTGGTGCTATGATCTCTATGACGTCAGGCCGGGAGTCCAGGCCGGGAAAGGGGTTCGGGTTTGGCTCGGGCACCGGCAGCGCCGCGCAGCACGCGACCATCGCGACCACCGCGGCCAGCCTCAGCATTATTCTCAAACTCACCATTATTATCTGAGAACACAAAATGGGATTATTAAAATAACAAACACAAAATAGATTTAAAAAAAAAATAACCCATAAAAACCGAGTTTTCATTATACTACCTTTCTCATTGAATCAGGTTTCGCGCCTACTGCACGCGCCGGGGTCGTTACTCAGTAAAAATCCAAATTATACTATAATTATTGAATTTTTTTAAACGAAAATTTGTTACATCATTTTTATCGTCGCCACGAGTCTGCCTGCAAAGTTTCAGCTCGATTGGATCACGGGAAAGGGGTTAAAAATCGATCCAAAGTTTTTCCGGCAGACAACGAACCGCAGACGCTACGAGTTAATAGAAAGGGAGTAAAAAACACCAAGAAACTTTTGGTTAGTGCCAACCGCTAGGCCGTAAAGATGAATCACTTTTATTTTATTAATCATTTCAATTTAAGTTTGATAAATACTTTAATTTACGTAACACTAGAATGTGTGCTTATAGGGTGTTTATAGGGCTTAAGACCTATTGTACGGCTAGCTTAGATGATCACTTTACACAATATAACAACGTTCACCAATTCCACCCTTGATAGACTACCGCATCTATCAAATTTTTGGATGTTGTATATACCTTTGTTAACTTTGTATACCTTGTTCCATATACGAGTTGTATTATAAAAAATAGTTTCGTCTCTATGAGCCATATATAATGTATATTGATTAATGATGTACCATTGGGGATAAAATTGGAAGATATTTTGAAAAAAAAAATTCTGAACCCTTTTCGTTAATAGTTTTTACGAAAGATTACTCCTATAAACCAAGTTGATGCAACCGGCCCTAAAATAGATGGTACTTTATAAGGACCGGAATATTTCTTCGCGTTAATCGATTTTTCATGTTAATCGTTTTCCGCTGTATTTGAAAAGTGTACGGCTGTGATCTTGCCCAGTTATGCGGAAATAAAAGTAGGCATAATATTATGTTTTTAATACGTAAACTGCGCATGGCGCGATGAGCACACTGAATTTAAATGACGGCCAAAATCTTACGCAATTATTCAAATTCCAACCGATTACCATTCTAAAATATTTATGTTAAAATGTTCATCTTACTGTTTTACATTCCCCGAAGCCAAGAGCGGCCGCGAGGCAAATTAAACAAAAAGTGTCTTACGAAAGATTTCAAGCTCGATTTTAAAGGCACTTTCTCGCTGCTTGAAGAGAATCGGAATACCCCATACATCAATGATGCAAAATATAACTGAGAACATTGCATTAGGTTGATGAATAATTGAAGACCCCATGGCAAGAAGTTGTTAACTAACATTTTTTGTCAAAAGTGAGTTAATTAGCCGTCTAAACTAAATATTGTACGCTCTTTCCATGGGAAACTTAAAAATAATTAGAACATGTTCAAATCATAGGGATGAACATGTTAACTACACTTTTTCATAAAAATCAAATCAGTTACAAATGGGAAGAACATGTTATCTTCTATAATAACATGTTCATGCCATCATTCTGAAATTAACACGCCTTTTAATTTAATTGGAATATTTATGGTTAATATAAATTTTACTCTGACAGTACTGTCATGTATTTGTTTTTATTTGAAGACTATTATAATATGTACTTATATATTATTTTTCAATAATTTTAAATGGTACATACCATGTTTTGTATTATTAATTAACATGCTGAGTATTTTTTAATTTTGGATAATGGATGGTAAAAATGGAGAGCATTTGAAGGGTTGTTTGATGTTCGTGTTTTACCAATTTTAAAAAGGTGTTATTCTATTAAAAATGAGTTCCAGAGGCGAAAAATGGTTGTTAGCTACATTTTTTTAGGAAAAATTAGTATATATTTTTTGTGCGTAAATGCGTTTTTTTACATTGTAAATACTTTTTTGATATTTTAGTGATATAACTCAATAAAAATTAATCTGGAATTAGCAATAAAACATATTTTTCAAAGGCGAAATGCAAATTTCTAATTATCTCAAAATGACTTGAATGTTAGTTAACAACTTCTTGCCATGGGGTCTTCAATTGTCATTTAAAAAGAAATGTAACATAATCAAAGACGAAAAAACTAACCCATAAAAACCAAGTTTTTATTATACTCTGATCACCTAAATTTCAAGCTCCCAGGGTAGTATAATCCCTTAAGAGTGCCTAACCCTCACCTGATGTTAGCAAAACCACTGAAGCTTTCTCTGTTTTGCCATCATTAAAATGAGCTGAAACTGATTTGTAAAAAGTGCAGCATAAAATATCGAGCTGCGCACAGAGGTCTTGGGCAATAGTCATTTTACAAAGACTTGATTTTCCGGTGGATATTACTGTCAAAATGATCTGTCTGGGAGAGATCAAAAGATCTATAAGCAGGAAGGCATCTAAGTATTATATCATGCAAGGTGTGAAGCTTACGACAATATCTGTAGCATGTCATGAATGAGAGGATTCAATTCGCACGCTTGAAATGCATTTTTGTATCATGTAACAGCTTTGTTATATCATCATCTGCTATAATCAACACACTGCTGGGTGCAGGTATTCCAAGAATATTATTTTCTTTGACTTCTCTCTTTCTGCTAATCTCTGCCGATGTTACAGTCTCAGATTCAGGACTCTGGCGTCATCTATGTCATGTTTTTGTCTTGTGGATACCTTTCGAGGATGCTCATCATTCATGGCTCCTTAGAATAAGGCCCATTAATTACATTTTTACACTTTTAGCAGTTGTAGTGACAATACATCTTTTGACAGTCCAAGTTTCGCTCCCATGTTTAAGGAAAAAAATCAATAAGACAATAAGAAAAAAATCTGGTCAGAGTTTGGTCTTTTCGGCCGCCAGCGTTTGTTGCTCTCCGCGTCCACCGCGTAATTTCAAATTATATATTTTAACCAACCCCTTATAACCTAGCTTCAATAGATTCAGTATAAACACACACATTTCACCCAGAGTAAAACTAGTTATATCGACAAGGGGGTGTATTGTTTTGAAAGATTTTGTAACGGCGAGCTCTAAATAGTTTTAATCATAACAATATTTTTGAATGTATGTTCTGAGAACACAATGACTGGATTTGTCCACTGCGGGATTATTATTCAATTAAGATGAATTATAGAAGTCTTACAGAGACGACGTTATTCATATGAGAAACATGTATTATACGATGGCGAAATCTGTGCATACTATTTCATGAGAAAGAAATACAAATGTCTCTAGCATAATCCATTAAAATATACGGAAGATTCGTAGATTTGGGACATATATACAACTTTAAAAAAATTTGATGATGCATGGATGTTTTTAATTGAACGTTGCGTTGTGTAGCCAGCTCACTCGTGTTGTAAACCATTGTCCATCGTATAAGATATTTCCATAATTTCTCTCATATAAATAGCTTCGTTTCCGTGAGTCTTCTGTTATTAATCTTAATTAGTTCTAATCACTTTGAAAAGTGCATATTTCCGCTAGTATTACGTAAAACGTTTTGCTATTTTTGGACGCTACAATCCACAGTGACGCAATGAAGATAACACTATTAGCGTGCGTGAAAAGTACGTTAAATAATTAATCTTTCAAAAGTCTTAAATAATATTTTGAATGCAATAGTTTTTAGAGATTGAGTGGACTCTGACTTGCTGGAATAAAAAAAAAGCGAACAATGACCGTAATGGCGGCAGGTCGCGTGCGGGAAATCGGGCACACACAGCGACACTTCTTCGGTTGCGGAAATTTCAGCAACTTTTACCGATTGGAGGAAGCGGCTTCGGAAGGTGAAATATGCGCATAATTACAGCCAATCGCGGGCTTAGATTTTATTGTAGGATGGTAATTAGACCGTGCGTTCGCGAGCCGCGCCAGGCACGTGTATCTGGGACACACGATCGGCGGAGGAAAAGAAAAACAAGACGTAATGAACGGCAGCGTCGGCCTCGCTTGGCCGGCTTTCGGAAAATATCAAAACATTTTCAGGAAGACGTATTTAACGCTTAATTGTTATTTGCAATGGACAGGCGATAAAGCGAATCATTGATTTATCAGACAATTTTAGTTAAGTACAATGGGATGTTTGAATTAGATGAACATATTAATTGAAGACCCCATGGCAAGAAATTGTTAACTAACATTTTTGTCAAAAATGATTTAATAAGCCGTCTAAACTAAATATTGTACGCTCTTCCCATTGAAAATAAGTTCAGAACTTAAAAATAATTAGAACATGTTCAAATCATAGGGATGAACATGTTAACTACACTTTTTCATAAAAATCAAATCAGTTACTAATGGGAAGAACATGTTATCTTCAATAATAACATGTTCATGCCATCATTCTGAAATTAACACGCCTTTTAATTTGATTGGAATATTAAGGTTAATATAAATTTTACTTTGGCCGTACTGTCATATATTTGTTTTTATTTGAAGACTATTATAATATGTACTTATATATTATTTTTCAATAATTTTAAATGGTGCATACCATGTTTTGTATTATTAATTAACATGCCAGGTATTTTGAAATTTTAGATAACGGATGGTAAAATGGATAGCATTTGAAGTGTTGTTTGATGTTCGTGTTTTAACAATTTTAAAAAGGTGTTATTCTATTTAAAATGAGTTCCAGAGGCGAAAAAATGATTAGTTAACTACATTTTTAGGGAAAATTAGTATATTTTTATTTTTTGTGCATAAATGCGTTTTTTTACTTTGTAAATACTTTTTTGATGTTTTAATGACATAAATTAATAAAAATTAATCTTGAAATAGCAATAAAAGATATTTTTCAAAGGCGTAATGCAAATGTCTAATTATCTCAAAATGACTTGAATGTTAGTTAACAAATTCTTGCATGGGGTCTTCAATTTTTGTAAAAATTTTGCGTGCTACCTCAATAAACAAATATAAATGTTTGTGTTTAGAGAGGGAATTGAAATATACATATGGAATATAGCACTATATGGAAGTGAAAACTGGACATATAGCCAGAGAGAGAGAAATAGATTGGAAGGACGAAAAGAATAAACCGGACTGAGATAATTACAAATAGTAAAAATTGAGAGGAAAGTTGTGGTACGTCACATTATAGACGCAATATATAATTGGGGGATGACGATACAGATGAAGATTCGGACAAAAAATCGTCTACCAAATAATAAACAAGGCGAATAAGGACATTAAGTGAGAATTTCTGGATGGTATTCAGGACAATTGTTCAGGCAAGAATTATATAGACAACAAAACAGTTTTTAAATATGAAATAAGGGAAATCTACTATCAGTCAGGACTCAGGACTACAGACTAACCGAAGACCAATATTGCTTAAGCTCGAAGTGGACGATGGACAGGATAATGATGATTATTATTAATTTACCTCTATTATATATTAGTATAGATTAAATTAAATTGTTCACAACCAGATATATACATATATTAAGTAAGAAAAGTGAGGAAAAATAAATTAAAATGATTCTGCAAAAAGCCATAATATATTTGAAATATTATTTGTTTACGTTTGATGACTGTGTGAATATTTAACTGTAAATGGTTACGGATATTTTATATGAACCGTATGTTTTTCCGAGAAACCATTCTCGACGTTTCGTTGAATGCTATTCAACGTCATCAGGAGGACGACCTTTACCCGCCGAGGTAGAGGGCGGACTGATTACTGCTTTCAAGGGCGTAAATTATATGCATTTTGATGTGGAGTGTTCACTTCTTCTACGATAGAGGTCGCCAGTGTGCAATATGTACTAGTTACGTCGGCGGACTTTACTGCGCCGTCTCTCAAGGGTTGAATCAATGTCGTAAGAACAGGGCGCCAAATACTTGATAGTTTGTAACTGTCATCTCTATTGAAATTGGGATGTTTGTGTATTTCAATGGACTCCCTCACTAACCTGGGTATATGGTGCGGTTCTGTTGATAAGATTTTTGTCTTGTCAAATGTGTTGAAGTGACAGAGATTCCCTTTGGATGCATGTTCGCAGATTGCCGATATACTGGAGTTGTAGTTTTTAATTGCTCCAATATGTTCCTTCAATCGTGTAGCGATATTGCGTTTGGTTTGTCCCATGTAGAACGCTCCACAATCGCATGGCACTCTGTATACACCTGGAGGCTCGAACGTTGTGTTATTGATTTGAATAATTGATTTTTTTCTCGACCCCTATAATCCCCCCCTCTTTCACTATTCATCTCTCTAGTTCGCGTCGTGACAAACACACCAGCGCCTCTTATGTGAGACATTTGTATAATTATAATATTATCGTAGCATTATGTAATGTGATGTAATTATTATTCATTTCAGTGGACGGATGCCGGTATTAATTACATACCTTTGATGTAAATTAATCCATGAATAAAGAAAATATGTCAAACAAGCGCTATAAAATTGAGAGAGACAAGGAAATTATTACTTAACATTGCACATGCGTCAGATTAATAATAATGATTTATTTTTTACTTATATAATATTTCACAACGTTACATTACATACTAAAATTAAGGAGCGTTATCGCAGACGATTTTTGGCATCAAAATATAATACTTCATTCGGTGCAGTGCCTGCTATACTAGTATTTACTAGTAATATAACATAACATGCTACTATGCACATAGTAGATAAATATTATGATTGAAATATTTAATTTAACGTAAAAAAAATCGGTGAAGTAGCTTGTTGGTCTAGTGATAAAGACTCTTGTCTTGTGATCCAGTGGTCGCTGGTTCAAGCTCCATTCTAGGATACTAGCAAATTTGTCCTATTTCTAGCACAAGCGTTTAACTAGTTTGAAAACACTAAGAATATTGATGTGCCAAAAAAGTAATAATGACGGAAATAAGTAGTAATGTTCAATGAATACCGTTTAGTATCAATTTTCTTATAATCATAATAAACCCATTGATAGATTTTTGAAAACTAGATTCATAGGTAAGTAAATATTTGAATACACAATTTAAGTTTTTTGCACCCGTTCTAGGACGGGTTTTAAACACTAGTTGTAAGTACAGTTATGCAAAGGGCCAATAAAAATAATATAATTATTTGTAATTTGTTTCAATAAAAATATGCAAGGGTATAAACACAACTTTTCAAATATGCATTTAGGCGTATGTATCATACATTTTTGATGTTGAAAAAATGAAATGTTAGTGCGAAAATTAATTTATATTACAGAAAACCAAAATAAACTAACGTCAGTTTCTTGGTACACGGTTTCGTTCCTCGGCTGGTTCCGATGCGTTAGACTCGTTTAAAAGAATTATTAAGAACATGTAAATTTTAAAACAATTATGAAAAGGTCAAACTAAATACTATTAAAAAGTATAATTTCTATTAAATAAGTCACGCTTTATTACAAGAAGACGCATTTACTTGAAGACACTCGATTTGGAATGAAATTTTAAATAATATATATATTTTTTAAACTATGCAATTATAAATACTTAAACTACGTATGAATGTGTCAAAAATATACGCAATGGAGGACACACTTCCAACCAGGGGATTATTAGTTCATCTCTGTGCAATTTTATACTTTGTGATTTATATAACGAAACCAAGAATGTTCCGATGTTAAACATTAATCACGGCAATAAAGCAGACGCAATGAAAATGATTAACGTTTCATGTCGGAAAATTGTTGATGGTGCGGCGCTCTGGCGGCGATTTACGCAATTAATATTAAAAGTGAAACCTATTACCGTTATGAAAATTCGTCCGGCCGGGCATTTCCATCAGCCCGCGAGCCCCGTTTGAAAAGTTGTTCTTTAACTCCCGCCTGTGTTGACGCAATACAACCATCTGAGCTGGCGTGCGCGCGGTGTATGCATTTCAATGCAATCTAGTTGAACGAGTTTTATAATTAACCAAAATCGATAAATTGTAAATGATGACAAATGTTAGATTTGTGCGAAATAAGTCTAACGCGTTCAGATCTCCGATAAAAACAAAATTTTAATTGCGTAATTTCATTTACTATTTAAAAAAGATTAAGGATGTTATGCTGAGTGGTAATAATGATATCGAAATTTTATCGAAAGTAGTGTATAAAATAAATATAATAAAACATAATTTAACAAATAATGTTAACGGTTTGGGCATGTTGACGGTGTCAGAAAGAGAGAGTGGCTGCCAAAGACGTGGCACGACAAGATTAAGCAGATGCTGGAAGATGGTCCTGTTAGAAGCCTCAACAATCGTCGAGCTTGCATGCGAAGATGCATAAATGTGGATAAGGCGAGAGTTGTGCGTCAGGACAGAAGAGTACGGCGCTCTATTCTCTGTACGCTACGCGGATAGAGCTAATGCCTGGTGATTCCGAAGATAGTAATTCAAGGAAGTACCGACCGGCGGGCGAGAAGTTTTCTACTGCGGACGTGAGCGGTTTAAATAACGCGCGTCAGTATACGAGAGACAAGTTATTCATGAGTGATAAAAGTGCAGCGAAGATAATTAGTGCGAATTATGAATTTGGATAGTTAGTGTGTGAAATATTTTAGAAATATTTAAAGTGAATTAAAGAACGGTGCTCTAGTTAAATTCATATCCAAATTAATAAAAAATTATGTAAAAGTATTTAGTTTGTCTTCTTTCTTATTTTCAGTCACGGGACGTGGCGTGATATTGGGGTGAGACGTATTCCGTGCTCACATCTCCATAAAAAAAACTAACCCATAAAAGCTAAGTTTTTCAATCAGAAATCATTGAATCAGGTTTCATGCCTACTGCACGCGTCGGGGTCATTACTCATTTGTATTGATTCCAATTTGAAAAAACCATTAAAATTTCGAAAAATCCAAAATTATAATATAATTTTTAAATTTTTTTAAACGAAAATTTATTAGATCATTTTTATCATCGCCACGAGTCTGCCTGCAAAGTTTCAGCTCGATTAGATCACGGAAAAAGGGTTAAAAATGATACAAAGTTTTTCCGGCAGACAACAAACCGCAGACGCTACGAGTTAAAAGAAAGGGAGTAAAAAATGATGCTAAAAAGAAGTGGCTCTTTATATCTGGTCCATAAGAATGGAAAGGGTACAAGATAGGTATAAATTGCCTTCATATTTTGTTAAAATACTTATTTAATGATATAGATTAAACCGTTATTTGAACCGGGTACACATAATACTGTTATTTGAGACGCACATCTGAATATTTCGATGGTTACCGACTGAGATTAAACTGTTAAACATAACCGGTTAAAATATCATTACCAGTTAATATTATATAACACAAACATACGGCCGATCGAGCGCTTAATTTATAATTTTCATTTTGTCCGTTACTAATGCGACAAGTTGAACTCTGTACCACTTTGGACCTCCAAAAAACGATTTGTCATCGCATAGAGAATCGGCGATTAAATCACTTGTCCCGAAATTATATTGCGCCACGAAATTATATTCTATCAGTGGCAGAAAATATTTTAAAGCAACAGTTGCGCAATTTTTCCGATTACAATCGCTCTTCGCAATTTGGTTAAAGATTTTCGAAGATTTCAATCGATTTCGGTTGAACGAATAACAAGATCATATTCATTGCAGATTCGGGCATATCGGAGATGAATCATTTATAGAATTAAGTTATTTTTTTAAGGCTAACTGTGACAATATATTCCGAATCAGACATAGATGTCATACTTATTAATTAAGTTGGGTATTTATATCACATGCTACAAGATGGACTCCCAGAGTTCTGAAGTGGAGACCTCGGGAAAATAAAAGAGGCGTTGGAAGACCTCAAAAGAGATGGGCCGACGACATAACCGTTGTGGGGGGAAATAAATGGCTACAATTAGCAAATAACAAGGAAGGATGGAAGGGTATGGAAGAGGCCTATATCCAGAAGGGGAGAGATGAAGACTGAAGAAGAAGAAGATTCATATCACGCCTCTGAAACCTGGGTATTAACGAAAGCCTTAGACGGATCCATTGCAGCATTTGAGAGAAGGATCATCAGAACAGTCTGGGGTCCTGTGAGAAATCATAATGGTTGGCGTCGTCGGTACAACAGAGAGCTGTATAACATGTATGGACGACGATGGACTGTACAACGAATCAACACTTCACGCCACAAGGATGAAGAAGACCAGGAAGGCCCAAACTACGTTGGATGGACTCTGTCAGCGCTGATACATCCATATTACGAATAACTAGAGTAGTTTGTTGGTCTAGGAGGTTAGGACTCTCGCCTCGTGATCAAAAGATCGCGAACCTTACTCCTGACCAGCAAGTTAGTCCTATTCTTATAGCACAAGCGTTTAGCTTAGTTTGAAAATAGTAAGAATATTGATGTGACAAGTATTCAGTGTTCGCATTTCTATTTAATAAAAATCAACAAACATACAAGAATGGAGAAGACTTCTGGTTTCAGCCAAGACCCACCCAGTGCTGTCGAGCTGATAATGATGATTTATACCATTATAACTGTTTGGTGAATAATGTATCTACTGCTCCCCTCATTTTTTTTCTTAGATTAGTTAGAAAATTATTCATGTTAGAAAATAAACATCCTGGCATGTACTTAGAGAAATTCTTTTAGAATTCAGTACCTACCTACACGGTATCTCCCAAAATTATTGAAATAAAGATAAAATCTACCTACACGAAGTATAAAGCTAACCAACCACTTTCCAGCAAAATAAATTTTAAAATTACTAAAATAAAAGCAATAAAATTTTATTGTTTCCTTCCTTTCCTGTGAACATTACACATACACGCAATGTTTATAGGTAGCATTGAGAGAACTAACTCACTCGATTTTATATTAATGATGGTTCTAGGAACATTTAATAATTTTAATACTTGATAACTCACTTTATTATTTATCAGAGTTAGGTAATGAAATCGAAAACGAAATCAAATATAATGATTTAGTTTTACACTGGATTCTGAAGAATACACAGCATCGAGGTAAAAACGCGTTTCTAAATATTTTATTTAAGGTCAATATCGTAGAATTAATTGAGAAAAAAGTCTTTTGCAACCTTGGAGTTGCGATTCATAGAATCGAAACAAATCTTTCTTTTATTTTTTATAACGAAGTGTTAAATTGCTCGCGTCTTGACGATGACAAAAGACTGCGATCGTCGGCTTACAAATAATTCAGCAAGAAGAAGACGGTATCTGTGAGGCAGTAAACAGTTACGCGTGTGCAGCAAAGAAAATTCAGTCAGTCGAAGATTTTAGTCGTAAGGAAAAATGCTGGAAACAATATTGTGAAGGTAAAAATTTCAACGCGCGAGCAAGCGAAAACTTTCATTCATCTGCCTACCAGGCGATATATTTTTTATGATTTTTATGATATGTTTATATTGTGAAGGATCAATCTCGCGATAAACTGGAATGGTACCAAAGAAATTAGATGCATATAAAGTTTAGACGATAGAAATTAAAAAAACGAGAAAACAAAAGAAAAAAAGCAGCTGTAAATCTTTCTGTAGATATTATCTGTTTATATATATGTATAAAATAAAGACCACCAAACACACACCACCAAAATATAAAGGCATGAACTAACGGAAATGTCCAGACTGTGGTTCTACCGCTAGTTTATTTGACTTGTTTAAAAAAATGGAATAAAAATGTTAATCAATTAAAAAGAGATTACATGTCATATAAGGTCGATTTTTTTTCGTTAACTTACCAGACTGCCGTGTCGAAATTGGATAACGCGCCATCCCCGGATAGAATGGACGTCCGGTGGTTCGAATCCCGGTAGCAGTTAAAGCATTTTTTTGTTAATTTGATTTTTATGTATATCTTTTCTAATTGTTAAATATAAAATTGTTTTATAATTCACAGAACTTCGTTCTGAAATTGCAACTTCACAATAATAATGTGTTTTCTTTAAAATAATGAATATTTTCAATGTTTTCTTCGTTGCATTTAATCATGCAACATAAAGTAAAGTCTGTTTTGTGATTAAAACGGTCGTAAAAATATATAAGCAAGGCGAAATATCTATCTATTCAGCGGTATATTGTATTTCTAGTCACGCTTCGTACATCAAAAATGAGAATTATTTATTCTAACGGTGTTTTGAGCGCTTCCCTTCAAGAGAAATCGTTTATAACGTAACGCCGTTGTATTGTTGCAGAAGATGAATCGGACACTTCGTGGTCGCGTTGCGGGTTTTGTTCTCGTTGGGAAACGGAAATCTTCATTTGAAAATCTACACATGAAAAGTTCATTTGGATCCAGCCACACAAAAGAATAAATATTGAAATGAATAATTTCAAGGAAGTTCGACAGCGATTCTAAAGAATATAATAGATGGAATATATAAATAATTTTTTTAAGAATGGTAATGATGGTGGCTCTTGTGCACATCCCTAGATGTACGACAGTAGCAGTGGGTATTACACTAGATTTGAGTTACTATATTTTCTATTTTAGATGATTTTACAAATATTTAGATAAAACTACATATTATTAAAGTTATTATTGACGAGTTATTTTTCGTAGTAACAGCTATGACTTTATCAGGTAGAATATACTAGGGTATAGAATATACTAAGTATGCCGTGTTGTTACGACCTTTCGGGCCGACGTTTCGGATCCCATTGCAGGGACCATCATCAGCCCTGATAATGGACAACACGGCATAATACCCCAGTAAACACAAACTAGAAGATTCTGAGTGGCCGTGAAAACCTAAGATCATTCTTATAATATACTATTTTTGATGCGAAACATTTTTTTATAATTTGTCAAATAAATTGTATATAAATTAAAATTAATAAATAATAAAACATAATATGTATAATTCGCAGTGAAGGGAGAAATCAATGAAATTATATTACTTACATTTTTTGACATTTAATTAGAAAATAATTTCTTAGCTTATTTTGTGAAGGTAGGTACTAGGTTATATGATATTTATAATAAATACTTTTAGGTACGTTCCGTCTAAGTGCTATTCATTAATACGTTTTTAATACCTACCAGGAGGATGAAATATATATTTCAGAAGTATATTTTTGAGATTATTATAGTATGTCTTTTTCATGATGTGTGTGTGGGGGGGGGGGGGGTATAAAAGCAAAGGCAGTAGTATCCAATAAATTAAAGAAACATTTTGAATTATAGGTTTTTGTGTATCTGTCCCTTCCAAAGTCATGTTTCTTATAAACATTTGTTTTAGTAAATTACTATATTCAGTGGAAAATTTGTAATTGGCATAATTTAATATCCATTATTTTATATTTGTTAATATATAGATCTGCTGTTAATTTTTCCTTAAATAAATAAATAAATATATGTTGCAAAAAAATCTCGAATTCAGTAAATTATAAATTAGCAATTTTCGATGACTGCATTATTTTTTGGATATTGCTGCTTTTGCTTTTATACCCCACATATACAAATTAATATAAAAAGTATATATAAGCGAAGGTGCGTATTAGCCACCTAGACGCAATAAAATATAAATTTGCTGAAATTATGATGTTTAAAAATTGCTTAGGCCCTAATTCAGAGTCAATACTAAGATGATTTAAAAAGGTTAAAATACGCCTTAAAAGCGTAATTATCAGTACAATATAACATTTCTAAGGAGTACCATAACCTTTAAATCATCTACGTATTGACGCTGAATTAGGGCCTTAGTCTCTTAATTTGTCGTTTTCATAAGCACAATTTCGTGTAATAATCGCAGCGACGATCAGTAAAAAACGTGAACCATTTAGATTTGAAATTCGAATTTTCTAACAATTACCTTAAGTGATGTAAATATGAATTAGGTTTTCGTGTCTCGTTACACATTATCAAATTAACGTTATGTATCACATAACCCAAAATTCTTCATCATTATATCTCCATTAGGAGCGCGATAGCGGAAGTTATGTATAACATACGAATGATATAATCTTTCAATCTAAATAGCGCAATGTCATTTGAGCAATTTCATAAATTTCCATCCAACGACTGATTTTGTCATTCGTAAAATGACTTTTAGTGACTTGAATGGAGATCATAATTGTATGGCATTTGCAACGAGGTCTAACGCAAGGCATTTAGTGTAATTGATGGTTTTTGAAGCACAATGTAATACCTTACAATTTGCACTTGGGTAATTGTAAGGCGGCGTATGACATTTCTACTCGGGAAAGTGTATTATGTTCAGGTGGATTTTAATGTATTTATTCAGAAGGTATTTCGTTACAATTCCTACTACTTAAACTACATTGCAATGTTATTTATATATTCCTCACATCTCACTCCTTGGGATTTATTTTCATCATTTTTAAATAAAACAATTTTCGGAGATGCGAATGTCGATCCTAGAACATATACAAGTACGTTTTCATATTGCCATTATCCTAATGCACTGTAATGTTATACCCATTTTTTGTATTAAAATTTATTTTATTTATTAATATTTATGATAAATGTACTTAACATTCAAAAGTGTTAGAACCTGAGCTATTAGTAAAGTGCTATTGATTTCTCGGCAGAGTAATAGTATACGTTTTGTAAACTTAATTTTAACCAAGCGGATAATTAATAGATTTTTTAAACCCTTTTAAATGAAGGTCACAAAAAAACTAGCAAAAAACTTGGCTTTGCCCATGCCTCGACAAATTATTTGAATTAAATTGTAAGTCTAAATAAATAAATCTGGAAAATACGCCCCTTTATGAAAAATTATAAAATGCTTAAAATCTCTCGTATATTATGATATATTACTTATATTTTAGTCATCATTTTGAATTCATAGTGATCGTCGTGCGATTTTTCTCAATTTATGCAGCGCATTCGCTGTTCAGTCTTCTAAAGCCCCTTGTGAAGATATATATCTAAAAATCTTTTCAGAGAAATTAATAATAGGTAATCATAATAATCAATTTAATCGTTCTTGAGTTAAAAGGTATCTGGCAGACATTACTTTTAATATATTTAGCAATTATCTTATCATAATATTATCTCAATACTATAACAATTCCAGGTATTAAGATATAATCGAGGGGTTTATGAGTGTGCAATAAGAAAAATTAACGCAAATGTGAACAATCATGGTAATAAATTACTATAATTTCATTTAATGTAGTTAATATTACGTTCGTTTAAACGCATAAAATGATTATGCCATAATAAGCGGAAGATATTACTAAATATGACACGTCAACCAAGTAAGAAGAGTTATTTATTTAGTGAAGAAAACTTATCGATCGAGTGTTTTGTTAGTTCCACCGATAAAATAGCGCACTGTGTTTATAAAACACGTTAATTGGTTAACAATATAAAATAAAAAATCAAAATATTTTTAGCTAGCAGTATAAGCAATGAGGCAGACTTAGTATTGGTAAAAATACTACCAGTGGAAGCAGAAAGTCGCGATTTCCGGAAACTTTCATGTCCAAAACTAAAATGTTCCAAACAAAAATGTTATTTCTTCCATCACGACAAGGAGAGCCGAAACCATTCCCCGAAATTAGTATATGTACATAACATATTATGGTATAAGAAAAGGGAAACATAAACTGCTCTTTGTGGACGTAAGAACTCAATTTTGAAATAAATGAAATGGTAAATATTTCGAGTAAGTTAGTTAGCCAGACAAACCCACCGCGTTTTTCAAAAAATCGTATCATTTTTAATATTGGTCCTAGAGAAAAAATACCATAAAATGGAAAATATTCATTGTTTTCAATCCTGCAACCAGCACTGGAAGGCATTTTTTCATGTAGATTTGTTTTTACGTTCTTGGTACAATTTTATCCGGTACTAAAAATCTCACTTCCGGTTGTCAAATCAATCTACAAAGCAATACACTTCTTTGTAGATACACAAGAAATAGATTACGGAAAAATTTAGCTCCATTTCATTTAATTTGTAATCTGCGGTGCCATGAATAGTTTTTTTATTAATGGATTGGATTTTCATTGTATGATATAATCCTTCTCTTTTTTGTACTGATTTGATTTAAGAACGACTTTCCATAAATAGGTATCTGGGTTCTTAATAAAGCAACTGGTAATTCAATCGAATAACATTTAAAACTAGACTAAAAAACGTACTCTATATTTAATATTCAGAGGTAGAAAAAAATAATTGTATTTGAAATTTCGAAATTCTTAAAATACAAAACCAAAGAAAAAACGGTCAGTCACTCATTTCATTTCAGCAAAAATATCTATAAAAAGTATTTCAGTATGCTTAATTAATTATAAAATATTACGTATACATAATATTGCTTTTTTATTACACGTTGCGGATGCCTCGCGGCCTTTATTGCGTATAGTGAAAAGTCAACAAAAACAACTTTTTTTTACATAATAATATGTGGACTTGATTGATAGTTGATTTGCAACAAGACGCAGGCCATGTAGAGGATAACGGGGCATGGCGGAACAGCTATATAATAATACTTGTGCAATAACGGGGCATGGCAGAGCAGCAATATAATAATAACGGGGCATAGCGGATGTACAGGATAACGGATATACAGGATTTCCAATAGCTAGTAGCAAAAACTTAACAGGTGGATTTTTGCCTTGATAATGTGTCGAAAATAATCAAGGAACCATGACCTAATTAATTCAATAGTTAAGGAGATATGAAATATCAAAGTTTTCATTATTTTTTGAAAAAGTTGAACTATCATTACAGTAGTAGTAATCATCAATTGCCGAGAGGTTGCGATCGGAATTTAGTGGCATGTAACCAACGTGAACTATATTTCCAGACTTTAGTATTTTTCTAACCTTATCTAACCAGTGTTTTATTATAAATTTTATAAAATGTCGCATTCAGTCTATCTAATAGGACTATCTATTATCATCAATGGTCTTCTGGGGTATTATACCGTATTGTTCCGACCTTTCTGGCCGACGTTTCGGATCCCATTGCAGGGTCCATCGTCAGGGCTGATGTGTTGATCACCTGCAATGGGATCCGAAACGTCGGCCAGAAAGGTCGGAATAACACGGCATAATACCCCAGAAGACCCAAACCAGAAGATTCTGAGTGGCCGTGGAAACCTAAGAACATCAATGGTCTATTTGTATTTGGTTTGGTGTCTCCAATTGGCTATGGCTTGTACTGGTCGCTACGTGGCCGATAGTCATCACTGAACGGCTATTAGCGTCTGCGATTAGCTTTCGCCCATTGTCTGCTGCTTTTCACACGATTTGGTTATTTTTTGAAACGGGTGATGGCAAAATCACGCACTGCATAAATGTACTTGCCAGCAGAAAAAATAAAATTGACATAAGAATTCGATGTATTTATTATTCTACACAATAAATAATATCTAAATGAATTTTAAAATAATCTTTAAAAAAATTTTTTGATTAATTTTTGAAGCTGGCAATAGATGGCGTTACTCGATCCGTTTTAAGCGCAATCATAATATACTAAACTCAGTTGTGAGGGCGACCAAGGACCGAGATTTTTGAAAGTACATTACGAGGTACAAGGCTGTACTGATATGATGAAGGAAATAATATTATAATATATGACTACACCCAAAAATGAGACCTCTAAAATAATTATTTTAAAGAAAAATACTATTTAAGGGAAAGTAATTATCATCGGATAATACTTTTTGCTGGTATAACTAACAACAGTAATAAACATAGTTAGTATGTTTACTAGAAACGGCAAGGCTGAGAGGCATATCGATAGGGGGATGACTGCAAGAAATAAGGAAAATGGTGCCTTGAATGCTTTTATTTTATAAGCCGCAACAACCGTAGAACTTGTATGAGAAGATGTATGAATGTGGCCGAAGTAAAAGTGGTGTGCCAGGATAGAAGAGTGTGGCGTTCAATCCTCTCTGCCTACCCCTGCGGGGAAACGGCGTCATGGTCAGTTAGTTAGTTTTAAATATGTCGCACGAAGCAAGAATAGCGGTTCACAGTGGAGTTCTAGTGACAACTCTAATATACGAAAGTGATCGATGGAATAAGCAAAAAATAATAATTAAATTATACCGAATGCGAAATAGAAGTGATCGAATCGAGTAAAGAAAGAATTTCTAAGACGGCTAGGTCATGTGGAACGGATGCCCGAGGAGAGGATGATAAAGAAAATATACAAGACCAGTGTTGAAGGTAGCAGGAACAGGAGGCGTCTGCGATAGACCTGGAACGATCAGATAAACTACATAATAGAGGACGGCATAAATCTAAAGCAACCAAAGAGCGTAAGAAGAGGTATGAATGTGGTCAAAGCAAAAATGCTGTGCCAGGATACAAGAGTCCTCTCTGCCTACCTCTGAAGTGAAAACGCGTGATGATTACCTTAAATAAATGTGTATCGTATATAAATAAAATAATGTGTCAGCAATACCCATAGCCACTTACAATAATTACCATCATTATGCCATATTATGAACGGCAATGGCAGGGTCAACATAGTCGTAATGACCTGCAGAGAAAAAAGGTACTCGAGTAATTTGTACCGTCGCTTTGGCTTCAAAAGCTGAAGATGTACAAATGAGATGACCTTCCCCCAGGCAAGGCAAAACGCCCGACCACCGCACTTAACAATTTCACGATGGTTTTTGCCTCAGATTGAAGATGATGGCGTGGTGACCTCTTGAAGGTGGTACTTACCACGATATTTTAGAGTGTGTTAAAATTTTTCAAGACCACAGTTACTGGACTTTTGTTCTCAGAGGGATCGTCACTTAATTTTCGTAGTACTTAAACCCTTCAAGATCCGATTTAAAAATCATTATTTTAAAGATTGAATTTTTATTTTATTTAGACAATTTCGCTTAAGTACAGTGAGATATTTGAATTAGATGAACATATCGACGTGTCCTATGTAAAGTACTCTTCAAATCTGTTACTCTGCAGCGGTAGCGTTAGTCACGGACATTGTTACATAGCGAATTATAAATTTTGATTAATGATGTGTTCCAATGAAATGCGATGTAGTAATGGATGCACTTATTAGCTTTAATTTTCATCAAAAATAAATTTTGTATTTAAAAAAATACTAATTCAGAGCATTTTATTGAAAAAGATGAAGTCAATGCTTTCATTTAATGATAATTTTGAAATTACAGTGATTTTGAAAACGGAATGAGATCGTCAATTGGATATGAAGTTACGGACGGACATTCGAAATTATTATTAGCGGAGATTAGAATTTATTTTGCATAAAATTCATCACGTCAACATTGACGAAGCGTACAATGTTATACAAAAGTGCACAAGACATGATTGTTATTATAGAGCAAACCAATGAGAAATGACCCGTCTATTTGCTAAATAAAACTTTAGTACGGTTTATAATAATACGGTTTATTGAGTTATAGGAACTATTCAATGGACCGTTCAACCTTGATGTTACAAGTACGGACACACGCGTATAATTTAACGTATATTAAACCTTTGATAAAGTATGTCAAATGATAATTATTGCTTTGATCGTTACAGAAAATCGCTGTCAGCAATTCGATCGAATCGGATGTTGTAAGTTGAACATGTAATGTTATCAGATGTTTGATTATGTTGATTCTGTTCGGAGATACCGAACATATCCGATTGCATAATATATTATGCAAATACTTTACCACTTACCGAATTTTTTATGTATATATGTTCTTATGTGGGTACTTAACTCTCATCAAACGAGAAAACGCTCATCTCGAGAGCCTGTGAAGTGCAAGGAGGTACTATTCTACAAGTTTCCAAGAATTTAACGAGTTTTTTTTATTATTTTCCTAAGGCAATATGATTATTTACCTCAACAGTGTTTATTTACGAATTTACATGGCTGGCACCCGGACTTTATCAGTGGCTCATTAATTAAATAAATAAATAATTTCGAGACGCGAGTTCTGGGTCCAGACGTGAATTGTGTGATGTATTGCGCAGTCAAAATGATTGACATTGGAATAATTAAAAAATCTATGCTCTTGTATATATAGCCAAGTATAAAAAGATATTTTTTAAAACAATTTTTTTTCATTAATTACGATAAATTATTGAAGTCTCACAGAGACGAAGCTATTTAAATGAAAAGCGTGTGTGGAAGACTCAAAAGGGTGGCCCAGGGCTTATAACCTTAAGTGATCACTTTACATAATGCTAGAGACATCTATAGTCTTTCTCATGACACAGTATACATAGATTTCGCAACTGGTAATAATACCTTCATATTTTTACAGCTGCGCAACATATGAATCCTATGTCATGGGAAGGACTATAGTTATCTCTGGCTTAGTCCATTCGAATATATGAAAGAAAATGATTTAGAACATATGTATATACAACTTTAAATTTTTTAATAATGTGTGGACGATCTTACGGTGGAATACAAGTCATAATAACTGGGCCACACTTTTAAGACTTCCATACACGTTTCTCATATAAATACCTTTGTCTCTGTGATACGTCTATAATTTATCTTAATTAATAATAATAATCTCTGTAGACAAAATCCAGAAATTGTGTTCTCAGAACGTATATATAAAAATATTGATGAAAATGTTCATTATAAACGTCTTTTAAGAAGAGGAAATACCATTCAGATAATAAATAATAAAGTTCCGGATTCGATTTCCGGTGGTGGTCAATTTTTTTTCGATACACAGATATTTTTCTGTTCGTTTCCAAGTGAGTCATTTAATTTGTACCCATTAATTATCACAGAAATCCGCTCTGAAAAACGGTAATAAAAAGTTAACAATATCGTTGAAATTAATAGATTTTTTGTATAATTTTGCAAGATTAAAATGCATACCTTAAATTAAATACACGAGGGGGGGAAGGGGTGAGGAGGTGTGCAACAGTTTGAGTCTGATATCGATAGTCAAGGTAATCGGTAAGACTGCATTTGTCACACTCGGCTGTGGGGCAACCGAGTCTGCAGCGGATGTCGACATGCACTTTGCGAAACTCGATATCAATTGTCAAATATAAATTTGAGTCATTTTCGCTGCGCGCTTTTGAGGGTCGTCTGGTGCAATAAACACGCTTTATTAAATAAACTAATTTAATAAATAACTAATTTAAACTGCGAATATTTTTAATCCACCTCACAGTAAAATTTGTCGAGAAATATGCGTTAGAAAATAGCGTAATATTTTCATATACTCTCACTAAGACCTACGAGATACTTACACACTTATATATATATTATTAAACATATTTTTTCATTTATTTATGGAAACGAGTCCCGTAATATTTAATACGAAATAAATGAAATAAAGAGAAACATACAAATATCAAATAATAAAACTGAAAAGTTAAATGCTGGAACCTGGATTCGAACCACGGACCTCTGTGTTTCGCGCACAGCGTGCTACCAATTTCACTATCCCAGCGACTTAATAAGTCGTCAATATTTTTTTATTTGATATTTGTGTGTTTCTCTTTATTTCGTATTAAATATTACGGGACTCGTTTCCTTAAATAAATGAAAAAATATGTTTAATAAAATATATATACTTTATTTGCAGTTTAGCAAAGAATACTTCCATTGTTCGGAAATCGATTAGCGAGAAAACGTCAAAGCTTCGTTTGATATTCTCGTAACAGTCGATTACTTTCCGAATAAAAATGGAATAATATAAATAAGTGAATGAATAATTCAAAGAGAACCATCTAACTATCAAATATTGACGACTAATTAAGTATACTAATAATTAAACTGAAAAATTAATTGCTGGAACCTGGATTCAAACCACGTACCCCTGTCTTACGCGGACAGCGTGTTACCAATTTCACTATCCCAGCCTACTAAATAAGTCGTCAATATTTGATAGTTATATGGTTCTCGAGTTATTAATTCACTTATTTTTATTATTTCATTTTTTATCTGGGAAGTAATCGACTGTTACGAGAATATCAAACGAAGCTTTGACGTCTTCTCGCTAGTTGGATGAGACCTTTGGAAAGAAGTCGTATATGGTCTGATTATTGTGACATGTTTTTCAACAATTTTTACATATATATACATGGATTGTAGTGTCGGACCCCCAGGATGTTTGCGTGTTCTAAAAAAGATCTATTTATTTGATGCCAAAGCGTCACGGATGTCAAACAAATTTCTATCATTCCAATCTGGAATTTCGACTAAATAAGTGTTTGATGAATGTTATATAAAATAAGTACTAATATTTAAAAAAAAACTGCTAGAAATGAGTTTGTTTCACACGCATCTACTGATTTCTTCATCTGAAGAGTTCAAATATTAAATTAAAGTCAACATATTCGTTACACGATAGATATATTGACATACGACATATATGTCTTAATGTCTTGACGTTTCTCATAGAAACACGGGCGTAAATAATTACGTCCCGTGTATTTTCGTGTGTGTGGCAACAGACACCGTTACAGCAATATTGTTATTTTGATAATAAGGAGAAATTTCTCCATTATTAACAACGTAAAATCAATCTTTAACAGTGACATTTAATTTTATTTTAAACATATCTACCCTTGGTGAACTTTGTAACGAGTCAATATTAAATAAAGAGATGAGCAAACTCGTATTTTCACTAATCAAGATAAATTATAGAAGTCTCACAGAGACAAAGCTATGAATATGAGAAATGTGTGTAAAAATCATTTAACACGATGGTACAGGGCTTACTACCTGTGTGATCTGGCTTAAATGATCACTCTACACAAAGCGACGTTCACCAATTCCATCGTAAGAACATCCACACATTATCAAATTTTTGAAAGTTTTTTATAGGTTTGTTCAGATCTGAGAATCTTTCGTTTATTTGAAACTATGTTAGAGACATCTGTAGTCTTTTCTCATGAACCAATACATAGATTTTAGCAGCTGGTAATGATACTTATATATTTTTTACATGAAATTCCTACGAATTATTTTAACATATATACTAGAGTACGTCTACAAATCAGTATTTTAAACATTTTTAACTCCTTTCATGCACCAGTATATATTTTTTAATAATATTTTTATATGTTTTAATAACACAGATACTGAATTTCAACAAAATTCGGCTTAGTTCTTAGAACATACCTACATATAAAAAAATATTGTGTATTTTAACGTTTTTTTCGTATTCTTATGTAGTTTAATAATACCTTTTTTTTTAATATTAAAAGAAATGAATTCAAGCTCATTGAAGTTTTAAATGTCGTAACAGTCGAAACAGTCATAGTAGGATAATGCAATAATAAACAAACGCAGCTAACGACTTATATAACGCTTCAGGCATAATTATTTTAAGCGCATACAAAAGACATTAAAATACACGCGATATATAAAAATTATAAACGAAAAAAAAGACTGTAGATTAACTTAATGTATAACTCGTAGTTTTAAAGACAACAGTCTGCTGATTGCCCACTTCTTTGAATAATGCAAGATCGTAGTGACTACAATATCTAGACGGGACTATTCTAATTGATATGCGTTATTATAAAACTCGTAAAATCGGCGAAGCAAATGGGCCTACCGATCGTCCGCGCAGTGTGTTTGATAAGCGCAAATTTCGCCGGATTCAGAAAACAGCAATATTACTATTTCTGTATCTTGACAGTTATTGTATAACACGGTGATGCCTTTTGATTGTTTTAAGTTTGACAGGTTTGAAATTAATGAATTCAATCAATTAGAAAGCTCTAAAACATAAAGAAACGTTAAGTTATTCACAAATTGTGAATAAATAAGCTTTATGATTAATTGAATTTTTTTAAATAGAGATGCGAACACGGAATATGTGTCACATCAATATTCTTACTATTTTCAAACTAAGATAAATGTTTGTGCTATGAAAATAGGACTAAATTGCTGGTCTGGAGTGAGATTCGAACCCGCAACCTTTGGACCACAAGACCAAGAAGCTACTCAGGCAAGCAATTGATTAATTTAAAACCTGTCAACCTTAAAACGTCAACATTGACGTCATTACAATGTTATACGATAACTGTCAAGATGCAGAAATAGCAATATTGCTTTAATTATTTTCAGAATACGGCCGATTGTATGGAAATAAATGTAGCGGCGTTCCGCGATGGAAAAGACGCGACGGAAGATCCGCGCAGTGTGGCGCCGGCCCTAGCGTACACAGATAAGTGCGTCTACTTAGTTTTTTTTTAGTGTTAGGGTAAAAATCACCCCTATCTTGTTATCGTGTGAAAAGGGGAGTCATCTTCGACGACCGTGGCATGTCCGATAGAAAATATTAAGTTATTACGTCACTACTCAGCTAAAGCACATTGATATGCTTTGAATTTTTGATTTTAACTGTTGTACCAGAATATTAAAACGTATTTTTAATGACTTTAGTCTAAATAATCACTATACAGACATCAAATAGAATGATTGCGAGATCAAAGCCATGAAAAGCCAAAAACAAATTGCGTAAATTATCAGGTTCAAAAATTGTGCTCTGATTTCATAACACGTAACATGTTTATAGTTATTACAGTAAAGACGACAAATAATCCATACTACAAGTATGCTCGTGTCATATTTCCCATGTGAGAAAATGGAGACAGGGGAGAAGATTCACTGCTAAAAAATATAAAAATTAAAAAGAATATGAAAAAAAAGAAGACAAATAAGATGCGGTGGAATTTTTCTTAATATCAGAATTTCAACACACGAAAAACGCGCTCGTCTCGTAGAGAAATGCATAAAAACTTACCTAACAAAAATTTGGTACATAAACTTATGACATATAATACATTTTCTCTTTCAACTTTCAATAACAATATGGCCCACTTTAACTCTGTATCTATGTAGAATGTTGAGGTCATACAACAAAATAGATAATAATCATAACGTCCTCATTGACGTATTTCAAGACAGTTTCCACGAATATAAGAAAACTATTACCAAACTTGCGCAATTAGCTGTTTAGTCTCTTTATTCAATCTCACTCTGCTCAAGCTCACTCTATAAAATCACTTTTTCTGTTCTTTCTTGTATATGTTTTAGCCTTTGCTTTTATCTCTATGTTTGCTGTGTTCACATTAAAATGATGAAAAGCACTTAAACTATGTGTTTTTCATTGTTTGTGAACCATTCAAATAAATAAGCATGTAATACCCTTCAAGATTTAAATGTCTTTTAGGTTCTATGTACAGTGCGGTGATAAGAAAATTTTAGCCAAGTGCCAAGACCAAACTGATTATTTTGAAATATGTGCAGAGGTCCATCCTGTTATATCGCCACTAAATTGGATCCTAGAGAGAGTTAGAGCAAGAATCCAGACTGCCAGGGTGACTTTTCTAAGGGAGGCAGCGGGAGTCTCGCTGGTGGATGGAGTAGGAAGTGCCAACATAAGGCAGTCATGGAGCTGCGCATCAAGAAACCACAATGTGGTAGCTTGAGGAACGATTACCAAGAAATATCCTCTTGGCAACCCCGGAAGGAAGGCAAACGGTGAGTCGCCCCACATTAAGCTGGGAGAAACAACATCAAAGTCTTCTGTGTATAGTCTTCTTTCAAAGAAGCAATTGAAATATACAAGCACCCGGTAAACATTAATAGGGATGACGGTCTTAAGTTAAGAACATCGTGGTATCCGGCGCTACAGGATAAATCAAATCGACGATCCGCACAGTCCGACATCCGTTAGTAGATACACAACACACTACATCAAGACACACACCTTGCTTTCGACACGGTACCGCAATCCAGTATTTAACATAACACAAACTTGGAGACACCCTGACTTCGGTACGGTATTGCAAGGCAATACTTAACCTACACTTCAACACTCACTCATCACATCAGCCCTGATGATGGACCCTGCAATGGGATCCGAAACGTTGGCCAGAGAGGTCACATGTACACGGCAGAATATCCCAGAAAACTATACACAGAAGATTCTGAACGGCCGTGAAAACCTAAGGACATTTTTAACAACAAAGAGCGTACTAAGACAGGAGTAGAACTTAAGGGTCGCTAAAAACTCAACCAGAGAGTGAGCATTAATACAGTATCTGAGACTAATTTAACACTTGATCACCAGCTGTATTCACAACCCTGGCTTGATACAAATTGATGGGGAACATTACGGTAGTAAATATAATTAACTAAATAACTAACTAATTAGATAAGAACAGTCAAAACAATTTCTCCTCTTTTAAATAACATAATTAATTTCACTACCTAAAAAGGGAACGCGTCTATTTAATTTTCATTATTAAGTATTTAATTGACTTGAAACATTATATACTTTTATGTTCACTGTTAAAAGAAAAAAAACTTTTATATCTGTTTGTACTTTCTCTCTTTCAAAATTGCTAATTTGCATTCACCACATAATTATTAGCTCTTGTTATAATGCAAGAATGTAACATTTGGCAAACTGTCTTCAATTTGATGTAAATTGCCAGGTATTATTAAATAATACCTGTGGAAAAATGTTATATTTAGAATTATACGTTGCTCCTTATATAATATGGTATGATTGTTGTAATCAAAGCGAAGTGCTTTTATTACATGTATTGTATCAAAGTAAGTGAATAATGTATACAAGTAATGACGTTAATAAAGTTTAGAGCTCGTATAGAGTGTTTTTTAGAGACATAAAACTTTAAAATGAAATAAAACACATAAAAATCGTGGTAACGGCCACAATATTGGCTCTATTGAAAAGATAAGTTTATGCCATTAGTGTTTAAATATGAATATGATTCCACGATTTTTGGAATAAAATCGTTGTTTCGACGTTAGTTTATTAACGGTGAAATGGCAAACCAAACTGAGCACAAATTAGCTGTCAGCTGTTAAACGTACCTCTAAAAAATACCCTTTATTTAAAAACCAATGGCATAAAATTATCTTTCCAATAAAGCCAATACTATGGCAATTACCATGATTTTAAATTTCTTTACTTCTAAAAACACGCTCTATACATTGATATATCAATATGTACATACAACAGATGTCACTTATACTTTCTATTTTTTAAGCAAAAGTAAAATAATATGATGTACAAATGCTGTTGAGATAATCTGTACACAAACGCATTTGGAAAAAGTACGTGACCTAATCCAATATACGGCCAATTAGCGTTCAATAGCTGCGCGTGGCCGAAATCTCAGCCGCATTTTTACAGTGGTCACACTGCAGTTCGCTGGACACAGACTGCCATCTACCGAATCAACTCCAAACTAGCACGGTACGACGTCCGTCGCCAGGGTGCAGTACACGCCTGGCGTGTCGCCGGTCACCCCGCTGTAGGCGCTACTTCTCTACCGGTCTCCTGCGAGGCCAAGGCTTTCAAATGCAGCGATTTTTTGATCATTTATCTGTACTGTAATATTAAAGGTACTTAAACCTTCAATTGAATAAATTAATCCGTTCATAATTGCATATTATTTTGATACATTGCGTCATATTAACATATATGCTAGCACTTGTGTTCTGAAAACAGGGACCAGACGCCATATTTATAAGATCTTTGTCGTCAATGATGGTATCCTAAGCAATTACCAGCAATAGTCGAGTTACCAGCTGAGCTAGTCGAAATAATAGTGGATATGCTAATTACAACGTTTATTTTCCTAGTGGAAAATGGAGCAATTAATATAATCTTCGGGTTGCAACGTGCGTCATTATAAATGCAGATAATTAAATATCTAAACTGCCGTCGATAGAAAGCGTCTAGTGTGTTTATGGAGTAATAATTATTAAACATTTAGATTATATAAAAATTGCAAAACATCACAACATCTACAGAAATGTCATCAAATGTCATTAGTAAATCATATATATACGACAGCGATATGATGTGATCGAGAATAAAACGAATTTGTAAGGAGATAAAGTAGGAGTAACAGATAGATTGAAAGTTGACTCAAAGAAAGAATGTTTTAAGCAGATAGAGCGAACAGTAAATGTCGGGGGTATCAAGGAAAGAGATAGTAAAGGGAATAGTTTTAAATAACTTTACGTATAAGCTTATATGTAATGTAAGAAAGCTTGTATGCTTGTCGCTGTTTTTTACAGAAAATCGATAAAATCTAAGAAGTTTGGTATGCATGTTCTTGTCTTTGTCTATTCGACCACACCCCACCAAAATAAATGGAAATAAAAAAAATAAAAAAATAAAATTTGCATTTTAAAAGTAATTTTTAAGTCAAGGATAAATTATATAAAGAAGAATGTAAACGGCACATAACAATGGAAAATGTATGAATAGAAATATTATTTATTTAATTATTTAATAAGTATATATATATTGTTTTTAATATATATATATAATGTTTTTTTAATATTAGCTAATGATAAACAATGTATCATTAACTAAACAAAGCTATATAAATAAAAAATAAAATATAAGTCTTACAGAGACGAAGCTATTTGTGTATGAGAAAAGTGGATGGAAGTCTCTTATACGGTTTCATATTCAGGGCTTACAACCTGCACACTTACACAATGCAACGTTCACCAATTCCATTATCAAATTTTTTAATGTTCTATATATAGTTCGAATCAAAAACATTTCATATATTGCACTGGTGTCTGCTAAAGACATCCCTTGTTATTTTTTCTCATTAAAAATTTAGTATACATAGACTTCGCAACTGGTGATAATATCTCTATGTTTTATTTTTCAAAGTGTAGTTTTTTTCAGCAATATTATAAAAATAATTTATTTTTATTTTTAAGAGACAATTAAATACCTACTTGGAAAGTACAATTTAACCCGTAGAGTATAAATTATATACTCCACTATTATACTCGTATTTAAAATACAATTACTGCATGCAAAATAGTATCTGACGGATGCATCAGGTCGTGTTGGAAAGTGAGTTAGTCAGTCATTATAAAAGATGCAGCACACACAGGTACCAATATTTTACAGATGGAGAGACGGGTTTTCCCCGGTGACTTTTTTATGCATTCATTGCATCCAGTATTTCCTTTATTCGAACAGCTGTTTCATTTAATACGTAATGCTTGTAACGGTATGGGTGTTGCTTTCGGTTACCTTTATCAAGTTTTGTGGTTAAACTGGTTCTCATATTGCAGACGGAGCACACTTAAGGCGGGGTTGTCACAATCGCATACGGGAATCCTTTCGAAAAGTTTAAAACGCCTTACGTAATTTATGAAGTAAGTTTTGGTCGGTTGAGGTAATATAAATATTGAGGTAATATTAAACAAAATATTTGTAATGCATCTCAAATGAGACAGAATCTCGAGAAACTGCAAGTGATGCAAAATATGACAATAAGAATTTTCTGAAAAAAGTCGATACAATGAGAAGAGAAAAAAAAATATGAAAAACTCGTAGATACATATAAAATTGTCTCATATTTGTACACGACATTTTAACGACCTAATGCCAAAAAAATTATGTAAAAAGCATTTTACACTAAATGTTGTTCGAAGAGATGCCAGAAAATATGAAGAAGAAGAAGAACAAGTAAGTAAGGCGAGTGAATTTAAAACCATGTTACAATTATTGCAAGAGTATTAAAGCATTAAAGTTCATAAGATATAGATTATAAATTGCTTTGATTCAATATTATTATAGATTGTAGGGATGAATAATACTCAATATAAGTATTGAAAGCTCGACTAGTTATTGATTTTTGCGAGTCTTTGGTTAGTCTCGGATCCTCAACGCACGTGCGCGCATTGTATTACGCTGGTGAAAATTCAACGAAATTCCGGATAGACGAATTATACAGTACAATTCTCAACGATCCTGATATATGCAAATATCACACCTTTTAAAAGTGAATTTAGCGGTACTTCAATGATAATTTCGATAACCGAATTTCGGTAAATAGTCCTACTAATGTATACTAGATATTAATAAATACCATATACTATATGGCTAATAAATAATAACCGGAAAATATGACTAAAATTAATTAGAATTTTAGCCATATTTACCGGTAAGTTTATCAAAAACCGGTAATGCATGCCCCACTAAAAGAGAGATGCGTACTTCTTATACCTACACATGTCATTAAAATAATAGCAAGAAAAAGTTTATTTGAGCGTTTACCGTGTACAGTTGATTACAGTTTGTATTTACTTTGATTGAACTGAATTTCATACAAAAAAAAAAAATCTATTTTATTCTATAAATTCCTGCAAGTCATCAAAAATTTAACAATACGGGAATGATCTTAGATGCGGGACGAGTGTCAACCTTGATACGGGCAAGGCGTGATCTGGTGCAGCGAGGCTGTTTGCCCACACTTACATTCATTATTGTAGGCGGTACACTTTCCATTTCGATGCTCTCAGACGTCAGCAACCTTTTCGGTCTGAATTACATAAGAATAAACTGTCGAATTTAACGGTACTTGTGATGACGCAAAATAACTACAGTTAAAATATAACATTTATATATGTCTTAGCTACACATACAATGAACTATAATTATTTTAACATAAATTAGTACTTGTGATGTTTTCGTCCCTTAACCTTAGAAGGAGAACCTTCCAGGAATGCGGGAATCCAGAATAAGTCAATGATTGTTCTTCAATATAATTTATTGACTTGGAACAATGTGAGAATATAAATACGGCATCCAGATAGCTAAAAGATATATTGTTACTGACGTGGAAGTTGAATTGTAAAAGCCGCGCATCCCTATTTATACCCATTCACTCTCTCATACTGCTGGCTCTCTTATTCATTCCGACAGAGGTTCATCCAGATATGAGTAAATTACACTAGTGTACCTAAACACTGCAAGACCGGGACTACAAAAATAAATGGGAGTAGTTTGTTTTTTCATTGCTGTCATTCAGTCACAAATTAATACGCGCATTCCACAATTCTTCGGATGTATTGAGTTGCACATGATTTTGATTTAGTAGTAATATACATGGTGTCTCGTAGCTAGTAGCAAAAACTTTAGAGAAGTCTACCTTATTATATTTTGGATAGAAATTGTTGTTTTAATTATGGGTAAAATTACAACAGTTCAGAAGAAAAGCGACATAGAAATTTGCATTTGACGTTAGACTATCGTGAAAGTAATTTATATCGAATATTAAAAATTCATTTGCTTTGATGCGAAAAATCCAGTTGAAATTTCTGTACGGTTTAAATAATTTTGTTTGACTTGCATGAATTTTTAATATAAGATATAAGTTACTTCTATGATACTTTAATGTTTAACATAAGATATGTCAGAAACATTGAAAAAAATTGCAAACTTTGATGTTAGTTATGTCGTTAATCGCTGACATTTCACCCAAAGTGAAAATAATATTTTGTATACAGATTGAACCAGGAAGATTCTCCTGATGTTTCTGCAACTAGTTACGAGATACCTGTATATATTTAATAGGTTTCAATAGACGCTTGGGTGCCTTAGTCCACAAACATAAATCAATGTATTTTAAAAATCAGATATATTTACTTCAAGTTAGAATCGTATGTTTTAAAAGGTGTTTAGGAGAGTCGTTGGAAAGAAAACCAAAATATTTTGAATCTGTATTTTACTTTTAGTTGATTTGGTATTGTTATTAGAAGTGTAATTCAAAATGTATTATAGAACATTTCAAAAAAAATATAAGCAATAGAAAAATAAATTCAATTAATTACTAATAACAACAGAATTAGGTATTTAAATTATTTATTTGATAACTATGCGATGACGTCATTTCTGTAAACGGAAAAACGACATTCCTGTCTGTGTAAACGTCACAAGTCTAGTGATATTTACAACATAAGGTGTGACTGTGGCTTTACATGAGACCAAATTACACAATATTTTTTTACTGACCGCTAAGAGTAGGAAGTAGTATGATCAGTACGCGGTTTTATTTTCTAAAAAAAATCTTCTTATTCCGAGAAAAATAATAGTGTCGTAACGACAATACGTTTGAAATGGTTGGAAAATTGTGCGTTATTAAAAAAAAAGTGGACGCTTGTACTTGCGCACGCGCGTTAGAAGTTTTACATTTTTGGCATACATAATACAGCACGTGCTGTTGGCGAGAAATTTTTTAAATATCAATTTCTTTTTGAAGTAATTCTTCTTAAGGCGTGTTTAGAGTGAGATTCTAGGATGCAAAGAATGGGCATCTGCCCAACTTAAACTAGAATTTACACAAAAAATCTAAAATACACATAACATGCAGTATTCACGTACCGAATTGCATTATGCTTGTATAAAAAAAGTGTAATTGTGATCAAATTCATAATGTGTCATGAAAACATATAAAAAAAATAACAAGATGAAGGAACGGCAATTGAGATATTATGGCCACGTTAGACGCAGAGCTTCCGATCACATTGTTGACCAGGAGATCTCCATGGATCTTCCCCGAATTACATCCAGAGGAAGACCAAAAAATTCACGGGTGGTGCAAAGGGATGGTGAGATATAGAGGCACGTTATCCAGGACAGAATGAAGGCCTAAGGACGAGGAGAGATGACGTCAAAGTCGACAACGACAGTGAGTTGGGTTGAAGCCAGGGAGAAGAAGAAGAAAAAGAAGAAGAAGAAGAAGAAGAATAATAATAAGAAGAATAAAAAGAAGAAGAAGAAGAAGAAAAAGAAGAAGAAGAATAAGAAGAAGAAATTATGAAAAAAATATCAACAAACAGAAAATAAAAACAATAACAGCGCTGGAGCATATACAATTTTCATAACAGTCTGTTCAAACAACGTGATGTTATCACTTAAAAGAATTGCTAGTGGTTAAATAAATCATCACTCGAAAGACAGCCACATAAGCCTTTGATTAGTCAATCGTGACTGCATGGTGTAAAAAATCCCGTCGCACGATGCGAACGCATTTGCATTCTAAATTTTAGACGCGCCTAAAGAAGTATAACTTCAAAAAGGTTGCCGCGCTTGCTGACACTAAAAATAGCCTCGGCGCGCAAAATAAATAAAAACAATATGCGATCATGCCAATCACTCGTACTTTCACAGGCCCAAATATTGACCAACGACAACCAAGAATTTTCGTCAAGTGTTATCAAGTTCCGTGATAACAATTCTTGGAAATTGCGTAACGACTGCGGTGACAGCGTCTGAGCTGGCCGTCGGGTATCACCTCTTGCCTCACACCTCACACGGCGATGATCGCCGACGCCGTATGAGTTCGGAAAAGTCACCGAACAGTGCATAAAAAATACACGCGTTGTTCGAGCGCACTTGGACGCGTCTGAATTACGAAAGTAGGCGAGTGAGACTTATATGGGTCGATCTTTGAATTAATTTAAAATGACGTTTTTGAGCTGACTCATGTGCTTGTCTTGTTTTTTTTTTAAAATTATTTTATTCTACAGCATATGGGCGGGGTCACAATCATAATTAAGGGGTTACACCATCCTGTCGGCTGAAATTTAGCTAGATATTGGGTGATTATTATTATTACACTCAGGGCCGGTTGTATCAACTTGTTTTTACAGCAATCTTTCGTTTAAACCATAGATTATTGCATTTTCCACCACACAACAATAGATTTTTACGAAAATTACTATTATATCTAAATTAACACAATAGGTCCCTATTAAGGTACACATTAAACTGACAAAATATTTTTAAAAAAATTTGAAAAAAAATCTTCAAGTCATATCCTTTTCCGTCTAGCTCCTCCGCCGTGACTGGGCACGTTTGTCCGAGACATAAAAAGGTCATATACTTGTTAAGAAATGAAATATCTAAAATATATATTGCATACGGATTTTTTATTCCAATAAGCCTTTTGTTAATTAATACGAATCATTGGATTTTTTTCCAAATTTTTCCCAATTTTTCCAAATCGGATATGCTTCATTATAGATATTTAAATTTTAAATAATAACGACCTTCTTTATTGTCTCGGACGAATGCGCACAGGAGGAAAGTTGCATTTTAGTCACGGCGGAGGAGCTCCGCGGGATTTGACATGACGCAGCCATTTTAATTTTTTTAAAATTTACTGATAAAATAATTTTGATTGCAATAAGTATCAATAAAAAAAATAATTTGTCTGTAAAAAAATCACTCAATTTCTGCCTAAATATCAATCAATACGAAATTAAAATGATCCGGATATGACATGGAGTAAACCAAAATGACGTTTTCACATGTAAATGATTCAGAGAAACGATTCTATGACGTAGTTTTTTTTTACAGGTAATGGAGTAAGAGAAATCAATAACGCGAATTCTTAGAAGCAAGTTGTTAGCTTAAATATTTCAAAATGATTAGCTTTCTTTTAAACTAGTGAAGTCTAAAGATTTTATTTTTCCCTACACACTTTTCCTCTAAGAAATGTAGGTACTCAACAATGCTCTAGTTGAGAATGGATTACTAAAACATTTTGTTAATAAAATTTGCTTATTTGAAAATACAAATGCAGGTAGACAGTTTGGTACTACTAAAAACTTCCACCAAACAGTCAAAGTTTAGCACGTCAACTGTTGCATTTGACTCCCTCAGAAATAATTAGCAAGAAGATTTGAATTGAAGAATTAAAGAGTTGATTGTATACGGTATTTATCTTATGGTACCTTCGAGACCAAAACGCAACCTAGAGGACGTCCAATGTATCTATGGATAGCTGAAATTATCTATTCAGTGGAACAAAGAAAGTGTCAGACTTCCAGCACTATGTCCAGCACGTTGTCTTCCATGACAATGGAAACGACTGACAACACTCGACTAATGAATGGCACTTGTCTTAACTGTCTTATTAATTCTGGAAGACTATTACCTGGTATTATCTACAGGCAGTGAAACAGCCTATTTATTTTGCTAAATAAACATTACTATATATAAATATGATAGTAGATAGACTATTTTATTTAAACCTTGGCCTTGAATTAAAATTATTCGTAGGGATGGAAGGAGATGGCATTTTTTGTTAGATTCAGCAATTCAGGATAACGAGAACTCAAGGGATGGTCAAGAGCAAATCAGTTCAGACTTGACCCAAAAATAATTTCTCAACGAATTGATGATTTAAATGAATTCGAACATCAGTAAAGATTTATTTACCTCATCTGTAATTCACGAATGATTCAATGTCGTCGACGTTACGCGAGTTAGATTTTAACTATTTTCATTGTCATTAGGAAACTTAACACGTTATGTATTTCCAAATAGTGACAACTATTTGCACATTTTGTAAAGCTATTCAAGGAGCACCGTATTAAATATGATCTTGAGGAATAAACTCTTTTGTTTTCTTCTCTACTCTTAGAAATAAACAAAAAAAATCTTTCAAAGACCCATCAAAAGCAATGCAGGCATCCAATAAATAAATGTACTCTCAAGGAGCTAGAACTTTGAAAAAGTGTGAAGATTCACATGTCTTGGATAAATACTATAGAAGAACGTTCCAAACAATCGATCGAAATCTGAAAATAGCGATCATTGCTAATTCGGGATCTTGACAAATATTATATAACATTGTAACGCCGTCAATTTTGGCGTTATTGGAACTAAAAAACAAATGCTTTTAGTTCTACATTTGAGATGTGTGCCGTGAATGACCACCGTAAGAAAGCGGCTGAGATTTCTGCTACGCGCAGCTAGCCGAAGACAATTCGTCAAACTTCGGGTACATATCGAAGGCTAATCTAAACCTAATTGGATTAGGTCACGCCCTTTCTCTTCATGCGTTCGCGCGCAGGTCACCTCAAATGCATTCTCACGCTGGTCCTATTAACTGGTCCTATTAACTCACAAATACGTTCGAAAAAGCTGTTAAAGCTTTTTGGAAACGTCAATTTAATACTGTTATTATTTTAATGTCTCCTTAAACTTACATTTATATTGTTATAATTAGTTAACGTTCACATTTGTTATTATTTTTTTTATATATAATTTCTAATGACAATTGTTTATCAATTTTGTACAAATTATAAAGTAAAAAGCTTTAAAGGCGTATGTGTGTGTATACAGGTGTAACAGAACTAGTCCACAATACTTTACAGGTAGATTCCTGCCTTGATCATGAGTTGAAACCTACCTGTTACCTAGTATCAATAGTTAAGAAGATATGCGATGTCAAAGTTAGCATTTTCTCTCTCAATATTTTTGACATATTTTTTGCAAAACGTTGGACTAATTATTACAGTAGCCTATATCTAAGATGAAAAACCTTTAACACAAGAAAAATAAAATATTAAAAATCTTCCAATTTCAATTGGAATTTTTTCTGGGTTCTTATTATTTTATTTAACTTTTCTTGGAAAAAATTAATTTTTCGTAATCGATAGAAGTTACTGTAATGATACTTCAAAGTTTTGTAAAAAATGAGTCAGAAATATTGAAAAAAAATGCAAACTTTGATATTGCATAACTCCATAACTATTGATATTAGGTCATGGTTGCTTCAACATTTTCGACTCATAGTCAAGGCAGAAATCTACCTGTATAGTATTGTGGACTAGTTCTGTTATACCCTGTATATGTAAATAAATAAATAAATAAATATGTTGTCATCAAGGTAACGAGTATAGACGTACCACTATAACTTGGCGTGCGAGGGAGGGCGTCGCTGCCGCGTAACAGAAGTTGCCAGGGTGTAAATTTATTACACAATACATAATGTACAGAATGTCCGGTCACCGGTGTCGTATTAAATACAGAAATTTGGTCGGGCAGCACTAAAGAAACCATGCAGTAATAGCGGCCGTTCAATCTGTCAAACTGTCAGACGGTAATATCGGCCCATTATTCGCTTTTTTCAGCTTTGCAATAATTTAATACTTCAATGGCGATTGTTCTTGCACCATCCCGGACTGTTTAGGATGTTTTGGACATAATAATTCAGTGTATATTGGTAATCAAGATGACAAAGCTCGCGCTCAAAGACGAGAATGAACTGAATGACAGGGCGAGGGGTTACCGCCGAGTGCGGGCGGGGCGGGTTTTAGTTCAAAATTCGCCGCTCGCCAAGTTACGTTGGGCAAGCAACACATATGAGTTTTATTTGATCACATTTTAGTCACTTATTTTTGCGTCTTTAGAAGAGACCTGACAATAAAAATTAAAGTTTCATTGTCATCATTCGCGATGACCTTTTAATGGCAGACTGGGAATGCGCCCACATCGCATTGTTTAATCGCGAGTCGCCGCAAAAGTTGCAATTAAAACAGGCGGTCGCCTAAAGCACAAAGGAATCCCGACATTAGCAGTAGTTGTTAGCCGGTGGAAAGTCGGTGTCACAACGAATGGCGGAGAAAGCCGCCGCCATGTTGGAACCGTAATACTGAATTCATCAGTATTCGGATTACGTCTTGTGGCGTCGTTTGCGTTCGGCGCGTCCGAAAAAACCACGTCTAAACGCCTCACGTGGCTGTTGCACGAAAATATTACAGTGCACTGTAATATCATTTTTGTTATTTATTTTTTATGAGACCGCTGGGTACAAAATACATAAAAAAACAACACATTGCCTATTTCAAACTCGACCCAATATCCCAATTACAAGTGTCTTCGGCTTGCTCTAGCATAGTGCGTATATTAAATGTACGAGTAGGAAATGCAATTCCGAGTCGGGATTTCCCTTTCGGGATCCCTCGAGATTAGAATTTCCAATCCCGCGGGATCCCTACGGATCGGGATCCCGAATACTTTTGTGTTTTTATTTTATTTATAGAGTTGAATAGCAATTAACGACAATGCTTTGCATTTTTATATCAGCAATTTTAATAAAATGTTAATTATTAATCATTGCATTAAAGTTTTTGTAGGCGTTTTTCCAAGCATCAATAAGTCAATGTAGTAGAGTGGGAGTAGTTTTTATTATTGTGTTAGGTTGATAAAATATAGCAAATATTATTCAAAGCAATTTTCATTATTTGAATGAACATACGTTTTAAGTATTTACTAAAAACTCTATAGACATACACACTTAAACATACAAAACATTAAAAATGTTGATCAATCCCCATAATCTCGATAATCTCGTCCGATTTTTCGATTCGGGATTGATCTCGTAAGATGCCTCGAAATCTCGCGGGATCGGGATTGCATTCCCTATGTACGAGTGCAATGCGATCATGTACGAATTTGCACATGTCTTGCACAGCGGTTAGGCATGTGCAGTGCAAGTGAACAAGCAAAAAAAATAGTTTTAATATTTAAAGCATTCATTATGCATGCATTAAAAAAAATGTAAAAATGTAATTTTATTATTTGTTTTAATCTACTTATATATTTATTAATTACACCAACATGTTTCGGAAAAACCTTCCATCGTCAGGGTGTTTTATATATCGACGGCCCCTACGTACAATATCGTAACCCACAAATCGACAATTTTGAGTTTGTTGTGTATTTCATATGTATTTAATTATATCTTTAATTCCAAGAAAGAAAAAAAAAGTTTTATAATAAGAAAACGTTATTTATTGCAAAACATTTTTTTTCTTTCTTGGAATTAAAGATATAATTAAATACACATGTGTATATACAAAGAACTCAAAATTGTCGATTTGGGGGTTACGATATTATACGTAGGAGCCGTCGATATGTCAAAATATCAAAATGAATGATGTTTTTTGTTTTGGTTTTCTAAATTATTTAAAAATATATTTTTAAATATTATTGCTGAAGTTCTTGATTACATACAATTATTGGAATTTTTTTAGTAGTTAAATTTAATTGATTATTAATAATATTTTGTTTACTTTTACATGCTTTACTAATTTCTAATTATTCTAAATTATTCAATTTCAGATCAAAATTATTTATGTGTAAAATAGAAAGTCCTAAATTTTTATCAAAACCGTGATCATTTTCTAATAAATGATTTGCTAATTCAGAAAAACCATGATTATTCAGACATCTCATGTTATTATGACGATGGAAAGGTTTTTCCGAAACATGTAGGTGTAATTAATAAATATAGTAGATTAAAATAAATAATAAAATTAATTTTTTAAAATGCCAATCTACAAAGTTGCTCAACTAATTGAAAAAATAATTATAGCAGTGTTCATTATCCATGAAAATCATGGATAATGATAATTTTAAATTGATTAAAAACAATGGCCCACTTAAAATGGGCATTCTGAACTTCAGAGCCAGGATTAACTTATTCTCGCAGTAATTTATGAAAGAAATTAGCTGAAATTATAATATATTGAAAATAGACGCCGAAAAAATACAGGTTGCGACAGAGCGTCGAAATCTAAAGGTCGATCGAATATATCATCTTTATCTTTTGAATTTATGAGGAGTTTCCCTATATTATAATTTGTATAAAATGCAGGTCTAATATTGTTCGGTAGATGTTTTTAAATTTGATTCGAAAATGTATTAATATGTAAAATTCTTCGCCAATAATCATATATTAATAAATTTTCGAATCAAATTTCAAAACATCTACCGAACAATATTAGACCTGCATTTTATGGGAAACGATTTATCATTACACTCATTGATGAGAGAGATTGCACTTCTCAAAACTAAAGTAGTAATAAAATATAAATCAACTTATAACTATGTTTACAAATACAGGGCGTTCCACGGGGTACGTCGAATTTAAATTTCCCACCATTTTTAAATTTTTTATTGGCAACCCCAATGTTTAGTACTTGACATCTGCTGTCATTGAGGTTATAAAAAAATGGATCGCTTTGCAAAAGAACAACGTATTGTTATCGTTGAAACACATTATAAATCCGTTTGAAAAGTTGGTGGAATTCTTGGTCTTCATACATATTTTAATTAATGAGCAGACCATTCGGAGATTAATTAAAAAATTTGAGTAAACTGGTTCGGTTATGAACAAACAGGCTGTGTCGTGTCCTCGTCCTTTGTGTTAGGCCGAAAACATTTCAATTAGAAGATAAGTTTCAGAGACATCAGCACGTTGTCATTCTCAATTGAACTCTCCAAAACTGAATACCACATCTTACCCATACAATACCTAAGCAGCATATTCTCATATTGCTTAATTAGCATATTCTCAGTAAAGGTCGGTAATAATTAGCATATTTTCAGTAAAGGTCGGTAATAATTAGCGTATTCTCAGTAATGGTCGGTAATAATTAGCGTATTCTCAGTAAAGGTCGGTAATAATTGGCATATTCTCAGTAAAGGTCGGTAAGTAGGAAATATATTTTATACGCTCTTTACACAAGTCTCTGAGACAAATCTCATCCTTGAAACATGTCACAATATACGCAGATATGTGTCGTTCTACCATAGCTTTTAATCACTTAGAGACATAGACATAGACCCAATACAGCAGCGTGTATTACGGTGTATATGCATATACGTATGCAAGCACCTCGTACGACTTAATCAACTTTAAAGTGTTCGATTAAGTCAGGTAAACACCTTTCATTTTCGGCAACGTAATAAAAAACTCGCAAATATATTCAACGTCATCCAAATGGTAATCATGCGCGATTATATAAAAATCAATAAAGTGAATACAGTGTTGCGTAACTTGCGCTAAAAACATGAATAGCTTAACCGGTCCATGTGATCTTCGGCTTTCGTCTCAGCATCCGAGTCGGATGCCGTACGTCCGCTTTCCTTTTCCGCCGTTACGAAAGGTGATGCGATGGGTAAATACTGAAGATGAGAGCAACACGTGAGACGACACGTAATACGGACACGCACAGGGTTGACACATTTCGTATGTCGGAAATAGCGCTGTTGAAACACTACAAATTAATAGTTTGTTTAGTAGTGATATTGAAATCATAAGCGTGAAGTTATGCAAAATGATCTCTACTCTCATATTAAGAGAATAACTTTTTATAAAGTAAAATATAATAGAAAGAAATGTGGCAAATTAGGATGACACGCAGACCACCAAAGTATACGGACATGACTTGAGGAAAATTTCTTTGATGTTAAATTTTGAAGCAATTATGAAAAGATGAAAGTAAATAAATAAATTAAAAAGCATCGTGTCTAAGAAAATAAATTTCGCTTTATTACACAAAGACTTTTTTACTTGAAGATATTCGCTTTGGAACAAAATTAAAATAAAGTAGATTGAAAAAAAAAACGTTTTGTTTACTTGGGGAATTATTATGCAAAATAAATACTTCTGCCTTATGTCATAAATATGTACGAAAGTGGCTTTATTTCCGCTGCGCTCCAATCCCTTTGCCTAAAGAAGGGGTCAGTCTATATATGTGTTGATGATTCTGTTAATGTTGCAGTAATACCTGACAATGAACCGTACAGTTTCTTGATGAGAAAGGGCAAAACGACCAATAATGTGGATTCAGAGAGACTTCCATAGTGGTTAAACAGCCGACTGGTTTTCCAGTCAGGACTTCCTCTCAGCAGAACCTCTGAGCATCTTCTAGCGAGGTACTCACAGCTTGATGAATTCAACATGGACAAACAAATGAACCAACAGAATAAAATTGAGAAAGACTGATCAAAGATACCATGGCCTCGGTAGAAATAAACTAGGGGTAGAACAAGAAGATGTGGGCTAAGCATGTGGAAGATGCCTCGAGCAGGATAGGAAGGTTTGAGAGCTGAGGATAAAGAGAGAATAAGGAGACCAAATGCCGCCTTGGGATGTAGCCCAGTGGGAGAACAAGAAATTTTTAATGACTCAGGAGATAACTTTTTAGAGTGGAGTCCAAGTCAAATGGAATGGAAGAGAATGAAGAATATTGACCAAAGCAGAGAACTAATCGTTTTTAATGGGCTACCGAATTTTAACTGTATTTATGGGAGACAAAGATCGTTGTTTGATACCAATTAACTTTATATTTATAGAAAATGTATTGCGCTAATATTTTTAGTAGTGGAGTAAAAAAATGTTTAACATTAATTTAATTCATAACATTTGATAAAAAGTACCTCAACTTAACCATGAACAAATGATATAATATTGTTATAATGCACTAGAAATTATTGCATTAATTAAAGCACATTCAATAAGTATGATAAGTTATATTAAAATAGTTTAAGTAATATATACTTTTTTTGAAATGAATAGTACCTAGCAATTCATTAATAATCGTAGTAGATAAAATTAATAAATTATTACATGACACCGTTCAAGTACGCGCATTAAATAATTGTTTAAATGATAGACATATATATATAAGGCGAGTGCAGATGGTATAAGAATAAGATATGTAAAGGTCAATAAGATGGGATTAAAAATCTATGGGTTTACAGAAGATGTATGTATGTGAATGTGCGTATATAATAATAATCATAAGAAGCGATTTGAAATATAAAAGAATTTCAGAAATTGTTTCGTTGTACTATTTCGTTGACACCCCTGGGAAAAGTGCATTTGAACGGCGTGAATACACACGATGCATTAATGCATTAAGTAATAAATCAGCTTCGTTTCTTCATTGGAGATTGCCCGCATATCTGCATTTACAATGTCAATAAATGTGTTATCAATATGACTGAAATATTAAAGAGTTTCGTTCATTTGTTTCGTTCGACATTTAAATGTTCACAAATGACAAAATAATGAAGACGAAACAGTAAACATTATAAGTAGTTAGGTACTTGGATTAATAATTGAGATTTTGACTCCGGAGAGGATTGTAATGAAAAAAAGAATCTTGATAAAATGCCGAAAATTCTCCATGCCTTTTCCTTGTTCTTGGTGGCTGTGAAATACGGACTCGTAAACCTTCACAAAGCACGAAAAATAATCCGTAAGCGTTAAGGGAAAATAGAGGGGATACAGTAGTAGGAACAAAGAAGTGACCCGTTTCAGAGTCGGGAAGCCGACCCAAGTTGCCAAGGACATGCAACATTTTGGAAAAATAATACGGTCTGCGGTCCTGCAACTAGATATGTCTGGTTGAACAAGAGCGTGATACAGAAGAATAAGTACATATAATATTGTATACAACCTTTGTGTACAGCCTCAAAATAGTGATTACTTGAGGTCAGTATAGACTGTGAAAAGGCAGTCTTGCAGGGAAGATACACTGCCTAATATTCTATATGTAAAGGAATACAAAAACGTCACGTATTTTAATTGAAATAATTCAATAGAATTCTAGATGCACTGTCACATGTGGTCAAAATAATGTATTCATATTGAATACGTGTATGTACAATGTCCATGAACGACTCTACACATGAATACGATTGCAACATGGAGCTATGACGTCATTACGTAAGAAGATATCTATGGCATAGATTAAAAAAAAACATTTTTTCATCCTTGAATAGTAACACCCCGCTCTCTGTAAGTTTCGCAGAGAAAGAATAAACAATATCCAAAAACATCCAAATCATGTTTAAGAACACCTTTCGGTTATGGTATTGAGGAGAATCAGATAGATTTCATCTCTGTGTATACGTGTCCTTTTGAACATTTTCTCTAGGTTCAATAAAAGTCGCAATTTTTTCAAAGTTTTAAACACCCGCCGTTCTGAAACAAGATAGCGAACTTATTCTGATTAGTAAATCAGAATAATTTTTAATAAAATATTAGTTTGATTGAAATCTGATAAGAAATACGACAATAATGGTCCCCACAAAATCCGTTATATCCTATATAGAAAATAGGTAACTGTTTTAACAGAGGGCGGGACAGTGATGGTCAAATCGTTATTTTAGCTGGTTACACCGATACAGTTATTTGAGATTTGTGTCTGATTGTATCGATGATTGGTAACTGATATATTAATATTATCTAGTTCCGATGAATTGCGAAAAATATGTAACCAATCGACAATACAATCAGTGATACAAATTTTAAATAGCGGTTAGTGTGTCACCGGTAAAAATACCGTTAACAGGGTGGAATAAGTAGGTCCGGAAGTTACCTTCTACAAGAAGTAGTATTTCTATGGAATGTGGTTCCTGAATTTCGGTTTATAGTTATTTTAAGCACATTGCGGACTTTATACATTTAACCCTAAAAACAACACAAAAAATAAATAGATGAGGGATCAAACCAAATATATCGACGATATTCATGCTGTTAATTTTATATGGTACCGGTAAGTCAATTATAAACAAGGAAATGTTTTTAACAGCGATTACGTATGATAAAACAGATTTCTATTAAAATTATTGACATACTAAGCGTTGATTGCTAACCCCAATATCGTGAAAAAGAAAATGTGTTGACATTACTTAATTTACAAGTTTTACGATTGCTGGCACGGCGCGTGCCAGGCCAGCAAGCATCGAACATAACAACATTAAAATTAAAAAAAAAGATAATCGCACGCTTGGAGAGAATGTTCCATAGCTGTAATCGTTAAAAATTCTTCGAGTTTTCTTGCAAACGGGTTATATTATGTAACCGATTACCTTGCGAATGGAAAGGTCGCGACGTTTGGTCGCTTATTGAAAAACCAGTCAAAGTAAAATGACTCGGTAATTTACAAGATTTACCATAGACACTAGAGGTAGGTAGGTACACGAATATACATATTGGGTCAGAGGGGAGAGTTCTTACATCTCAAGGTTGTTTTCATGACGTCACGTTAATTGCTTTTATTCAACACTTGACGGAAATAGACGGAAGAAGAGGAAAATTAAAAAGTGAAGCGGTACATTAAAATGGGTTCAAATACAGCACGTCTGAAATAGGACGGCTAAAAAACTACAGCTTAAGCTTCCATTTTAAATGGGTAAATTATTTATCAAACTGTAGTGTCTGAAGATTATTATTAAAATTTTATTTTGTCACACATTGTGAGACTTCTAAACCTACATACATACTAGTAAAAATACATATATATGTCAGTTAGTATTAAGTACCTACCTACAAAGATAATAATAATATAAAATTGTAAAATTTGTTTGGAATAGGTAGTTAGTGTGTTGGCATGCACCAGGTAGGTACCTACTGAATTTTGTATTATTTGTTAAAATATAGAATTATTTAATTGTCATTAGACGTCTATGAAGGACAGTCAAACACGTTTGGGACAGGTGTTGTAAAATGACTTCATACATACATGATTAAAAATTCGAGAAAGGACTTAGGTAGTATAATATAAATAAATTAAACTTGTATATATACATATGTAAAAATTAGGTACCATACATTACATTCAACATGATATGTTCAACTGTTTTTTTTCAGTTTCAATATGTATGTACATTTATATATTGTGTTATAAATATTTTATGATACGGAAAAGTAGAAATAATAGCTCATTTAGGTTGGAAATATTTAAAATATGAATGGCAACACAATGTACGTGAAATTCAGCACTAACAATAAAAGCGCCGAGCGACATAAATCAATTACTTATTAGCAATGTCGATTTGTCAACAAACGTTTTGAAACGGACAGACAACTCGAGACGTGAATTGCTGCCAGAGATAATTATTTTGCGACGAGAAAAAACATCGAAGAAAGCGACCGCTTTTCTTGTGCAAGCGTCGATACATATTTGAAAAGAAACTGTACTTACCCAACTCCAACGGATAAATAAAATCACACGATGCTTATTGCGAGTTACGTAATTTGTATTCTGTATGCAAATCACAAACGGCCCGCGTTTGTTATGACAATTGTAAAATTTCGAATGTGACAGCCCGCGCGATCTGTGGAAAGGGGCTGCAAGGGCACGGTCGCACCGCGGCCCGGGAGCGAAATCGAAAGTGGCCGGGTACCTGCGCGCGTCCGGGGTCCGCGGTGTGGATCCGCGCTAGGAAGTCGCGCGGACGCGTTACGTGTCGGGCGCGACGCTAGAAATCTGTACAAGAATGTATCGGAAGCGTGGCCGTAGGAACGAACGGCTTGAAAGTAAAAGTGATACGGTCCAGCGGGTGGCGGCAACTTTCGACTCGCGCCGCCATTACGCCAATGTGTCAACATTAAATCATTTTAAATAATTGAGAAAGATCACTTTTGTAAACACTCACATTTGTCCAGGAATGATCGCTCACTTTTCACTGATAAATTAATAATGTAAATTTATGGCATAAATTAAAATTTATTGTTAGGTTATGTCGATGATTTTTATTTTTGTTTGTCACCATTAATTTCGTTCGAGTATATTTATATACAAGTATGATTTTTTGTTTCTAAGATTGGTTTGTTGTATTTTTATAGACTTACTTCGATATTTTGACGTGGTTAGGAGAAAGAATTGTAAACGTCCGCTGTCGGGTTGGAGAGGACTGCGAATGAGCCCGAGTTAAGGAGAGGCAGCTTACGAGGCTTCGCCCCCCCACTTTGGAGCCCCGCGGCCGAAAAATGCGGAGCCCCTTCCCCCGGCGCCGGGGCAAAGTGCCGAGCGTTTTCTGTTTTTGGAGGGCTTTGGAGTATTTTCGCCGTTTTTGCTTCTGCAGCGCGTTATCAGACGCGGTGGTGTTTTGACGTCACGATCAGATGCCGACTTCGCTTATCGTTTAGCATTTTTTCATATCGCGCTGAAATTTCCATCGTGGCGCCTGGGCTCTTGAATGTAATTAAGAGGCCCCAGTACACGATTTTCGTATTTTCTCTCTATTTACTAAATTTAACGTAAACTTATAAAATCATTTTGCAAAACCCATAGCTAAACAGGCTTTTAATAAATTTTATTATGATAGATCCAATTACTCTTGATGCTTTTCCTTGAAAAAATATGAACAAATACATTGTTATAACATCAAAAAAATTATAACCCCGAAACACTATTTTAGTTTTCATGCAATAGAGTTATCTTTGGTACACTAATGTTGTATATTTTCAAATAAAGACCATATATTTTATTTACAAATTGATTGTATAAAGTTTGAAAAAGAAGTGGTGCTATTCAGACATTAATATTTTTCGACAATTATTAAATATATCGTTTTAAAAAAGACAAAAATTAAACGTTCTGTTTCCTGTATTGCAGTATCCATAAAACCATTAAAACATCGATTATTTTAATTAAATTTTACATGCGTACTAAGAAAATGTCACTGCCGCTAATATAAACATATTCAAAAAATTATACCTTATACTCAAGAATTCGAATTAATTAAATCGTGTAGTCAATTAAAATATCATTTTTCTTTCAAATCAGACTTCGGTTGGACTGTTCAACTTAAATTACGTTAAATTTAGCAAATACTAAAATCGTGTACTGGGGCCTCTTAAAAGAGAAATCTCATCATATGAAAGACTAAATGTATTTAAATTTAAATGAGAATTCGTAAGCTTTAATTACGGAACATCAGAGTGAACATATTATACGATCTATGAAATCCTTAATAAAAATTCATGACCACCACAGACCACCTAAATACATAGACATGAACCAGCGGATATTTCCTAGTTCGTGTTTTGGTTCCTTTCCAAGTTGGTGTTTTGCTTCGTGTTTTTAAACAAATCAAACGTAATCTACGAACAAGGCAAGCTTGTGTACCTAATCTACGAGCTTGCAAATTTGAAACAATTATGACAAGATCGAACTAAATGCTCTTAAAAATTATAATGTCTTAGTATTTACTCGTCACGTATTTTATTAGACGCACTTTATTACAAAATGACGATTTTATTTTAAAAGACTTGGAAAAGGTTTGGAACGAAATTAAAAAAATAAAATAAAAACACAAAATCTATTGTAAAATGTATTTTGTTTACTAAGGGATTTAATTATGCAAGAATAAATACTTTATCTGGATTACAAATGTATCTTAAATGTATCAGAGGGGGACATACTTCCAATGTGTCCCAGTCCCCTGGCCTAAATAACGGGGTTGGTTAAATTCATTATACAATTTTATACTCTACGGTAAACACATTTTTTTTACCACTGAAATTCTCTAAAATGATCATAATTTTTTTTTTATTAACTTTAAAATCTATATTTAAATTGAGATGTTGAGAGACACATACAATCCTATCAAATATTTTTTCTTTCTGATTCGCCCCGTCCCATCTAGTATAGGTAGGTACAGATCATTCATTTTTATAAAATCTTACATATTTTCTAAATGCTCTATTTTTAACGCAATTTTGTGACAATGGCCAGTTTTCAACACTTATGAAACAACCAACTTGAAAGTTGGAAGCATTTTTTAAAAATATTTATGAATTTTTTTTCGCAAAACTTTAGATTAGGTACCTACCATTAGTAAGTAACTTAGGTATATCGAACATTCAAAATTCATTCGCTCTAATAAAATGATATCGTAGGAATTTAAATAGAAATTTTACTTTACAAGGTTTGAATAATTTAATTTGACTTGTATTAAAAAGATAATGAATTTATTATATAGTGCTAGAAAATATTACTTCAATTTATTTAGTCCAACGTTCTTAGACCAATATATTCATATAATTATTGTTAAAATTAATTTTACTATTGCCAACAACTCTATTTAATTAAGGTTTTTAAAGGGAATCTAGAAATATTGTGTATCATTGTTTGAAATAAAAAAAAATGTATTCAAGAACACATTCTTATTGTGAAGTTGCAATTTTTTCAGAACAAAGTTCTATGAAATTTAAAACCAAATTAATTAATCAATTAGAAAGACATACAGAAAAATCTAATCCACGAAAAAATATTTGTTTACTACTGGGATTCGAACCACGGATCTCCTCCTTTCCGGGGCAGGCGCGTTATCCAATTACGCTATAGAAGCCCTGTACTTTTTTTTTACAACGTATTTCCATGAACATATCGACCTTATATGTAAGTCTCATTTATTAATTGATTAACATTTATTGTCCATTTCCACATATTCACGGAAATATACAAGGCTTCTATAGCGTAATTGGATAACGCGCCTGCCCCGGAACGGAGGAGATTCGTGGTTCGAATCCCGGTAGTAGCCAAATATTTTTTCATGGATTAGATTTTTCTGTATGTTTTTCTAATTGATTGATTAATTTTGTTTTAAAAAAATAATGGTCAGAAATGATTAAATGTTTAATAGGCATATATTTTTGTGAAAAATTATACTATTTAGCACTAATACGTAATAGTACATTGAATATGATTTAAAACTCTATAATAATAATATGAAGTCATCCTCTTAAGTTCTCCGTTAACTGGCTAGAACGCGTTTTAAGAAGTTTTACTTAAGACGTGATAATAATATATATTCAAGATAAAAATCACTGCATAAAATTTTAATACATAAAAATTACTTCTAGGACGATTTTTCCCACACTCTACTAAAGAAATAATTAAAATGACAGAGCACTAGCTATGAGTAGGTACACATAAGCTCTGATGATAGACCCTGCAATGGGATCCGAAACGTCGGCCGCAAATGTCGTAAACCAAAGGACACAAGCCAGAAAAAACTTAAGAGTCTATTACATTTTATTTTATTCTAGTCAGTGAAAATTATAATTATTAACACACATATTTTATTCGCTGTGCCTCTCCAAAAAGAGACTAATTGTTGCGCTAGGAGAGGGACTTAAACTTTTACGTGATTACTTTTTTTGTATACACGTGTTTAAAAAATGATTTAATTTTTAATTGGGGTTTTTGTATTTTTTATATATATTTTTTTATTTGAGACACTAACAGAACAATGGGTACATGACACATAAAGAATAAAACATTATAAATCGAGATGCCCATTATCCCAATTACAAGTGTCTTCAGCACGCGATAGCAACATGGATGTGTATATTATTATATATATTTAGCGAATGAATGTAGTGTGATCATATAAAAATATGTAAATAAATAATTGATTTAATGGGTCTATGGGTTCAGGTCATTTTTGGAGAATGGATATTGTGTAGGAATGACTTTTTGAATGATGGTAAGGTATCTGCAAGAATATCAGCATCGATGTTAGGGTCAGCACAATACATGTTGTAAGTACGACATAGTTTCGTGATGGGAGAAAAGTAACCAACATTATTAGTGTGCTGGCTTATTCTAAAGAATTCCGGGTTTCTTATACGTGTTTAACGTGCAAATTGATGTCAGATAGTGTTCATTTAACTTCTAAAAATATAAAGAAATTTCCTAACGCGTTATTTATAATGCATTTTTCATGACATATTTTACTGGAGGACCAGACGAAAAACAGGTGACCGCACATAGGGTATGATACCAGTTTCCCATAACGGGGGCCTCGCGTTCGACCACCGGTGAGGTCACAAAATATTATTTCAATGTGATTTTCTCAAGCCTGGATATTTTTATATTTATTCGCTACAGTAATTTCGTGGCTTGATGTTAAAAATTAAAAAGAACAAATTATGATAATCTAAGTTTGATTATAAAATTCTTGCTCATCTTGATTTTTCTCATAAATGTGAGTTAGCTGTAGCTGAATGATATCATGTATTTGCATAACAATCGTTTTATTTACCTGTGTTACAAGTGGCTGAGTGTCTGAGCAAAAAAAGCAAAAACAATATAATTAAGATGAGAGTCTCTGTTTGAAAATCCATACAAAATAATTATTGTAGTTTTTGTCATAGTCTTAAAAACCAGGAGTGAGATTTTCTTTGGGCGAAAAACTTACAATATGTCACCTCTACATGAGCTAAATAATATTTTAATATTTCACTACTTAAGTTTCGAGAGTAACAGAAATCAAAACACAAAACATCGATCAAACTAAAAGAGCATCTAGAATATTTTGAATTTGTCCAAATTTTTTAGAACAAAGTACTGGATTTTTTCACAGGGACATCATTAATCAAGATATATTGTATAAGAATATTGCTAAAAATATCCAATCATAAAAATAGATATTTCATACTTCATAATACTTACATCTGTATTTATTTAAGGGGATTGAAAAAGCTTTGGATGCCGGTCGCGCTAATGATTATTACAACACATACACGAAACAGGTTGTAAAATTTAAATATATACCTCCAAAAAATTGATAGACGCGGTATTCTATCATGGATGAAAATGGTGAACTTTACATAATGTAAAGTGATCACTTAAGCCAGCCGCACGGTAGGTCGCAAGCCCTATGAACACGCAAAAGACTTCCATACCTACTTTCCCAGAAAAAAAATTATTTCATCTCTGTGAGACATCTATAATATATCCTAAAAGAGCATCGTCATTGTCTAACTAGTAAAAATTTTTCTGAATTCGCGAACCACATCATTGATAAAAATCATTTTCATTTTATGTACCATTAAACTTCTCCATATCGTCGTGCGTAAAGGTAATAAAGTGAATAATTTTGAATGTTTAGAAATCAAAAGATTTTTGAACTAATTTGCTTAACAATATTCCTTTCAACTTTTCTCCTCTTCTCTCAATATTTCCGTTATAACGCCCTTTCACAACATCAGTAACTCCAGCTTATTTTGTCGGTACCTATTCAAAACATTATTTGTATTTCCACCTAATCTATGTAAAAAGTTTTTATTTGAAAGCTGTCAGATTAATACATTACCTGTTGAAGAGTGATTCTGTTTCTCTTGAAACTTAAAAAAAATAAAATTAGTATTGAACTCACGTAGAGGTATTACAATATAGTAGGTATATCTGTTTTAGTATCAAATCCATCAATAATATAATTACTCCCTTTCTTTTAACTCGTAAAACTGTGGATCGATTTTTAACCCTTTTCCCGTGATCCAATCGAGCTGAAACTTTGCAGGCAGACTTGCGGCGACGATAAAAATGACCTAACAAATTTTTGTTTAAATTTATTTTATTTTAATAGTATGATTTTGGATTTTTCGAAATTTTAACGGTATTTTCAAATTGGAAACCATACAAATGAGAAAGGAGCCCGACGCTTGCAGAGGGCGCGAAACCGGTTTCAACTAGTCTGAATCGAGCCATGGGTCCGATCAGACGGTTTCGTCGACGCCGCACACTGGGTCGAAACCGTAATTTGAGGGACTTAGGGACCAACTTTCTTTTTTTACTTTTTTCTTTATGCAGATGGATAGAGCTCATTAACCTTATCAATAGTTGTCCTATGAAACTTTTTCCTAAACTTTACAGTTTGGGCAAAAAAAAAGTTTTGTATTTTTTGTATGGATCGGATCAAATAAAATTAAATTTCTGCCAAGTGGTGACTGACCCTGATTTGAAACCTTTTTTTTCTCATACCTTGTCTAGTCTACCATCGTTTGATGCTATTAACGTGTCATAAACTTACAACTCTACCAGATAAATGGATCGAAAAAATAAAAAAACGTATATATTTATAATATTATTTTTTATTTTCTTAATTTCTTTTATGTCAAACTAAATATGAAATAGTGAGTACAAGTACATTATAACACAAATAATCAACAAAAAACCCAACAAAATTAGACTAAAAACTAACTAAATGAACACTTAATAATACACGTTTATTACGTTTTCAATATTCTATAAGTTTTATGGATAATAATATACATGGAATAGATTTTCCACATGAACTTAAGGCAAGAGGAAAATGTTGATAGAATATCAAATTGGAAACAATAAAAATAAGAAGGGGAGTATAATAAAAACTTGGTTTTTATGGGTTAGTTTTTTTCTCTAAATTTGACCTATTTTTGTTTAATTTTGATCTTCGTTAAATCTGTTTTATCCGGAAAAATAATAAAAAAACGATCTTCGACTGAAGATAAATTTTGGATTCGATTTCAGATACACTCCGATAAAATCTGAAAACAGCTTTTAATTATACTCATCATGGTGATTAAACTATGGCAACGACTTTACCAACAGGTTTAGGTAGGTTGTGCATCAGGTTGCACTTCGTGTTAGCGTCACGTGGTCATTCGAAGATTGCACAATACTGAAAACAATGCGACTCAAGGTAAATTGGGCAAAATTATCATGTCTCGTTCCTAATTCAATCATAATTAACCATTTAATTATTTCGCATCACGATTGCATTGTGCAGTCAAAATGATTGATCTAAGATATTAACAATATTTATTATGCGACTCTTCTGTAACCATATATTTTAACAGACAGTGATGTACAACATACCCTATACAAAGTATCTGGAATAAAAAATGCAAGATACTTTAAAATCAAGTATTTCAAATACCAGATACAAATAACTTTCTGGAATGGTATCTGAAATACTTAGATGCAAAATACGTATCTTCCAAATAATTTTAATGGATGTAAGTTTATTTTTTTAAGTGAATTATTTACGAATAAATCGCGTTGATCGCGCAAATGTGACAAAATTAAATATTATATTTTTAAGGTTTTAATTGAGAGTTAAGTAAAACCAGTTCTTCAAACATTTTGTCGCTCATTTTTCTTCGATGGGGTCTCATTATAGGTGCATCATTGGAAAATGTATCTTAGAAATCTTAGTATTTACAAAATACTAAGATACCAAAAAAATGTATCTAAATACAAGATACAAGATGAATATTCAAAAAAATTTTTCAGATACAAGATGAAAATACATATTTTGCACCTTGTATTTCAAATACTTGTATCTTAGATAAGTCACATATCTGTTAACAGAGCTAAGAGCCATTTTGAACAGACATTTTTTCTTTAAATTTAATAAAATAATATAAGAGACTATCAAAAAAATGTCACGGTAGAAATTGCACACAAGCGAGGATTTTACAGTATTCTGCATCGTTTACATCTGATTGGAATTTGCTGGAAGAGTCTAGGATGGTCCACTGGAATCTGGAAGCATCGTGAGCCCCTGTGCACTTAGTAGTATTTGAGTTGTATTGCCTGCCCAACATAACTTGGCGTGCGGCAAGTTTGGAACTAAAACCCGCCCCGCCCGCACCCGGCGGTAACCCCTCGCCCTGTCATTCAGTTCATTCTCTTCTTTGCTCGGGAGCTGTGACATCTTGATTACCAATATACACTGAATTATTATGTCCAAAACAACCAAAACAGTCCGGGGTGGTGCAAGAACAATTGTCAATGAAGTATTAAAGGTTTGCGAAGCTGAAAAAGCAAATAATGGACCGATATTACCGTCTGACAGTTTGACAGATAGAACGGCCGCCATTACTGCATAGTTTCTTTAGTGCTGCCCGACCATATTTCTGTTAAAGCCTACGACACCGGTCACCGGACATTCTGTACATTATGTATTGTGTAATAAATTTACACCCTGGCAACTTCTGTTAAGCGACAGGGACGCCCTCCCTCGCACGCCAAGTTATAGTGGTACGTCTATAGTGACAGAATTCGAATCATAAAAGCTAGTGCGAATACACGCATAAAACGGTGATTCAGTGTGACCAAGCGACAATAAATTTAAATACCGAATTCATTGTGGATGGTAACCAGCGATGAAGTATCTATCGACGTGTGAGAAGTATTTCATAGTTATCATGGCGATACAAACTAATTAATCAGAATTTCTAGGTACGAGGAAGAGATTTTCGTGTGACTATTGCGAAATTTGGTCGGTATTAATTCTTTAATTCTTTAATTTCCTAAACCCAATCTAACCCAACCACCTTTTTTATTTTGAATGAAAGTCAATATATTCTCTAAGCTTTTTCCTACATTTTAAAAACTAGTTAACTATCGTATTAAGTATCAATTTGAAGTAATTGCTTGATAAAGATCAGCTTATTCAAGGTATAAACAAGATCTGAAAGTTATTTAAAGAAAAAAAAATTAAAGGATTTGACAAAAAATAGTTCACGGAGTTAGGTAGGTTCTGATTGTCATCTACTCACGCAGAAGGTCCATGAAAATAACAATTAAACATGACATTTAGTAATGTTACACAGTGGCGTGCAGCGCATACAAGCAAAAAGCTGCGCATTACTAAGTATTCTGGGAAACAAATATTAATGAAATAATCCTTATCTTATAAAAAGGGCGATTTTTAATTCTAGCCGTAATCCATGGCTACGGCTAAAGTTTTTATTTTCGATTGTTTCTGTATCTACACAACTTCAGATCAGTGCTGACCTTATTTTACCTGATTGCGCGCGTCACATTTGTTTCTTTAATCTCTAAGAAAGATGTACTGAACTGATTATTTTCCTATTGAAGCCGTGTTATATTCACCCTTCTTTTACATCTGCGATGTTTTATGTATGATAGTTTTATGTATTTGGCATTTATATTTTCCCTAATACCTATATTTCTTTGAAAGGTCTAATTTTTGGTGAGAACTGCGCGCACGTCACTTATAGAAACAATAGTTACTATAATAATTCCATATTGCCTGACATAATTAATGTTTTGGGTGTACTTTAATGATAAATTTGTTTATTTTCTTGTCAAATGTCAATTATTACTATTGTTTCATTAGAGTTAATAAATAGGGGGGTATAAAAGCAAAGGCAGCAATATCCAAAAAAAATATGAATTTAGTCATCCAGGAATCCCAATTCATGATGTAATAAAATCAAGATTTTATAGAAAATTTATAGAAAAAAAAAAAAAAAAAAAAAAAAAAAAAAAAAAAAAAAAAAAAAAAAAAAAAAAAGAAAAAAAAAAAAAGAAGCCTATAAATTTATAGGAAACATCATTTTGGAAGGGATAAATACATACATAAAATCTACAATTGGGTACACTTCAAATAAGTAATCCTAGGTGACTGAATGCAAAACATTTTTATATATCCTAATAACAATTAATAGTGAACCAATAAATCGGAGGCATGTTGTGGAAACATTGAATTATTAGTAACAATATCCAAAAGAATTTAAATAATGTTTTGATGCAGTTACCGAGATAATTGAGAAATATCATATCAGAGACTGCGATATCCAATTATGTAAATACTTACTTACTTACTTACTTACCATCACGCCGTTTCCCCGAGGGGGTAGGCACAGAGGATAGAGCGCCATACTCTTCTGTCCTGACATACATTCATACATCTTCGCATGCAAGCTCGACGGTTGTTCAGACTTCTAACAGGACCATCTTCCAGTATCTGGTTAATCTGGTCATGCCACGTCTTCCGTGGACGCCCTCTCTTTCTGGCGCCGTCAACACTTGCATCATATTAGGTCCTTACATATGAAATTGACGTTTAGTATGGGAGGAACATAAAGCCGATTTTTTTTATTATAATATATTTATTTAATCAAAGTATGTACCATTGCTATCTATGCACTTTTGCCATCTCATAGGTAGTTCATCGATCCCTTTACTTAAAAAACCATTCGGACGGGAATCAATAAAATCTTTGAAGGCGGTTTGGACTGCCCCATCGGAGTTGAATTTTTTCCTTTGCAAGAAGTTATCCAAATTTCGAAAAAAATGGTAATCTGTTGGGGCAAGGTCCGGAGAGTATGGTGGATGTCTTAGACATTCCAATTGAAGCTCCTCTAATTTGGTAGCCGTCTGTTGTGCAGTGTGTGGTCTAGCGTTATCATGAAGCAGCAGTGGCCTAGAGCGATTAACCAGCCTCGGTTGTTTAGCAGCTAGCTTTTCCATCATGGTTTGCAGTTGCTGACAATAGACATCTGCCGTAATCGTCTGGCCAGATTTAAGAAAGCTGTAGTGAACGACACCAGCACTAGTCCACCAAACGCTCACAAGTAACTTTTTTGGAGTCAATTTTCGCTTGGGGCATGGTTTGGCTGGTTCGGCAGGGTTCAGCCATTGCGATGAGCGCTTCCGATTATCGTACAGGATCCACTTTTCATCACAGGTAATGATTCGATTTAAAATCCCTTCATTATTGTGCCGGTTGAGTAATGCAACGCAGCAGTCAACGCGCGTTTGTTGATTTGCTTCACTCAATTCGTGAGGTACCCACCTTTCAAGCTTTTTCACCTTACCAATTTGCTTCAAGTGGATAAAACAGTTTATCACTAAACACCGCAACCTGCAGCTAACTCGGATGTGGTTTTCGAGGATCCGCTTCCACAATAAGACATTAAATCTCATTATCAACTTTGGGTCTCCGGACCTCCCCCGCGTCCCACGGGGCTGTTCTGCAGGTCGAAATTCCAGAACGAAAAACTTGGACCAAAAAACGCACTGTGTTTTTCTTTGCAGGCACCGTCGCATACACATCATTAATTCTTCGAGCCGTTTTCTGCAGCACTGGTACCACGGTGGAACCTCGTACTCGTAAAATAACGGATTATTTCAGTTTTTAATTTTGTAAATGAGTGACGACAAAGAAAAAACAAGGAGAAAAAAAACAAAGAATTTATAATTTTCAAAACACAAATACAGAGTGTAAGAGCGTATAAATTGGATTGGATAATTCCTAACCAAAGAGAAGAATTTGAGATCAAATTTGCCAGTACGGCAAAACGTGAATTTCATATGTAAGGACCTAATATATATTCCTTACCATTCTTTCCTCATTCATTCGCTCAACATGCCCAAACCACCTGAGCGACCCTATTTTTATTCTCTGTATTATGCTACGATCAGCTTTACATTCATTCGTAATATCTTCATTCTTTACTCTATCATACATGGATTTACCACACATACGTCTAAGGGACCTCAACTCCACTGCATTCAATCTACTTTCGTTCCTCTTCTGCCAGCTTCAGGCTTCACTTCCATACATTAGTGTCGGTACCAGAACTCCATTAAATACCGCCAGTTTTGCCTCGGTAGACACATTTCTATTAGAAATTATTGCATTCAAAGCACCGTTCACCCTGTTCCCGGCAGTCATTCTCCTCTCTATATCTTTCTCAACATTCCCTCTTCTATAGAACGTACTTCCCAAGTACACAAACTCATCTACTTGTTCCAAACATTCATTGCCTACTAGTATTTCACACGTTGTCTTACTTTCCTCCTTCTCGAATACCATTACTTTTGACTTCTTTACATTCATAATAAGGTCACTTTCCTTGCATCATACATCCTGCTAACTAGACTTTGTAGGTCTTGTTGGCTATATGTAAATAGCAAAAGCAGCAATGTCGCCTATTTGGTAGCAAACATAGCAATATTCACATTTAAAAGTTAAATATTTATTTACATATTAAAGGAAAACTGAGCTAGCAATTGTTTTTAAAAACTTATTTCCAATAAGATGTAGTTTTCATTTTATCCACAGAAATTTCTTTGAGTAGTGACAGGTTTCTTTTATTTATCTCAGAAATACCTCATTGGGATATTGGTACCTTTGCTTTTTACCAATTATTTTTATATTTTTTAAAAATATTTTTATCTGTTCTATCTTTTTTTACGAATCATTTATGTAACTATGACGTATAACTCGTTTTTAAGCACTCATATTAGCAGTTAAACTTGTTGGTATAGTGATTAAAACACTTGTCTAGTGACCCAGTGGTCTCGGGTTCGAGCCTCGTTCTAGACCACTGTGTTAGTCCTATTTTTGATAGCGCAGGTATTTATATTACTTTGATAATAGTAAGAATACTTATGTGTAATATGAAATAAAATTACAATATTGCATATTACGAAAATTTGGCGAAATTTAATCAAATAAATGTTTTTTCATATGTGTGTACGTGCTATGGAAGAACGTTTTTTATTTGGATTTTAGATTTTGTTAAAAAAAATAATTTGAATATTGTGGCATTAATGCCACATAACTAATAAGACGTCATCCTTTCTTTTTTCAAGTCTTATTGAATATTATAATATGGACTAACTGTCAATATCTGCCCTCTGCCAATGTCCAGACACAGTTTCTAAAATTTCTTGGAAAATTCATTCGTTTTTGATTTTTCGAGAATATTTTTATTTGTTTATTTGCTCATTTCTATTTAATTTAAATATAAAATTTTGGTTGGACTGTGCCTGTCTCACTAGAAATATCTGTGTTGAGACAGGCATAGTTTACATTGGTATATAGATACAAAACACAGTATGTAGATATATAGTAAAATAATTATTTGTATTTGATGAAGTATTATTGTATATAAAAGTAACATAATAAAGTAATTAAAGTAACATAATAAAAAATATATCATGTGTATGAGGTTATAGTGGGTGTTAGTGTGTTTGAGTAAGTGGGCCTATTTTATCTCTCCCTTGTTTCGGATCCACTGTCTTATTTTATATTTTATGTTAGGGTTGTAAATCGTGGTTAGCCCGGATTGCTTTAATTCATCAAGCATGCAATTAATTTATAAGTAATTTGGGTCCAAAATAGTAAAAGCTCCTTTGTCCATACGTGGTATGTAACTTGGGATTTGTAGATTGAGTTTGTTTGACCTGTGTATTTTTGTGTTTGTATGTGTATTTAAGAGTAGTATTCGCATAAATTTGTTTTATATCGAATACATCGAATTTGTTGAATATTTCATCTGTCCTTGTTAAAATTAAAGTTTTGAGGATTGCCTTTATAGCAATTTTCTGAGTTGCAATACTTGGGTTGAGTGCATTTATTGTTGTCCCTCCCTATGCAATTATGCCGTGTACTATAATTGATTGGCAGATTGGGAATATTGGGCAGAAAGAAAGTGGCTTTTTTTATTTTGTTTGAGATGTGTGTGTGAAGATTCCATTTGAGATTATAATACCTAAATATTTAATTTTATCAGTATGTTTAATTATATAATTACGACTAAGAATAATTATAATTATGTATCATAATTATTATTATAATTATGAATAAATTAAATAAATACGTTCTTTTGCTTCATCTGCGGCATAAAAAAAGAACCGCTTAAGAATTAAAACAATGCCAATCTGGATGGCAAAAATGTAGAGTCGATACGGTAGCTTTTGCTCGTAGAACGGCATTTCAATAATTTATGATTTTTCATTGTACTTTTACTTACTTAATTGTGTTCACTATAATAAAAGGTTAAATTAAAATCAATAATACTGTCACGGGATCGTGGCTGTGGGGGACAAATAAAACACTAAAAACAATAGAATACACTTTGCTTTCACGGCTTATGTTTTGAAAATATCAATATGTTACATGGCCAACGATTTCAGGATACAATACTAATAAATAAATCTAAAATCGAAGTAAAGACAATAAAAATACAAAAAAAGAATAGTATATGGGAATGAACGAATTTTTTTTTTTTAATTATATTTTTTATTTGTTTATTACACAAAGTCGCTGGACACGATTTTAATCGGAGCACCTTTCTTTAATTCACGATGAATTACGCAATAGTATTAGAAGTACTTGAAAATTGCTTGCTGTTGAAAATGTTTTACGAGTATCTAAAAATTCTGATTTACTGGTTTGTATCGCTCTGAATTCTATGAAACACTTCTCATATGTCAGCGTGTATTTTATTGCTGGTTAGATTCCACACTGAAATCGCTCGTTAACTCCTGTGTGTCGGTGATGTAACGTAGGTCTACCTGTCATACAAAATATGAAATATCTACCTTATTTACGAAAACTAAAACGTCACATTTTTTGTAATCATCGAATAGACATTTTCACACCAAAACTACTAAATTAAACTGTAAGGAATGTACGAATATTTTAATTAAAAAATATTTATTCATTACTCTCGTATTTTCGGCCAGTGTGTAAGAGAGAGCAGAATATTGTACATCGCAGTTAAATCGAGCAAGAAAGAGCACGACAATACCATACATTTCATGTAGGACAGAGATGGCGGATGCTTGGGTTTCGGCGAAAGCAAAACAATATAGAAAGAGTACGATAGAGTCGGGTAACACGTGTTAGACAAAGACGGAGTGCATGTGACTGAAGCGAGCTGGCGACCGCGTCGTTGTATTCAGTTGCTAATGAAACGTCGGCGGAAGCGAGCACAAATTCGATTTGCCATGATTTTATAATAATTTACTACAATTATGCAAATATGTATGTTTACCTTACATAATTATATAATGGGACCTTTAAAAAGTCTTATATGTATATTTTATCACATATTAAAAACTATGCCGATTTTTAATCAGGTAACGCTGTGTTACTCCACCGTCCCCAAAGTTTTTTTTTAGCACAGTCTTTTAAGAGTTAATATATTGTCGCTTGGTCACACTGAATCACCGTTTCATATGTGTATTCGCGTTCGCGCTAGCTTCGATTATTCGCATTCTGTCATTACAATGCAAAAACTAACTTTGCAGTGGTCCGGTCAATCTTCTTGTCGGTCAATGTCGCTCGCGAAGTTTCCAGAATCCAGTGGATTATCCCAGAACTTTCTAGTTATTTCCAATTCGCTGTAAAAGATGTAGAATGTTGCGAAATTCTCGATTATGAGCAATTCTTTCCTACAATTCTCTCATATTCTCTCAATTTGTCCATGATATCTCAGAAGTATTTATAATTATATAAAATCATAATCTAATCATTAATCTGGAACTCATTCCTAAATTGTACTGTAGCGTTATTGATTTGCACTAGTCTTTATTTTGTTTTGATCATTAAGGGGGGGGGGGTAAGGTTAATTCGTACAAAAAAAGGCATGTTTTTGTGAATTTTTTGTGACGACACAGTTAAAATCTCTTTATTAAAACCTGACATTTGAAGAATATTTTGTAAAATTTTCAAGACGAAATATTAAAAAATACAGCAATGGCAGCAATTATTCGGACGTGTCTCGGAAAAAAGTAGAATTGCGGTGTCCATCATAACTTGGTGCTAGATCATCTGAAATCAAAAAATCAAAGTTCATTCGTTAGATAATAGGTTTTCCCAGGTAACGCTGGGAGGGTTTTTTGAAATTTCAATTTTTCAATTTTTTGGAACACTTTGAAGGAAAAACGCGATTTTTTGCGAAAAATATCTACTAATTTGTTATTAAAAAATAAAAATTAATAACAAATTTGAAAAAAAGTCTCCAGCGTTACCTCGTAAATTATGTACAGAAATAGTGTTCAAAATTTCAAACGGATCGGTGCTGTAGTTTTGAAGTTATGATGGACACCGACTTTGAAAACGTGCGATGTGAGGAAAACGCTTTAAAGTTTTGCACACTATAAAATTCAAAATAAAACTCAACACTTATTTAATACTTACACATAATCGTCGATGCCATGTTCACACAGCAAAGAGCTTTCATCATCAGCATCTTTTTGTCCATGTCTACGCAAAACTCTTCCAATATAAATAGCACGTCTTTGTATTGGAAGAGTTTTGCGGTAGTCCTCAGGTGAGCGCGCCTCTTAGCTGCCCGAGCAGGTATGGAAAATCAGTCTGAGTATCGCTCAAATGTTCACAATTTCGTCAATTTTGCTCCGATTGACTTGAAAATTTGACACAATATTCTTGCGATGTTATACATTCATTTAAAAAAATATAAATAAAATGCAAAAAAAAAAGTTAAAAACCTTACCCCCCCCTTAAGTCATTATTTATTATTAATTTATCATAAAAGTGTACTGTGTAATTATATAGTTTTCAAAATGTTCATAAAATATTTATACTTTGTATTCTAATGTTACTCTAGAACAATCATTAGGGTCAATAATGGCCTTTTGATGGTCTGTTTGTTAAAAAAAACGAGCGAGCCTTACTGTAGTCGCATATTATGTGTAACATTTGACATCTCACAATTAAACATATCAATTGAGAGGCGACATAAATTAACCTCAAAATGTAATAAAGCTAGATATGGAAATATTTATACGAAAAATTTTGGCGATGTCGATAAAACAGTGTGCTATTATATTTAAGAATTCGGTCATCAGAAAAATATTCAATTCGGATTGCTTTAAAAATGGAATAAAATTGTTAATCAATTAAAAAGAGACTACATATAAGGTCGAAAAATTTTCGCTAACTTACCAGAGGCGAAATTGGATAACGCGCCATCCCCGGATATAGAATGGAAGTTCATTGTTTCGAATCCCAGTAGCAGTTAAAATATTTTTTCGTTAATTTGATTTTTCTGTACGTCTTTTCTAATTGATCAATAAAAAATTGTTTACAATTCACAGAACTTCGTTCTGAAATTGCGACTTCACAGTAATAATGTGTCTCTTTAGTATCATATACATTAATAATACAGTACCAACCTCTCGGAAAATGAGTTGGTACCATTGTACGCGCTCATTGGTCAAATGAAATTGTACGCGCTTCCCCGGCGTCTTATTTCCTGTTACGCATTTCCGTCCTTTTTCACGAAATCGACGCCATAGACTGCAGGAAAGCGAGAGGAAAGATGTTACATATCAAAAAATAAATAAATAAAATGAACGTCTTCAGTTTTGACAATGCTCTACTCAATTCCATAATATTTGAATCTATTTTTTATCGCTGTGAAAGTATTTGCTGTCACAATGACAGATGCAATCATTATTTCACTTTTTAACCTCTTGTTGATTGCTAGCAACTAGCAACTGTGAGAGAAACACTGTTTTACTTTTTTTAAGTATCGCGATGTTGCGATATTGATACGTGTAACCGATAAGCGCACTTTGAGAACAGAGAAAGCCAAAAGTTACCAATAAGAATAATACTGGCGACATCTTGCCACAGGTGCTTATACCAATTATGCTGTCACTTCAGGGGCCATAGGTCCGCGTCACTTTGAATACATTTTTTGATATATATATTCCCACACTTAAGCAACATTCTAAAGCTTTTTGCATGTTTTTTACGTTTTTTAATAGGATAAAATTAATTTTAGCTTTTTATGATATAATTTATTACAACGTCATACAAAAACTCTGGTTGCATAATTTAGGTAACATCATAACGTAACGTTTAGAAATTTTAGGAATAAAAACAATATATTTTTATTGCAGATGTATCATTTAATATACATTGTAATATTAGACTCATGCATAATTATGTGGGCGAAGGAACAACCGAGTGCGTCAAGAAATGCAGGTTTTCAGGAGAGCCAAAACAAAATTTGGGAATGTCGTTTGTTTGCGAAATATCTCTTAAAGCCATAGTTTTTTTACGAGAACTTTGAAACAAGTTGAGTAATGTCGTTGTTTCTTACCAAATTTTTCAAATAATCAATCACATCATTTATTTATTTTTTAAATAAATTTAAAAGTCGCATTTTATTTTAAATTCTGAATCGTCTTATTTTTCCGATATGTGTCTAAGAACAACACCGCAGACTTAACTCAAAACTCGATTTTATTGACTTTTTCGGTTGTTTCTTTCGCTCACAAAATTATCCGCCGTTATTTAAAATATATATTTTAACATAAGGAAAACGAAAAAACTAAACATATTAAGTAAAATTGGACGTAGTTATGCAGAAAAGCAGCCAACCCACAAAATGCTAAAAATGAGTTATGTACGGACAGTTATGGCTTGGACAAATTTTTCCAATAATTGCGAGTAATCAAGAACTTCAGTAATAATATTTTTTTAAATAAATTTTCAAATAATTCAGTAAAAAAAAACAAAATACATTATTTTGACATACATATAACACCCTGACGATGGAAAGGTATTTCCGAAACATGTAGGTGAAATACTAATATAAAAGTAGATACCTATATACAAATAAAATAATCAACTGCTCGAAGAATATGTTTTCTTCTTCTGTATGAAGGCTTGAACTTTGTGGTGACATTATTATTAAAATAAAACACAAATTACTTTGTTTTCACCACTATATTAGATTAAAAAATCTACACGTTTCGAGAGCAATGTTCTCTTCATCAGGATTATTGTGTACACAATAATCCTGATGAAGAGAACATTATTCTCGAAACATGTAGATTTTTTAATCTAATATAGTGGTGAAAACAAAGTAATTTGTGTTTTATTTTAAAATAATCAATATTAAAAATGTCAATCTACAATGTTGCTCAATCAATTGAAAAAAAAAAGATTATCTTATGCATCCAAACTTACAAACTTTACCTATTCTTAAATTAGTATAGATTTTTTTTCGTGTTTTAGTGTTGAAAAGCACATATGTTGATTTAATTGTAATAAAGACAAAAGAAACTTTCAAGATCATCGATCTGGAAAAAAAAATAGCCTAATTCACGCGATTCTCGTTGGTCATACAATACATACACAACACATCCTTTAAGAAATCAGCAATGGTTATCTGCGGGAGCATAATTACTTGAAAACCACGATTAATTAAATTCTTAATTATATACCAGTTTTGACCTTTATCAAAGTTATATCGATCTCTATCGCATTCCTAGCATATTTAAATGTTGTTTGTTTTTTTGGTTAATGCCTAAAATAAAATAATTTTCATTAGTGACAACACCGCGGGATACCTGTAAATAAACTAATGATTGAAAAAATAAAAAAACATAATTAAAAGATTTTTAAATGGTGTGGTAGACACTTGTCTCTACCTATTTGTATGTAAAATGTGTAAACCTTTATTAATATCAAAAGAATGACGCATTTCCGAAAAATGATGGTTTCAGGGTAGCAATAAACACAGCGATGACATCCAACGTTCGTTGCACGGATGGGATACGAAAAGAAGAAAAGGAAAAATAACTCAGCGTGTCACAGTCAATATTTTTGAATAATATTACAAAATTTTCTACCAATTTAATTATTTATAATCGCTTTAATTTTCTCGACTAAAAACGTTTGAATATACCATAAACGAACGCATAAAATTTCTATGTTTATAGAACCGCACAGACGTAATTATTAAATCCGCTGTATTACACCACCCAACCGACCGCAAAGTAGTAGATTTCTAATACAAGATACAGACAGTAGAATATTTAACTAGCAAAAACTAATTTCCTAATAATCTTACATGAACAATTTTTATGTACGGTTCGAAATTTGCGCGGGATCCTAAGGAGTTACTTTTTAAATATTTCATGATTTAATAAAAAACTCGTTTTTTTAATGTAGGAGAGCCCGGCGCTTAAATTAAAACTTTTCAAAAAAAATTCTTTATCATATCTGAATCAAAATATACCCAATATTTTTTATCATGTACATTGCTTAGCTATTTAGGTAAATTTAACACAAAAGTTTTCTTTTAATTTATAATAACTAAATTAAATATAATCAATTTAAACTAAAAAGGCAGAGTGTTCATTTTTACCCCGCTACGGGGCAAGAATTAACAGAACCGGGGCAAATATGAACACCCACGCATATTAGTTTTAAATAACGGTGCGTGTGACGAAAATATATTGATTGGAGAAGATAATAATTAGCACAAAATCATACATAAAAAATGTCATATTAGTTTTTAATAAATAAACGGAAACAAATATAAATATTTTATGACATAATAATTTTTTAATGTTACTTACGTCTAAATAATTTACATATTATTTAGTTATTTAAAATTTCTGTAAAATAGGGCAGAATCGAGATGTATCATAATATTTTCAATCAGATTTATATGAAATAAAAGGAAAAAAAATTAAAGATATTCCCCCAGTGAACCCGAATAGGTTCTCATCTATACCTATAAAACTCAATGTCTGTCTGTCTGTTCTCTATACAAATCCACACCGTTTGTCCGATTCGATTCAAATTTTGGGACCCGGCGGGTAAATAGGCAACATTTCCCCCCTATTCTCATACCCTTTCCCTTCCCCTGACATATTTTAGATGCAAATCTGTACCTTTTGAACGATTTGACTCAAAATTTGTAAACTTATTCTTTAGGACTCGGCGAATAACATAGGCGATATTTCCTCCCTATTCTCATACCCCTTCCCCGATTTTCGATGCAAATCTGTACCGTTCGAATCAAACCTTTGTTTCCCCCACAATTTTATTTTCAAGTTAATCCTTAACCCTTGCAACGTCGGGTACTAACAGCTAGTTTATTATAGAATTGAATTTGTGATTGAGTTTGGTCTCTTTTGACTGCTTATTCTATATATTGTATTATTAATTAAGATTTTGATATATTGGATTTTCTTTTCTTTCTTTCTCATTGTTATTTAATTAGATTGCACTACCTATACCTATGATTGTAAGTGGTTATCCCTCACCACACACAATAATCAAAATTCTTTTTGGTGAGGTATATACACTCAAAAAAATATTGATTTGTAAACATTGTCTATGTATAATTGTAAAAAAATAGATATATTATTAATTAAATAAATTTAAAAAAAATTTTGCACACGAAATTATCTAATGTTCTTTTCCCTTTTTTGCACACTGTTCATGTGAAAATCCTTACAGCTAATGCACTGAAATCAGTTTTCGCCAAGCTTAATCATAATCGGGACAAGCTTATGTCACATAAACTTATGTGACATAAGCTAGTCCCTCCTTGCTATCGTATAGAGATAATTAGAGTGTGACACGCAATCAGCGCACGTCCCATGTTGTGCGGTCACCGCAAGGGTCGTCATTAATTATTATTATTTCCCGTAATCTTTCACGGGGGCACGGCAAGTCCAAAATAAATTCTTGAGCACTTTAAGAGATATTCAATGGCTTTTCCTGAATAAAATCAACAATTTCTGGGCTATCCATATCCAATTTTTGATTGGATATGGATAGCCATTGGATTTCCTTTTCCTGTCTTTTATATCATTTTGAAGAGTGTTACACGACATGAGTCACTGTCGCGTCACGAGTGTGACACGATAAAGAATTTGTATGTGGCGATAATTTAGGACCCTGTGCATTCAATCTAGACATTGCATACGATTCTGCGCGGTGCAATTCTGCAAGTGCAGAGAACAGTGTTAACAATGCAACGATTTCAGTCTTTCTATGACATTGGTCCAGATGCGATAATGCGCCGTGTAGTTGACAAATGTTCCAACAAAGAGAAACTGCGACAAATATTATTATTGTCTGCAGTTGCTAAAGAGTGAAATATTACCAGCCGTAGAGCCTTTTAAGGAGTCGGACACCAGGTCTCTTCTCCGGCGAAGGCCGCTTTGAAATTTGGTCACATTATAAAAAGCGTTTAAAACGCAGTTTGAGGTTAAACACACGACACAGTATAATGTGTAGAAAGTATATAATGAATGACGGAGATGTGTAACTCAGATAAAACAAATACTTTACAAAATTATGATGTTTATGTATTTATTTATTGGTACATTACATTACATGCATACATATAATGCACATATATGGTGGGTTGATGATCTGGAGAGAAATGCTAGCCTTGTATGGAGAAGAACTTCACAAGGTAGAGATTGAAGAAGAGGAAGAACTAATATATTCACGCTTCTATGCACCAGAATCTATTAAGGAAACAGTATACAAAATATTAGTACCGTAGTACAACAAAATTTTAATTTAATAAATAGGTACATTTACTATTTTATTACTACATTATACTATTTTATTACAAAATATTTATACCATAGTACAGCAATATTTAAATAAAATATATAGGTACATATAGTATTTTAAATTTGAAGTGTTAAGTTTAAATCAAAAATATTAGATTCGTGTGTCTTGGCATTCCATAAATATCATAGATAGCATATCACGATCACTTAAACGTTTTCCCCACTATATGTCAATAGGATGTCTGAAATCATTAGTAAGGAACAAAAATATCATTATTTGTATCCTTTATCATTAGGTGTTCCACAAGGCTCAGTTCTAGGACCAATATTATTCATATAGTGAAAATACTTGAATATTATAAAATTCGATTGTTGGCAGATGATGCACTAGTATACATATCACGAGACAATTATAAACAAACCATAAACAAACTAAACAACGACCTTCATCAAATATCAATATGGCTGAAAATAAATAAATTGAAATTAAATATTAACAAAACAAAAGTAATGAATATCGGAAGTAAGAGAATACCGGATGCACCAATAATAATAGCAATCAAAGAAACAACTGATATAAAATACTTGGGAATAATTATAGGTCATAAATTAAACATTTTTATAGAACACAAATTATTTAATAAAAAAAAAGCATAACGAATTTCACTCTTGGGAAGAGTCATAAGATATATTAAAACAGAGTGGTGCAAAAATATATATAACGCAATAATAGTCTCCCACATCAACTACCTCAGCAGTATAATATTTCTGGCTAATGAAGAAGAATTGAAAAAAATAACAATACTCAAAAATAAAGCATTAAGAAATATAATAAAAAGAAATCGATACACGAGAATCAAAGCAATGCTAGAAAGTTTACAGATAATGACATTTAGACAAATAATTACATTTGATGTACTTCTATTTATATATAAAATTATTAACGGACACAATAACACCATTGAATTATTAAGAAAAATAAAAAGAAAACATGATCACTGTGCAAGAAGAAAATATGAAATAAGATTACCATTCCGAAAGGAAAAAAAATCGCAAACTTCTATAATGTACATTGGAATGAAATTATGTATGAAACTACCAGGGGATATAAGGAACAAAAACAATATAACTAAGAAAAACTAAAAAAATACGTGATAATAATTTTTGAATAAAAATTTAATATAGCTACTTACATCTAATGCAAAAATGTTTATATTAGGAAATATAAAAATTATTGTATGACCTACTTTAAGAATAAATAAAAAAATATATATACAATACATTCATACATAATATAACAATACATTCCAGGACACCAGCATGTAGTCCTTTTTCATAGCACAAGTATTTAGCTTATTTTGAAGAGTTAGAATGTTGATGCGACACGTATTCCGTGTTCTACCTTTTTTTAAAAAAATAATATATATATTTTTTATCTATATTTAACAGAAAACTCTAATGTCTGAATTATAATTATAAAGTTCATAAAATACTGAAGGAGTTCATAATGTGAAGTAATTTTGTACGCATGTAAGTATGTGGCTTCGTTATGATTTACGGAAGAGAGGCTGGAGACACATCGGAGGTTGTGTCATCTCTTGCGATGAAGAAAAGGCATTGTTCTAGATACAATCCGAAGTAAATCACTATTGCGCAAGCCTTAACGGAAATGCCTTTATTCGCCCTTTGATAGGCGCTTCTCAAATTGGTTCGCAGTTTTCCCCAATTTCAGAAACAAGATATGTTGCCATATTTTTATCAATAACGAACAACGCAATCTACTGAAAACAAGGCGCTGATTTTAAGAGGCGATTTTTCTATATTCTAGTGTCAATTAAGATGAATTGTAGAAGTCTCAGAGACGAAACTTTTTATGTGAGAAACGTGTACGGAAGTCTTTCTTATACGATTGCCCAGGGCTTACAACTTGTACGGCAGAATTGCCCGGAACTTAAATGCCCGGAATGAGCGGACTGCAGGCTATGTCTGATGGTGTAGAAAGCTCTTAATAATTTTGGCTTAAATGTCTGGAAAGAGTGGAAGTATGTCTGATTGTGTATAAAGCTCAACAATTTGAAACCGTACTACATTCAAGAGCTATGTCAGAAGAAGTTAGCAACGGGGAGAAACGTCACATCAAGGTCTTTAATAGTGAATGGTACCCAACGCTTAACCAGGACCGTTTTGAGAGCAAAAGCTTCCATATCGATCCTACTCAATCGTCTCCAGGTTGACATTTTTTTCAACTAATATGCGAGACCATGCCCCTCCGGGCAGATCGTATAAACCGTTGCGAGGGAGCACGGCTGCAAAAACAAAGCCATTCATTGTTCCCGTCGTGAGATAACGTCCTTATTAGAAAAATTGCAGGAGAATAATACATCAGAAATACATACTTTGAATAATAATAAAGAAAGATAAAACATAGCTCGCACTGAGGTCTGCAAGACCATAAGGCGCTAACACTTTACTAGAACTCAGCAGAGCTAACAGAGTTGCCTACTATGAACGCGCCTTAAGTGTGACAGACCCAATCACGTGAAACAGGTTACGCGGAGCTTAGAACCTTATCATTTTCTGCAAAGAAGACTACGCTCTTCTCAAAGAGCTATAAATGAACGAATTAACGCCCTTGGGATGATCAAGATCATTTAAGGGCGCTATAAAAATAAACAAACCAATACATACAAGCAACAATATTACTACAGAGGAGATCCAGAAGCGCATAGTGATCGCAAATTGCTGTTTTTTCCACCTACAAAAGTAGATAAAATCCAGACTGCTGCCCAGAAACACCAAGATATTAGTGTACAAAACGCTTATTAGGCCAGTGCTCACGTACGCAGCTGAGACGTGGGTACTAAGAGGAATGAGCGAGCACTGGAGGTTTTTGAAAGGAAAATTTTGAGGCGTATCTTCGGACCGGTTCTAGAAAATGGACTTTGGCGCAGACGTTACAACAATGAGCTCTATACTCTATTTAAGGAGCCAAAACGTCACAACATTTATAAAACTGGGAAGACTTCGGTGGCTGGGTCATGTGGAGAGAATGTCCGAGCATCAGGCACCAAAGTCCCTGGTGAACTCAAGGCCAATAGGGCGAAGGAGCTTAGGAAGGCCAAAATTAAGATGGAGTGACAACGTCCTCAAAGATATCCCTGCCTTAGAGCTTCGAAACTGGAGAGAGCTGGCACTAGACCTAGATGAGTGGAGGAAAACTATTGAGGAGGCCAAGACCCACCAAGGGTTGTAGTGTCAAGAATGATGATGATGATGATAAAAATAAACAAAATTTATTATTATAATCATCAGAAGAAGCAGAGATGAGTCAGTGCTCGTTGATGGACGCTGCTGTTGGATTAAAAAATGAGGTCAACTGGCACAGGGTACCAGCTCCAACATTGAATGCAATTTTAAATAATTAATGCAAATCAAATCTTATTTATAAAAATCATCAACAAATGCAAAACGACTTTGTGGTGACATTATCAGTATAATTAACATGAATATACTTTGTATACATAGTTAATTTGTTTGAAATACCAACATGTTTCGGGGCCAATGGTCACTGCATTAGAATGCAACGTTTACTAAAAAAATAAAAAATCAATTGCACCTTGTATACGATGGCACTATTGGCCCTGAAAAATATTGGTATTGCAACATATTAGTAGTGTATACAAAGTATATTAATGAAATAAATGTTTCCTTTGCGACTCAATGTTAAAATGATACTGTTAAGCCATGTATTCACTAGGGGACAAATTGTCCCTGCGAGCTCACTGCGACATTACGCGGAGCGTCAGTACCACGTGGTATGTTTACAAGTGAATACGCATGCGCTGTATCTGTCAAGATGACAATGTGGGGAAACGAAATTGTTCTTGAACTCACCGAGCTGTATCGATCGAAGATCGCATAGTATATCCGTCCTTCTTTCTCTTTGCAGTAAATAATTTCGCATCCACCACCTTTTTCTCCTCTTACGTTTCGATAAAATCGTTAACATAAATAAATACATACGCAGCTGTCATCATAACCTCATAGGGCGACATTTCCGCGACGTGTGGAAAACAATAATTATTTGCAAAAAGGACCTTGTTTTTAATAATATTCAATTTACTACAGTAAAAACTCGTTAATTTGAAATTGCGACCCAAAAAAAAAATTCGAATTGCGCGGAACCTCGTTTTCGCTAAATGACGAAGTGTAAATAGATACCGCAGCTGTCATCATAACCTCATCGGCTGACATTTCCGCGACAAGATATGATACACGTAAAATGACCGCGTCATTGTCCCCGAAACATGAACGTAGATGTTCATGCGGCATGCCGCGCGGAATGCTGCGCCATTTGTCCCCTTGTGAATACATGGCTTTAAGCCAATTGTATTCTACGGATGTGAATCCTGGAGCTTCAAGGAGAAGCAATGAAAGGCTATCCAAGTATTCCCGAATAGCAAGGCGTCCAAACCTTTTGGTGCAGTTAATCACGCTGGCATACTCGCATAAATGCTGGGCTTTCTGGGGCCGTCAAATTTGTATCACACATGATTCTAACCATTCTTTCTTCATTCATTCGCTCAATATTCAAACCACGTGAGCGACTCGTTTTTAGGGAAGTGACGTCTGGAGCTGGCAGAAAAAGAGCCAAGGTTAACTTAATAACAATAAGAATAGGGATTTTCATTCTTACAACACAAGAAGAAGCGACAACACAAGACTACCGAAGAAAAAAAAATACCTCACAAAATTGTATGATGTACAAAGGTATAAAAATCTTCGATAGCCTGCCAAAGAGAATTCAAAACACGGTGAATATAAGGAGGTTTAAACAGGAGTGCAAAAATTTTAATGTAAAAACTTGTAAATGCAACATGTTTAAGTGAAATCATGTATTAGCCCACACAACATTATGTGTGGAACTAAATAATAAATTAAGATAAATAAATAAATAAAAAAAATTGTAATAATAATAACAATAATAATAATAATAATAATGTTTTCAGCGTAACCAGGCTGTAAGTGCAAAACCTGATTGGCCATATAAGTTACAGGTTATTTATTATTAATGCAGCGGAAATGAAATGACTTAGACGCGCGTGTGACAAATCCATTTATGACATTTAGGAATGAAAAAATCAGGAAAGAATATTTTTTAAAGAATGAACAAACCAGGAAAGATATTTTCAAGCCAATTAAAGACGCGCTTATTTAGGAAATCTTACAAAAACCTATAGAATCAGACCGTTACAGCAATACCTAATGTTTTTCACTCCTAGTATGCACTCCGCTAAAATACCTAATTCTTCCTGGCACTATCAAATATAGTTTTAATCGTTAATTCCATTTTTCATGTAATCTAATATATAAGTACATTATTTATACATTAGATGACACACAAAAAACTTATTATATAAATAAGTTTTTTGTGAAGCGCCCTTGAGGTGGTAGACACGAAAACGGCGCTATATAATTTATGATATTACGGAATGTAGAAAAATTACTAATTCACCTCAGAATTCCGTGACCGCAAACAAAAATAATTAATGAGGTACACTGGATTCCGTTGAATAATACAATAACCATCTCCTCCAGGAATGTTTCTCTGAGTTGTCCTCAAGGCTTCACCACAGGACTGCATAATAAAGTGTCTGTAATCATAAATTCCATTTCCATCATTCACGTACTCTTCTTGTCATAGCATTGTCATGCTGTTTTGTATTCAATCTATTAATACTAGTGTCCAAAGAAATACTAATTAACTGGATTTTTTTGAACTGAAGTAAGAGATATCATTCTTAGAAATTTCTAGTTACAATTTTTTTAAAAATCGAGATGCGAACATGGAATACGTTTCCCGGATTAACACGCTGGTGTCCTGGAGTGGGACTCGAACCACCGACCAACAGATCGCAAGGCGAGCATCATGACCACTACACCAACAACTACTCATACTCGTGAACTGGAAATTTGGTATCTATTGCCACGAGACGTGGTTGTGGGAGGCAAATAAAAACACTCGAATTTAATTACCGATTTATTAATTATTTTAACAAAGTCAAAAAGTCACTGGCCACGAATTTAATTTTATCATTATTCTTTAATTCACACTAATTCTCAATTAATCACTTGTCTGCGAAACACTTTATCATCGCATCTACTCGATAGGTGGCACTGCAGTCGGGTTCTAGACTTTTTTTTTATTACTAGCGGACCCGCCAGACGTTGTCATGTCCAGACAATGTTCAGATATGACAACGTCTGGCGGGTTTGCTAGTAATATTATAAAATATTATAATTCTCTCGACTATCCACGACTGGCCACACTGTGGCTTACCGCTCCGTCGCCAACGTCGCACCGGTAGAAACTACAAAACGAACAGGAAGCGCTGCTGCGCTGGTTCCGCCTTTTTATGCGAAACACGTTGGTTTTTCGATCCTCCGAGATAATTTATACATTTTTAGTGTTTGCGGTAATGTTGTAGATAATTCCAGAGAACTGTAGAGCGTTCAAAGTGATGAGTGTAATGAACTGTGCACTGTTCGAATCTCTTGTGATATGTCACTTTGGAACAATACTATGAATCCGTCTACAACACTCTAAAGTACTCTGGACTTATAGACCACATCCGGGAGAGGTTTGGAACAGTCTGGAAGCGACGGGCACATTCACGCAAAACACGAAAAATGTATAGAATAATCTAGTAGATTCCAAAAACCAACATGTTTCATATAAAAATACAGTGCCACGGCGCTTTTGTCGTTTTTTTAGCGAAAAACCGTAGCGATCGGGATGGTCAGCAGAAGTCTACACCGAGCGAAATATTAAGCGAAACACCTGCTTACTAGCGATAGTCGAACAGATTTTTCTGGAAAGTGTCCGTGACGTGTGATAAATCGCGAAGTGTGAATTTGAGATTAGTGTTTAAATTTTAATTCGCGTCTTATGAATTTTATCATAGTGATAACAATCAATAAATTGTTAATTAATTTGCAGTGTTTTCATTTGTCTCTCAAAAGCACGTCCCATGGCAACATTAATTTACAGACAAGTCTCAAAGAAAAATCTTACGATCCGTTGACGGATGAGACTTTGATCTCAGAGACCTGAAGTTAAATGTCGGTATAACAAGTTTCATCTAGGTTCATGTGCAAACGTAGAGACCAAAGCTGAAAGCATTTATAGTTCTGCTAGAAAAAATAACAAGTTATGAATAAATATTCAAATATCAAGGATTTCCTAACTTAAGTACCTACAATACATCATAATCAAAAATAGAAAATATTTATTATAATTTACTCCCGAGGTTAAAGCGAAACAAGAATATGGCTAAACGTTATTTTTATTAGTTATTTTTATCTAAACTTGTCATATTAAAATATTTCTACAATATTATAATTTTATCGAAATGGAGAGCTTAATTAATAAAAGATGTATCTTTTTTAGTATTGTTATTTTCTACTTTTATAGTATTGTTATTTTCAAATACATAACTACACTTAACTGTATTTAAGTCCATCCAAAATAAAATCCAGAGGGATCACTGTGAAAAGAGGTGAAGTGAATTTGATTATTGAACATCAATAATCCAACACAACCCTTCACTTCACCCCTTATCACAATGTTCCCTCTCTCTCACCTCCTAGACACCCCCTCCACTTGCACCAAACCCATTCATTCCCAGACACTTCAATCTCAAATCATCTGAGGAAGGAAACGAAGTTTTCCGAAACATGTTGTGTGATAGTCTAAAATAAACTAGTGGCGAAAACAAAAATAGTAAGAAATTTAAGAAAAAAATATTACACACTATGTTTTAAACCACTTAATTGCTATATATTTTTTGTCAACTAGTTTCGGTTGGACTCAACCTTCTTCAGGACAATTACAATATAGACTGTATTGTAATTGTCAGTCACTCAGTCTATATTGTAATTGTCCTGAAGAAGGTTGAGTCTAACCGAAACTAGTTGACAAAAAATATATAGCAATTAAGTGGTTTAAAACATAGTGTGTAATATTTTTTTCTTAAATTTCTTATAATGTCAAGCCACAAAGTGTTTTCTTGCTTTGAAAAGTTAACAAAAATAGTGTTTTATTCATAACAAGCCCAAACCCGGTTTTTCCCAGCACAGTTTATTAAATTTAATACATATAGATAAATAATTTGATAATTTGGTGTATAGGATAAATTTGATGCGGTAAATGCTTGAGGTTAATAAGATGTTTAATTTGATAAGGAGTAATACTGGATTGGTTAAAATTAACGGAAAGTTAACCATTACGAGTGTATCTTAGTTATGGCAATCGTCTTGCCAAGTGAGCAAATTTCAAAATTTTTTCTCATATCTTCTCTTACGCTTTTTAACACATTTTTGTATAGAAAGATATCCTATTAAAATTTATTCATCGGGTTTCATACATTTTTTTAAAGATTTAAGTAAGAGACCGATTTTCACACCCATTTAGAAGAAAAGATTGACACAATTATATTTATTTACGTCTAAGAAATCTAAAATGAAGACCATAAATTAAAATAATATTTAATGTAATAATCTCACGATTGTAAATAAAATAACAACTAAATAGAGGCACTTTCAAAGTAATTCAGTTAATCACTTAAGAAAACGGGAAGATTCGATAACTAAGCGTAATGTAGAATTTAATAAATCGGGGAATCTTAATAAAATAACACTTCACTGAAAACATCTAATTATCCATAGAAGAAGGAGAAAATTAAATCACATAAATAAGTCGATTACAGGTGTTATACCTACTGTTTGAAAATGGCCTAGAAAACTGAAACAGCTGTCACATTTGCAGAACTTAATAACACAGTATACCCAGAACAGTAGTTTATCTCTTGCGTTGACGCTAGGGTTGTCACTTTATTTTTACTCCCTTTCTTATAACTCGTAGCGTCTGAGATTCCGACGCATAAGGTAGACACGAAACCCGAAAATTTATTTAATTAGTATACCTAGTTTCTGCACTTAAATTGCAAGAACGCTGATTAACATCAACGTAGACTTTTAAAAACTCACAGTCTTTGTGATAATCAACACACCTTTTTAGTAAAGCGACATAAACTTGAAAAAAGGCATTTTTTTCAGGAAGCGCATTTTTTTCTAAAGCGGCGGCTGCGAGCGCGAATGGCACCGAAGGCACGGCCCTTACTGCCGCCGCCTTGTGCCCCCATATTCTATGTCAATGTGTGCGTCACAGTGCGTGCGTACACGGCGCCGAGCACGCACGCACACATTCTAATGGGTAGCGGGCAGTTTGTATGAAGATGTATTACTGTTTTTAGTATACTGTGTTAATAATATATATTCAAATTTAATTTTTTTGTTTTTTAAAATAGAGATGCGAACACGGAATACGTGTCACATCAATATTCTTCTTATTTTCAAATTAAGCTAAACGCTTGTGCTTTGAAAAATAGGACTAACTTGCTGGTCTGGAGTGAGGTTCAAACCCGCGACCTTTGGATCACGAGGAGAGAGTCTTAACCACAAAACCAACAAGCTATTCGTTTTACTATAAATTTTATTAAAAATAAAGATTGTCACACAGTTTAAAATAAAATTCTGTAGCTTATTTTCTTTTATTATTTCTGCTTTTAAAATTTGAAATTTATTTAAGTAATTTCGCAAAAGTTACACTTTCAATTACGTTCAATTAATTAATTAATTTGAAATAATTAGCTGTTTTGTAATTATTATGACTAAGCTGTTCGATTATTTGATAAGTGTGCAATATTAGGTTTCTCTCTTGTTGCATATTTTTTTATTTTGAGATATACCAATCTGCAAATCCAAGGTTCTCCGTAAAGCAGAGAATGCAATTTTTTAAATTTTATTTATTAAATGACTCGGTAAATAGCGATAAAAAATATTGTTGCTGGTCAAGAAAATGCCTAGTTCCGATAGGAAATGGTTTTGTAATAATGTAACGGCTAATCGATTTCACGCAAAGTGTTGCCGTGTTCGAAATATTCATATCTGCATTTTTTCACGGTAAGATTAGGTTAGTGAGATGCGTGTTTTTTAATTCGTGTAACATAATTATGCACATTAATTGTAAATGTTGCGAAAAATGCATTTCAGCGTCTCACATTAATGTATAATTATTAAAAAAAACGAAGTTCAATGCAAAAATTAATTAATTTTGTATTGAAATATAGTTGATCGACATTAGGAAAATTTAAGTATGCATGTACTTACGAGTATCTTAGGTTTGTAGGTGATTGCATCTTTTTTTAACAATTATTAATTAACTATAACCCGTAAAAAATGATGTAGGTACTTTTATTATATAGGCGAATTTCGGCTGCCAGTTAAGGCTGTGAGAACAGCGCTATCTAGAGTAGCGTGGAGTCTTGACAATGTTAGTGATGGACTTTATTAAATAGAGAATTACGCTTTTTTTCTTCTTATACCTCATTATTATTTGTGTCATCTGGTAGCGTTAGTGACCGAAATTGTTAAGCAGAGAATTATGTATTTTGATTAATGATTAATACCAACGACGTACGCGACAAGTTTTCATTAAACTAATAATAAAAAAAATAAAATAAAATAATAATAATAGTTTTTTATTCATACCTTATTTTTTTTAATTGTATTACACCTCGACTGCCTAACTAGGGATTACCTGCTTGAAGGTAGTTGACTATTTACATAGCAAAAAGAGAAGAATATAATTTAGTATACATTAAAATAAATTTTTTAAATGAACAAATATATAATAAATTTAAATTTGATAAAATAATTAGTATACATTACAATTATTTTTTAAATGAACAAATTTGTAATAAATTTAAATTTGATAAAATAATTAGGAACAGAAAGGTATGTAAGGTAAAGCAAAAAGAGAAATCGAAATAAAATATAAATTACAAAATATATAATAAAATTTTTAAATAAGCAAAGAAGAGAAAATTACACAGCATTACAAAGGAATTAAATTTAGGGTTTTCTCAGATAGTTCTCGTCCGATGAACTCTAAATTAATTAATTATATATATTAATGAGTACCTATAGTCGAATATTGTGTTTTAAAATGAAATATATAACTTCCCCTAAAACAGGCCAGCCTAGTTGGGTAGTTACATATTTTATTATATGATTGTATGATAAATTATTATTGTCTAATTATATTTGTAATGTAATTTTATGTATTGTTATGTTAAATAAATAAATAAATAAATAAATAAATAAAAGATTTCAATGAGCCACCCATTTAATTGTTATTTTAGAGCATGTGGTCTCATTTTTTTAAAGTTATCCGGTATCAAATTATATATTTTTGGGCCTAGGTATGCATAATGCGTTTGTCCTAACTTCAAATTCTTTTTGTCATTTCTTAGCCATCCTTTGGTAGAATTTATAGTTTGGTATTGGTGGTTTAATTGGATATAGCTATTTATATTTTTATGAACATGTAAAATCACTTTGTGAATACAAATTTGTCTAGTATCCAAAACCCTAAATTCCCTATAGAGACATTCACTCGGATATCGAAATGGTTTTTTCATTATATCATTATAACTCTCAGTAGGGCTTTTTGTGCTTTATCCACTGGTTTTAGACTAGCTTTATAAGCACCACCCCACCCTAATATTCCGTATCCTAAGATAGAGTTACAAAGCGCGTAGTATATTTGTTTTAAGAGATGTATGTTAAATATGCTACGTACGTAAATGAAAATATGCATTTGCTTCCTGATTTTGTTTGCTATAAGTTCAGTGTGTTTATTCTACTCAAGGAATTGGTCCACAATAACACCCAGATATTTTATGTGAGATGCATTTTCTATCTCACGTGCTTGTGGCTGAGTAGTAACTTCGGATTCATGGGCTTTTATAGTAATGTGGTACAATTGCCTCGGTTGCCCGACTGATGTTGCACTAATATTCCCCCTCTAACCCAACCCCTCCCCCAGATATATTTTCTGTACAAATCTACACCGCTTGACCGATTAGACCCAACATTGCATACATATTCCCGACGGACAAAATATGCCACATTTCTTGCCTAGACATCCTATCCATCCCAGCCTTGATTAAATGGAAACATTGTTTTAATTGGAGGCTTTGCAAAACAATGGAACCTTTTTTTCCCCCCATAAATTTATTTTCAACTTAATCCTTAACCCGTGCAGCGTCGGGTACAAACAGCTAATTTTGCAGTTTATATTTTTGTTGTTTGCACAAGAACGTTTGACCAAGTTGACTAAATACGTTGCTTATTGGCAAAATTTTCAAATAATTAATCATTTAATCTGCCCCTTTTTAAAAAAATTAAAAAATAATTATATTTTATTTTATTTTCTGACTCGTCTAATTTTTCCTCGCTAGATATGTATCTAAAGAACAACTCTGCATACTTAACTCAAAACTCCATTTTATCGACACATTCGGTTGTTCCTTTCGGCCACAGGTATCTTCCAAATATAATAATTTCGTTGTCCGTCCGTCTGCCTCTCTGTCTGTACGTAACGTGCGTATTTCGTTCGAATTCGCGGCTAAAATAACCAAATGAAGATGGGCTAGCGATGGGATATCTATGTTGCTACCGCTGCCTCTTCGCGCAAATATTTTTTTCTTTAGCGATCTCATGGAACTAACTCGAAAGTCCATAACAGAGCCGGAGCCAGCGATCGCCAGAATTATGTCATTTAGAGCTTCTAATCCGAATATTCGAACCTCGAATATATTCGCCTGTTTTTAAGTATTCGTTATTCGAATACTTTAAAAAGTATTCGTAAAGTATTCGCTGATATTTATATTATAAGATTTTAATATTTTTCCAAACGAAACAAAGGTTTACGAACCCTGAAAGTCATTTACAAGGGTTTTCAGATATATCGCTATGGGCTATATAATGAAGTCGGACATCAAATATGTAAACGCCGTAAATTGTCGGACGTCTTTTGCATTTGCCTTTTTTTAAAGTCATGCTTATCTTTATAGTTTTCTTACAATAAGCACTTACGGTGTTTTGTCAAAGATGGAGTCGGCTTTTTCATAAATACTTGAGTCGACAAACAAGAAGTTATATACAAAATAATTTTTAAAAAAAGTTGTACGTGGGGTGTGAGATATGAAGTAATATAAACTTATCTAAAATTTTTTCAGTTATCAAGAGAATACTGACTCGTCTGTATCTAATTTTTTATTGTTTTTATATATGTATATTTACAAAATTGAAATATATATTTTTAAATTTGTATTTCTAAATTCAACATTATTTTTCAATATATTTTTGGTTACTTTTTATAACATATATTCTCAAAAATTAAAATAAATAAATTCTCTACAATTATTATGTTTTTTTTAAATATACAGAATGTGTTTATCTGTATTAATCATCCGAAGTAAATTATTCCCTCCTTAAAAATTTTACGAATATATTCGAATATATTATCATTGACTATTCGATATTCGAATAGTTGGAATCACGAATATTTGGAGGCTCTAGTCATGGTATCAAACTTTATATTAAAATATATAATATTAATATATTTTTGTATATGTACACTATAGTAGGCAAGAAGTTTGGATGTTCGGACAAACAGCTCTGAATTAAATTGAGGTAAAACAAATTAAAAAAAAATGCGAACTTAAAATTTAAAAAGTGGTTATGTTAATTTGCCCATTCAAGACATTACAGTCTTTGGCATTTTAAATAGCCAATTTGTTATAAGCAGCATATAATTTTTATCAACCTGTGTCAAGGTTCAATGCCGTTAATAGTGTGTTTGTAAGTCGTTATGCGTAAGTTTTGTCACGTATATATTAGTGTTATTTTATCTGGCGTCTTGAGAAAAACATTTATAGATTATTAATATATTCTAAATTTAAAAAAAAATACGGAAAAATATTCTATGTAAATCGTTACATCATTCATAAAAATATAAATAAAAAATACTTAATTAGAGTTAAAAATCCGCCGCAGGAAGTCGTTTAAGCGGCGCTATTTTTAAACTGGATGTACTTTCATATTAAATATCTATCTCAACACCACAACATATTTTAATATTCCACGCACTAAAATGTTAAAAAAAACATAATGAAACAGGAATTTCTATAAATTAGGATGATCAGCAAGTCTTTAAAGATGCTAATTATAGTCCTAAATATACATATACACTAAAGTACAATGTAGAACATGTATGAGTTTAGCTAATGCAAAAGTGGTGTGCCAAGATAGAAGAATATGGCGTTTTATCCTCTTTGGCTATCTTGTTGTGAAACGGCGTGATGGTTAGTAAGTTAGTTAGTTTTTATAATGTGAAGATAAAACATATAAATCATTTATACGAAGGTTTATAATCAACTGGCGTAAAAAAGACAGGTTTTGCAAAATTATTATTATCATGCAAATAAGTACAAAAATTAAGTGAATCAATTAGAAAGATGGCACAAATCGCTCTTTGAGGGCGGATTGCCTTATTTTAAGAAGAAGAAGAAGAATTAGAAAGATACCTACAACTACAGAAAAATGTATGAATTTCCGACTTATGTATGTATGCAGTCTTGTGTAGTTGATACAACTATTGTTCCATTTTCAAAGACTTGTAGGGACAATTTATGCTGATGCAATACGATTTTGGGGTCGTGCATACTTGACCCAATACTGTGTCACAAAAGTATCAAATCGACAAAATAATTTGGTAGGTAGATCAAGTAGTATTGTTTTGCCATCATCATTCTGCTGAGGCGCGTCAAACGAGGAGGTTAATAGATCGGGCACACAAAACTGCATCGATAGACTATCAGGTTAATGTTTTGTCAGCAGTTATTTTTAGAGACTGGAGAAGAAGACCAGTACACAGTCACAACATCTTCCTTAGGCCTCGCTATGCTCCCATCTCTAGCGGAGCCCCGCCGCGCGTTATAGTACTACTCTGTTATTTTACTTCTAGGAAATAAATACTATCAAGCTATACATTAATATAATACAATAATCAACCCAATTATCAACATTATACTATGCAATGAATCCCGAAAACATTTTGAGGTATTCAAGGCCGTTCAGCATCTTTAGAAAAGCTTCAGAAAAATTATTAAAACCTTTGACTAAACCCTATAGTGACGTCTTGATAAATTAATAATTTTTTCGTTAAATCTGAATGCAAATAATGTTTCAATTTTTAAATGAAAATTAATTAAATTGTGAAAATATTCGTAAGAAAATGAAAAGATATAATTAAAAAAATATATAATTCGTGTAATGCGAAGCGCATGGATTGGTCGACGATATCAAACGATAGTAGGCGACGTTCACGAAGTAGTGTGAATTTGACTGTGTCGTAAGCATGCATAATGAAAATCAACGAAGTAAATAAATTAACTGTTCATATCTACTGGAAAAGATTAGCATCAGGATTCCTAAGTATTCAATACGATAGTCGCATCCTTTTTTAATTCCGAAATATCATACAAGATCGCAGGGGAACACCCCTTTTTTTTTACGAGCAAGTCTTGAAACGTGCTAGTGAACGGCACAACTATTGATATATTCATTTTGAGTTCAAATACTATCAAGAATGCGATGTTTGGGGGAGGGTTGCTTGAAAAGCTATTGGTATTTATTATTATGTGTATAATTAATAAAATATACTTAGTTTTCACCACTTTTTTGTTGAAAATATCAACGCGTTTCAGGGCCTATGGCCCCTTCGTCAGGATATAATTGTATACTACAATCAAAATATTAAAAAAGTTGTATATGAAAAATGAATAATAATAAAGAACCTACTTAACATGAAAATAAATTTAACAGATAACTATTTGTAAAAAGTTATTTTGTCCTTTTTACAAATAGTTATCTTTTAAATTTATTTTCATGTTAAGAAATTGTGAACTTGTGAATACTATATATTAATAAATAAATAAATAATTTAGGTAATAAACTGTGCCATTGTAATGAACAATTTATCTAGGTTAGGTTAGGTTAGGTTAGGTTAGATTAGGTTAGGTTAGGTTAGGTTAGGTTAGGTTAGGTTAGGTTAGGTTAGGTTAGGTTAGGTTAGGTACCAACTTAACATGAAAATAAATTTAAAAGATAACTATTTGTAAAAAGTTATTTTGTCCATTTTACAAATAGTTATCTTATAAATTAATTTTTATGTTAAGAAATTGTGATATTGTGAATACTGTATATATTAATAAATAAATAAATAATTTAGTTAATAAATTGTGCCATTGTAATGAGCAATTTATCTAGGTTAGCTTTAAAGGATGAGATCTATGATAGCAATTATAAAGCATTCGATGCAGAGATGTGAAAAAACTGAGATTGGTGTTGAAAATCTTGCTGGGCAAACGTATTGGAGATCTCAATGATCGGATACGTAATTATTTTGCAAACTGTCATTAGAACCATGATTTTCATCTCTTTAAAGACGGGCATTATAGTCGCTATGGTCATTTAAAAAATAATAAGCTGATCACGACTTGCCGATAAAGCCGTATCGAAATTCTAAAAAACTTCGCAATTGTCCCACATTATTGACGATTGTGACATCCGCGATAGCTAGTGTTTCACCAATCTTCTGAGGATGTTAGTGTCCTAATAGACTCCAGTATTGGACCATGACTTTGGGTATTGATATCATCTGTATACGTTCATACTACTACTTATACTACAGTAAATCTTTATACAGCGATCAGTTAGGTTGGTTTAGGTAAGGTTTGATAAGGGAAGGTTAGGTAGGAATTTAGTTTTCGCTTTTTATCTCTGTCCATGTGGAAATGGCAACCCACCGCTTTTACAGGACTGTTTTATGAGTGAAGGCTTCCATGTAGGTACTACTATTGGTCGCCAGGTTAGTATTATCAACGCTTCATGGCAACTATCCTTCGCCGCGATACAGCGCAGTAGCAATGCAGCATGGCACACCACGTAAACCACGTACAGTGCAAAGTTGACTTATTACATCAAGACAAAAATTTAATGCAAAGCAGAAAAAAAATGTTATTGATAGCATAGAATTAATACACATCGTAAACCTTAGATGTTAGATCTTAAAACTTAATTGTAACAAAAATGTAATTTACATTCAAATACCTTCTATTACGTCCCCTCTTCTGCGCTTAGTTGTGCACCCCTATATACAGTCGAATTTTAAGAAGAATAATAAAGGCTGAGAGGAGAAGCATCTCTTTTATTTCTAATCCTTTTGTAAATTATTTGGTCATATTTGCGATAGTGGAATCAGATCCTATGAAGCATCAAATGTGTTTTATGTGATAAATTGAGATTCAGACAATGGAATAATGTATTTAAAAAATGGGAAAATGGTTAAAAGCATCCAGAAGGATAATCCTCGCAAATCCTGGTTTGCTAAAATAAATGTTTTGAGAAGAACTATTTCTATAAATCAATAGAAGGTATTTTTACAATGTATGCAGAGACTATTAGCCCTGAAACACTTTGTCAATAAATTGACAGTGGTTTAAGGACGTCTGGTCTGATGTATGGAAGCGAAGCCTGGAGCTGGCAGAAGAGGAACGAAAGTAGATTGAATGCAGTGGAGATGAGATCCCTCAGACGTATGTGTGGCAAATCAATTTATGAAAGAGTAAAGAATGCAGATATTAGGAACGAATGTAAAGCTGAACTTAGCATAATTAATAGAATTAAAAAAGGGTCGCTCAGATGGTTTGGGCGTATTGAGCGAACGAATGAGGAAAGAATGGTAAGAAAGATATATAATGCAAGTGTTGATGGCGCCAGAAAGAGAGGGCGACCGCGGAAAACGTGGCACGACCAGATTAAACAGATACTGGAAGATGGTCCCGTTAGAAGCCTCAACAACCGGCGAGCTTGCATGCGAAGACGTATGAATGTGGATGAGGCGAGAGTTGTAAGTCAGGACAGAAGAGTGTGGCGCTCTATCATCTCTGCCACCCCCACGGGGAAACGGCATGATGGTAAGTTAGTTAGTTAGGTTTAAGGAAAGATGGAGGAGGACTTAGCTCACAATGGCTGTAGCGCCAATGATGATGATGACGAAAGTATTGTCTTTTTATGAATTATATAATAAGCTGCCATAAGTACTTTTGCAACTATCGAAGAAGTAACATTTACATTTATTAACTGTATACTATACTATACTTTCATTATCAATTTACCTTTTTATTGTATTAATAAATAACTTGTATACACTATGTACCTATATATTATAACAAGGAATAAGAACTGTGGCTCCCTCATCAGACTCAAGAGCTTCTCTTCACTGATGAGGTCTACATGACTACCAAGTATTTAAAAAAATGTTTAATCTATAATATGTTATAAAAAAGAACTGTATTTGTACCGTAAATTAAATAAATAAAAAAATAAAATAAAAAATTCTCAAGTTAGTCAATGCAACTGTGTACGCATCGTACTAGCACTGCATCATCGTCCAGGCGACCTTTAGCCCTTGATTTTTCCTAGAATCAGTTTATTTAAATTGTCAACGTGACTTTCTTATTTTTTTATGATTTAAAAATCTGTGAGCGTTCTCCATAGAAAACTATTGGATGCAATAATAATGAGATATGACAGATATGAGGCTCATTCCTAGAAAATACGTTCCTAGAAAATACCTCTTTGAACATGTCTTGACGTGTATGGAATACGCTTGTATATTCATTTATAAATATATATATAAGTCATAAATATAATCGTTCATTTTTATATCATTTAATGTCATTGCATTTTTATAATATCGGAGGTGTCCATTCTGTCTAAGAAAATGTCCTATCCACTGACCTTTTAGATTTTCAATGGTGTGCAGGATTAATGTTTCTTATTGCATTTGTAATATATGTACTACTGTTTAGAATATTTTGAGAATGTTCAAATTTTTCAAGGACACCATACTGGATTTTATCCCCAGGGGGACATCATCCATCAAGATGTATTATAGATGTCTTATAGATACGAAGTTATTTTTTATATGGGCAAGTAGGTATTTAAGTTTTTTGTAGGGCTTCTGTCCTATCGTACGGCTGGATCAAATGATAACTTTACATAATGTAACGTTCAAAATTCCAAGGTTTTGTGTGGACGTTGGGAGCTTTGGAAGGCTAAATCCAAGATAATGGTCCCATTGTAAATGCAACGAAAATGATTATTTCACTATATTATTGAATGTGCTAATAACAAAATGAAAGATAATTTACGTTTAAAAAGTAAGTATTAAATAAGATATTACACTTTAAAGTTTCGAAAAATGCACTGTGTATTTTTACATTTCAAAGGCAATATATGAGGTTAGGTTAAGGTTAATAGGTTTGGTTTGGTTAGGTTAATAGGTTTGGTTTGGTTTGGTTAGGTTATTAGGTTTGGTTTGTTTAATTTAGATTACGATTATTTTAGTTAGATTAAATTAACAGGACATTAAATTATCTAGTGAAATACTTATTTTCATTGTATGAACAATGGGACCATAGTCTTGGATTATTCCGCTTTGGAATGCATCTTGCGAACACTCTATTCAAACCTAAGTCTTCGGTCAAAATTAAATATATCAATCCAAAGCTTACTCTAATCTCACTCACAAGTTGTCGGACTATGATACCACGAATAAATTCATGCATACGAATTAATGTCCCCTATATATCTTGACCAAAGGACGACTTCCATGCTTCATTGGTTTTTTCTTCTATATTACACATAATTATTTTTGACTTCTATCGAAATTTTAGAAGGTGTATCTTATTTTTTAATTTCATGAAAATTTTCTGTCTACGATTATGAAATCGTATTTTCCGAGAACATAGAAACAGACTCGCATTATGTAATATTTAATACGGATAGAATGAAAATTATTATGGGAAATTACTCTGTGATAGAGATAAGTATGCAAAATGCGTAGCCACAAAGTATACCGGCAATATTTTCTAGAATATATTTATTTACGTAATTCAATGCAAGGAATTTTCATAAGAGCAAAGTATCGCAAAGCCGTTATTTATGCGGGACATGTTTCGCCAATTGAATATCCACTAAATCATACTTTTGAAATTAAAGCAGGTATCGAATAATAGTGTCAAATAATTTAAATTTACGAATAAATCAAACGAAATTATGGTACCGTGTCTCTACGAAAATCTATGCAAAAATTTAATCTCATTAGCGTCATCATCCATTGTTGGTCTCTTGGTCTTCTGCTAACATTCACGATGTTACTCCCGTTGGTCTCATGTTAATTTACCATGTTACCCCTGGTCTGATATTTTCGTTTATCGATCTTAACAAGAGCATATGGCTTATACCGAAATTGCTTATTTAGGTGATTTTCTTCTTCTTCTTTTGGTGTCATGTCAGGTCCCCCCAACGTTGACTATCACCCGAGAGAAAGCGTCCCTGTCCTGGGCAGCACGAAACAGCTCTCCAACACTTCTTATGCCCGTCCAGTCGCGTATATTGCGGAGCCAGGAAATTTGTCTCCTTCCAACACCTCTACGACCCTCTATCTTGCCCATAAGAATCAGGTGGAGCAATTCATATTTTTCTCCTCTGAGCACATGACCCAAATACGATACCTTTCGGATTTTGATGTTTGTCAGCAACTCTCTATTCATTCTAGCTCTTTGAAGAACTCTTGTGTTGCTGACCATATCCGTCCAGGGTATCCGGAGCATTCTCCGATTTTGAAATAACTAAAAACTTGTTAATTTCATTCTGCTAACTGGTTATTTTTTTAATCATATTTGGGTGCAACGTTTGGCCTTAGCACAGAAGTTATTTTTTGCCATTGGCGTCTAGAAGTTATCATCTCGAGGGCGATTTTAGATTAACTTTTGCAAGTTTTTCTCATCTCAATTATCAGAAATAAATTATTCATATCGTGCATGAACAATTTATTTATGATTGTTCTTTCGCGAGGCATTCAGAATATAATAAATTTTTAACTAGGGAAGGATTTACCAGCAAAGAAGATAATTGTCTTAAAAAACTGGTGGTGGCTAATGGAATTTAGTAAAATTAAAAAAATCGGGGAACCAAGATGACAATCGCGTGACAGACGGCGATACTTTGCATTAAACCATGTACTAAGAAATCAAACACAGCGTGAAAATAGTTCTTTATAAATATTATATATAAAGTTTTTAACTGTAATTTCGGATATTTTATACGCACCGTATGCATTACCGAGAAGCGAATTTCGACGTTTCGTTGGATACTTATCCAACGTCATCAGGAGGACGACCTTTACCCGCGGAGGTGGAGGTCAGACTGATTAGGTGCTGCTTTCTAGGGCGTAAATTGTATGCACTTTGTTGTGGAGTGTTCTCTTCTTCTAAAATAGAGGTCGCCAGTGTGCAATATGTACTAGTTACGTCGGCGGATTTTACTGCGACTTCTCTCAAGGGTTGAATCAGTGTCGTTAGAACAGGGCGCCAAATACTTGATAGTTTGTAACTGTCTGTTGACTACTGTAAGTAAATTGAAATTGGGATGTTTGTATATTTTTATGGCTCCCTGACTAATCTGGGTATAAGGTACGGTTCTGTTGATAAAATCTTATCAACATAATAGATTAAATTTAATAGATTAAATTCTAGCACAAAAATCTATATTATACTCATATATCTATGTTGATCCGGCAATATATGGTTCCCATTTTATTTTTTCATTTTTTTTAACGGCGTTGTGAAAAGGAATTGTGATCCCGGGATCTCTAGTCACAACACACTACGAATTTTTTTGAAAAAATAAGATAAGACGTATTGCTAAATCGCCATCGATATAGGACATTTTGATAGTATTAAAAAATAGAGAAAAATATAAAATGTGAGCGGTACCAGAATTTTCATACGCCGAGCTAAAATCTATTTAATTTCAAAATAATATTGTAATAAATAAATATAACATTCCTGTAACTCACACCAACTCCGGATTGCGCTTACCCATAGTGGGAATATGCCGAGCTTTAAACAACTTTTTCACCCAAATCGTTATGTATTTTATCCTTTCATATAAACTACGAACTGCATCGCAACATTTAATTAATATTCAAATATGTATACAATACTCTGTGACGTAATGAAGCTCACTTATGTATCTGGTTGTTTTTATTTTATGCTAGCTGGTCGTAACCGGCGTTGCACAGGTTAAGGATAAAGTTGAAAATAAATTTGTGAGGGGACACAAAGGTTCCATTGTTTTGCAAAGCCTCTAATTAAAACAATATTTCCATTTAATCAAGCCTGGGTTGGATAGGACGTTTAGGGAAGAAATGTAAACTCGGAAAATCGGGAATATGTATGCAAAATTTGGGTCCAATCGCTCAAGCGTTGTAGATTTGTACATAGAATATATCTGGGCGAGGGAATGGGGTAAAAAGGGAATGGAAAATGTCGCCTATATTACCCACCTAGTCCTTAAAAATAAGTTTGTAAATTTTGAATCCGATCGGTCGAACGGTACAGATTTGCATTGACAATATATCAGGGGGAGGGGAAAAGGGTAAAAGGGAAGAGGGAAGTATCGCCTATGTTATCCGCCGGGTCCTAAAGAATAAGTTTGCAATTTTGAGTCCGATCGGTCGCAGTTTACAGATTTTCATTGAAAATATATCAGGTAAAATGGGAGGGAGGCAATGTCCCTTATGTTACCTCACGAGTACTACAGAATAATTTTTCCAAATTTTGAGTCCGATCGGTCAAACGGTACAGGTTAGCCTATGTTACCCGCTGGGTCCTAAAGCATAAGTATGCATAATTTAAGCAGAATCGGAAAAACGGTGTAGATTTGTAAAAAGTACAGACAGACAGACAGATATCGAGTTTTATAGGTGTAGATTTGCAGAAGTATATTATTATTTATAATATTGTAATGCAATATTAATGGTTGTTATGAATCTCAGAACAATGTCGTTTCAAACAATAAGCTCGGAAGTATCAAAATTGAAAATTAATCATAGACAATTTACACAAATTTTCTTTATTTTGAAATATCGCGATATGATTGGCTGCACTTTTTCATCGGTTCAAACATTTTAATTAAGCAAAGACAAACGAATTGAATTTTAAAAATGTAATACCTACCTATCTATTTAATTTGATAAATGTAATACCTACCTATCTATTTAATTTGATAAATGTAATACCTACCTATCCAAGTATTTAATAATATTGAAAGGGTAGGTACCGGCGCCTTTTTATTCAAATAATTTGTGCGAATTCGAATGCAACGTTGTGTCAAAAAAAACTTTAAGAGGAGATTTAAGATTTTGGACAATCAAAATTTACATTTTTATTTAAATAAATAAACAGTAGGTATATAAAAACAAATTAGGTACACAAAAACATCCTCGCTTTCGAATGGAACGTTGTGACAAAATTTCAAAGCACTCGGTAAAGAACTTTCAGAGATTATCAATTTTGTACAAAAGGACATTTACATTTTTATTTATATAGATTGTCACTTATTGTACTTCCACTGTATACGTATACTTTTTATTTATTTATTATTTATTAAGAATCCAAATTTACATACATATATAAATACACACACTCACACAAACTTACTATTTGACATGTTGTTTTTTCTTATTTTTCTTATTGATCCTGGTATAATATTCGTTTATATATGTGTTTTCTTGTAATTGGCCCAAGACTCTGTACATCAATTATTGTTTTTTTCAAGATTGATTATATATATGGCTGTAAGAAAACCAATAAATGAAAATAAAATAAAATATATATTTTTAAACTAGAATTTTTGGAATCGCCACTCAACTAGCCCTTGGGCATGCTCCTGAGTGTCTTTATAATAATAACGTATTATTTGAATTGCAGTTTTTGTGATAAATTTTAGTAAGGGACCCAAATTCTATATTAAAATAAAACTTATTCATAACCAGACAAAAACCCCTTAAAAGAAATAATGATTTAAGTGGCAAAAAATACGTAAGATTTTGTTATGTCATAATGGGATAAATTGAGGTTTCTCAAAACTATTTTAAGTAATCATTACGCATAGATAATTTAAAAATTATGTGAATGAGGTAGTGATTAGTGTTGAGTAAGGAAAGAATTTGTAAGATCTCGAAATTATTTAGAGTTTTTTGTATCCCAGTTTGCCTACAGGGTAATATTCCTAATGACGCAATGAAAATTAAAATAAACACAAAAAACCTCATCTTTTATTGCTGAAGAAGTGAATGTGTTTCAATAATTATTTTAACTTTCGAAATTGGAGCGAAATTTATAAACAAAAAAATGAGAGTGGTCTTTTTAATCACATTCGAATAAAAATAATTAAATGTGAAATTCGAACCAAGATTCGGGTATCCGGTTTTTCAGGGATTTTAATTATTTTTATTTCTCAGAAATTGTCAACTGTGGTGACTGGAATTAAAGTATTTATATTTTTTTTGCGAAACTTTCATTTCTAAATAATCACGGACTATGCTCATCTCAGAGACTCGTGCATCACTTACCATCAAAGCCTTTAATTTATGGATCATTATGTGCGCAAAAACAAAGCCTTTTTATTTGAATTTGTATAATACAAATAATAGGATTGATTATATTAGCAATGTACCAAGGATTTGTGTAAACAAAAAACAAATAAACCCAGATAAAGACTTTAATGATGTATTAAAATTGCATGCAAGGTCGTGTATATTTTAACACAATATTATGAAGACATTTAATTATTTTTTTTGCTCAAAGTCAAAGAAATAATTGACTCGTATAATAATATTTGAAATAAATTGCTTTCAGGATAGTCTAGCGTTTTGCAAAAAAATGTCAGAAATATTGGGAACAAATGCAAACTTGATATCTCCTTAACTTTTGATATTTCAGCCAAAGTGTTAAGAATATTTTCTATTCAAAATTGAATGAAGAAGACTCCTCCAAAGTTTTTGTTACTACCTACGAGATACCTTGTATAGTACCCAAGACAAAGACATTACTGATAAATCAATGATTTAAAGTAGTCGGAGTTTGCAGATTTCTGACAGCTTTCATCTTCAACCGAAATTAACTAACTAATATACTATCACACTGTTTTCAGAGAGGCAGGTAGAGATGATAGAATGACAAACTCTTCAGTCCTGGTACACCACTTTATCTTCGACCATTTTCATAAATCTTTTCATGCACGCTCTTCGGTTGTTGGAGCTTCTAACAGAGCCTTATATCCAATATTTGATTTACTTGGTCACGCCAGATCCTTGGAATCCCTCTGTTTCCACTACCATCAACATTCACCTCATAAATTTTCTTTACCATCATTTCCACATGGCTACACCATCTCAGCGATCCTTTTTCAATTACATCATTCTATTCTAATTAGTTCATTCTTCACTCTTTCGTACAAAGATTTTACACATATACGTCTAAGCGATCGCATTTCTATATTCGTTCTTGTTTTGCCAATTATAGGCTTCACTTCATCAGAGTTGGCACCAGAACGCCATTATGTTCCACTAGTCTTGCTTCCTTTGATAGATTTACTGAAATGAAATTACCGTAAATCTATGAATCCCTATTATTGATATTTGTCATTTGTGGGGTATAAAAGTAAAGTAGCAATATCCAAAAAAAAAATTAAAAAATGTTTTGAATGCAGTCACCGAGGATTACTAATTAAGAATATACTGAATTATAGATTCTATGCATCTTTCCCTTCCAAAATTATATTTCCTATTAATAGGCTGTACTAGGCTACTATATATTCTATAAAATTTCGAATTCAGTACATTCTGACTAAAAAAAAACTAACCCATAAAAACCAAGTTTTTATTGTACTCCCTTTCTCATTTCCTAGTTACAAGCAAGTTTAGCGCTTACCCTACGAGTTGAGCTCGAGTTGGGCGACGCTACGAAAGGAAGTAATAAAAAATTTCGAAAAATCCAAAATTTTATTATAATTATTAATTTTTTAACAAAAATATGTTAGATCATTTTTATCGTCGCCACAAGTCTGCTTGCAAAGTTTCAGCTCTATTCGATCACGGGAAAAGGGTTAAAAATCGATCCATTTTTTTTTTCGTCAGACAAGCAAGCAAGCAGACGCTACGAGTTAAAAGAAAGGGAGTAAAAATCAACAGATGTCTCTAGCAGAGACCATAGTAATATATGAAAGGTTCTTGATCGAAGATACATGTAGAACATTCAAAATTTGATATAATTTGGATGTTCTCACGATGGAATTGGTGAACGACGCATTGAGTAGAGTGATCACTTAAGTCAGCTCATACAGATTGTAAGCCCTAAGACATAGTAAAAAAGACTTCCATCAACTTTTCTCATAAATAAATTATTTTCGTCTCTATGAGACTTCCATAATTTTTCCTTAATTAAATAGCTTTTATTTATTTTTAATGATTTCTTACTTCTAGGGCTTCTAAATTATTGAGACGTATACCTATGTCATTTCTATGAACTACATCTACACCTGAAGATTGATCAAATGCGCGGTAACATTTTTTTTAATTTCTTGGGTATTGCTGCCTTATCTTCTATACCCCACATTTTATCTTTTACCCGTTTCAATATTTCCTCATTGGCAAGCGCCCAGATCACTGCCTACTATCTATCCAATAAAAATTAAAACTCAGTAAATTAGTGTCGCTATGGCAACGGCGACGTTGGGTGCGGTTGTACTCAGCTTGTGGTTAACCGTGCCTACCTATTGCCCACCTCTGCCTAGTACGTGATGTTACATGCGTACGCCAGAAAACTGGTATACTACGGCTGTGCGAATTATGGGTTCGCAAAATTTTCTGCGATGTTGTGACACTTTGATAAACCAAATCAGGTTTACCCAACCGCCGTACTATTGATTAAATAATTATTGCGTTATAGCGGTCAAGTTGCATTACTCAAAACCTGGTTGAAACTGTTTGGTGTCTGTAAGGATATCTATGATCAAATTTCGTTATTATGCTTCTTGAAAATAACACTAATTTATTTATTTAATAAAACTCTGCAGTCACTTCGTGCAGTCGCCATTGCAACGTGGAATAATCGGGTGGGGTGGAGCAAATATGTATAATTTAATACCAGTCATAGTCGTAGTTGCTGGGCCTCGTAGTCGAGGATTCCCTCGCCTTTCATTTGTTTGATAGAGGACGAAGCTTGGGCTTGTCGGTTTTGAAAAACCGTTTTTTTTTTCACTAAATTTGGATTCTCCGAAAACCGGTTTTTTAAACTATGTCACCCGGTTTTTAATATCAATATTAAAATAAATATAATAATTGAAACCGCCTTAGTTACACATGAAATAAAATGCTCGTTTTGAAAATATTTTGTGTATTTTTTCTTCAATACTCTTCTCGAGTAAGAATCAAGTCTATATATTTTGGCTAGGATTAGGTCAGTGTCTCATTGTTTTGCAATGCTTAACATTTTTTTAACGTCATTTTCAAAACAATATTCCAGATTAATTTAAGGGATGGTTGGTAATTTAAGGGCTGGTTACATAATTTGATGCATAAATAATACTGAAACGTTTTATATTTAAGATTAGTTTACCCTTTTTAGTATAGTTTTTTTATGAATTTATATATATCATTCACATTTATATAAAGTTCAATGAACAAATTAATTAATTTATGTTTTACTGTATTTTATATAGCATAATTTTTATATTAGAAAACGCATTTTGAAAAATTGTATTACACATTTGTTTTCAAATTTTAAATTTTTTGTAAACCTTCGAAAACCGGTCAATACTGGTTTCTACAAAAGTAAATGAAATTCGAAAGCCGATTTTTCCAAACGTCGGTATTTGTATAAACCCTAGGCCAACGGGCTCACCGGCTACTCTGAAGCATTGAGCCCGATGGCACGCCGGAAAGAGAGGATCAGAATACTGCAGAGGGTTGGGTGACAATTAGAGAAAGAGTTGGGAGTATCGTGATTAAAAGAATTATTGTGTGTGGGAGGAAGGGGTGTGAGGGATGCGTCAAGATATAAGAGAAAGAAGAGGAGATTTGGATGGGAATCTTTCCACCTTTACCCCGGCATGGGCAGTATATCAGGGGCGTGCAGTGGGAACATCGCAGCATGACTATTACGTAATCAATTATTTGGAAAAAAATCTGAATACATATATCTTGTAATATTTCTATCACAATTGTTATCATAGCGTTCATAAATAATTTTGATAAAAATTGGTAGCATAAATATTTTATTTCTATTTTTTTTACAAAATATACGTTTACAAAAAAGTCATTCTTCAATGTTCCCACTGCATGCGCCAGCAGTTTATACGATTCAGAAAATATTTAATAAAATCACATTGATAAAAATTCTTTTTACTATCCCACTGCACAACTTTTTCAAGGCTTTGATGTTCTAACTATTAGTGTACTTTACAAAAGAACATCTGTTTAGTGCATCTACAAAGATTATTTATTGATGATTATTTAATAAAAAAGGTAATTTGTATTAATCAAACACTATACCAGCTACTCATCGATACCATATATTTTTGCAACTTGAATCAATATAAAGTTATACAGAACCACAATTTTTACGGAAATTTTCAACACAACTCTTACACACAACTCGGATACCTTATCCAAAGGTAGTGGTATCTTTAATTCCTTAATTTCATCTTCAAATCAAGCTCAAAACACAACGCACGAAATTTTTTCTGATAAAAAAAAACGAGCGAGCCTTACACTAATCGCATATAGGTGTAACAATTGACATTTGACATCAAAATTATCGCTTAAACGTCGTATTTGTTTTAAAAAAACACATTTATATAATTTAATATATGGCCGTCAGATTTAATGCTTATAAACGATAATTTTTCCACTGCGCACGCTCCACGCGCGCTGATTGCTCAAATGAAATTGCGCGCGTCTTATTCCCTGTTACGCATTTCCGTCCATTTTCACGAAATCACTGCCATAGATTGCAGAAAAGTGAGAGGAAAGATGTTACACATAAAAAAACATTTATGTTTCTAGTATTTATTGGATTAAATTAAAAAAAAAATTAAACTCTTTGAATTATTCTCGTAATCCAAGATTTAACAATATTTCAGTAAAGACGTAGGTGAAAATATATAAAAAACTAAATAAATAAAATATTGGTGTGAATGATTAACATATACTGAATTATGAGGCTTCATCAGACACGTACGGAAACACCGCACATTAAGAAAAGTTTACAGCGAGGTGCTCAATCATCAGACCTGCATTAAAGCCTTCGCAGCGCATGCGCGGCAGTTGAAAGTGAAAACCCACACCGGAAGTGATGCACATCCAAATGTCCGCATTCACGTTGCGCCATTTGCTTCTAAGGTCTGACTAAGGGAATGAGTAGGAGGCTGTGCAAAAAGGATTTTTAACATAATACGTTAAATTTTACATACTTTTGTTCTTGCAAAATGGTTATTTTTTTTTTATTTTAGTCCCAAAACGAAGAAACTTTACAAGAAATTTTTTTATTTTTAATTTTAATTTATTTATTTACTTTTTACGACCATTATAGGCTTTTACATAAAAAAACAATACTTAAAATCAAAAAGTATATGCATTAAGCAATATCGGAAATAATCAGTAAAATATAAAATATGTGAATATAAAGTACATGTATAAAAAGCATTAAAAGGTATAAGCAGTGAAAGTATCAGGTATAAGCATTAAAATATGAGTATAAAAATAAAAAATAAAAATATAAATGTAAAAGATTACACATAAAGAGTGTCTGGTGATCGGTGTTGGAGCCTTTAATAGCATAAAATATCGTCAATGTCTTCGACAAAACACCTCCTATACGTCATTTTTGTCGATTTAGTTTAATCGAATTTTTTTTCACTTTCTATTGAAGTTGAGTCTAGTTTTTACAGTGGGAATAAACGCGCTTATAAAAGGATCATATTCAAAATACCATAAATCCTAAATCTAACTTATAGCTAGATTTGTTGATATAGCGTATAGGATTGATGTTTAATTTTAGCACATATCTTGTACTATATAAATAAGTGTTTTTAATAGCTTTCATGGCTGCCAATCTTAGTGAGAAAAACTAATTGATTAGTATTCCAATTTCAATTTTAGTGTAGGTTATCCTGATGAAGGAAATATTGGTCCCAAAACAGGCTGATTATTTAAAAAATAGTGGTTTTAAACAAAGCGTTTTAAGTAGATTCTATCAATTTCCTGTGAGCCTCTAACACTTGAACGAATTATTTATTGATAAAAAAATTACAAAAACATTAACATTACTTACTCAATCGTTCACAGTACACGTGAAATTAATTGGTAAGATGATAGATTGGAGGCTGTTACAGCAACCGAATTAAGTGTCAATGTACACTGATGATTACAAGATTGAAGTAAAAAAGTTAGTTATTTCCTAAATATTATAATTTTTGTTAGTAAATTTAAAAAAACGCACAAAGTACAATGTGTGTTAATATAAGATTTATAGGAAATTATTAAAATTTTGAAATATTGTCATTCGCGTAGGTGGAGTCCAAATGAAACACCAAAAATTAATAATGAATTATTTATAAACAGAGACTCTGGATACAAATTTAACTGGAACACTATTTCATAATAGGCACTAATCGTTGGACGTATCAGACTAATCCACAAACGGGTAGGTAATTTTTATACGCACTGTTCGGTCTATCGCTTGTTTATTCGCGTTCGTTTTGCACGCACTTGAATATATTCTACATACGGGTACTCTGGTACACTTAATCGCTAATAGTCTATGTTTGTTTGTTGTTGTACCTGTAATAGCAGCTGTCAAAATCAGACTGACTTGACGTGCTATGGCGTTGCTGTTTATGTGAGGTCATTGATTTCTGGAACTTTCCCGCATATACTCGCGCATTCGACAGACTTCCAGGGTTTTCCAGAATTTTCTGTGTGTAGTTTTCTGGGGTATTCTGCCATTTCGGATTCGAAACGTCGGCCAGAGAGGTCACACAAACAGAAGATTCTGAACGATCGTGAAAACCTGAGAACATCATCCATTCGTTCGGAATTATCGGCAGTTAATTTTTTTTCTAGAATCTCAAATTGTTACGAATATATGCATGTGCAATTACAAATGTGCATCATCTTTACCTTCGTTGTTTTGACCTTTTAATCTTCTTTTCGAGGTCTTATTCGCTGTCTAATTTGATCTGTAATGCACTTTGGCTGAAGATCAAGGATGCTGGCGGCGGCAGCAAGGCGAATGCTATGCTCTGCAGGCCAGGGTGACGGACAAATATAAAAAACAAACGGACAAGATGCATGGAGCTAAGATTAAAATTTAGGAGCCAGCTTTTCAACCAGTTTTTCAGCCATCTTGTATCCCCCCAGAGCTAAAAAACTGAAGTCAATAGTCTGCCAGTCTACAGAAGAGCTTTTCTGAGCTTCAATAAAAAAAATATGTCAGTTAATATTGAACAATTATAAGAAAATTAAATTTATTCAGCTTAATCCCCCTTTTGTTCATAAGGGTGGTTTCATTATATGCATTGATTAATCTTCAAAAAACATTTTATAATAAGTGAGCAACAAATAATAAATTATAGCAGTGTTCATTATCCATGAAAAATCGTGGATAAAGATAAAATTCAATTGATTAAAAAACATTGGCCCACTTAAAATGGGCATTCTGAACTTCAGAGCCAGAATTAACTTATTCTCGCAGTAATTTATGAAGAAATTAACTGAAATTATAATGTGTTGAAAATAGACTCCGAAAAAATACAGGTTGCGATAGAGCGTCGAAATCTAAAGGTCGATCGAGGTCAGGTTTTCACGGCCAAAATTAACGTAAATCATCTCTGTTTATTTTGTTGCTTAAAATATAGGGACAAGGAAGCTATTGAATATTTAATGTATATATTTTTAAATTAAAACTAGTTTATACTGCCTGTTAGGAATTTTAAAATAAAATATTCAGTTTCATTGAAAGATTTGGCAGATACTTGGTGGTGCAAAATTATAATATAAAATATGTTTTATTTTAATTTTTTAATACAAAATATGAGTTATTAATTACTACCAAAGTTTCATTTTATCAATCTAATCGGGTAGGTCAGGGGGGCACGCGGTGGGGAGGGGTATATTTTTGGCCAAAAGCTCTAGGATTAGTGAAGTGAACTGAAATGTGATATTATTTATAAGTGGGTTTTTATAAGTCAATTTTTTTCAATGGTGTCCAAACTATTTATTATGCATCCTTTATGGAGGAACTGAATGGAGGAGTTCTAAGTTGTGACTATCGAAAGAATAATTCATATTAATTATATGATTGGTATATTCGCAGAAGTTGTTATTTTTTAGGCAACGGCCATGTTCTTTTATTCGCGTATTTAAGTTTCTCATATATACGTGTATATATTTTTATCACAGCCTCCGCAAGTTATTTGATAAATCCCGCTTTTTTCCAACATACATATTTTTGTTTTTAAATGTAAAAGAATTTTACCAATATTATTATTTTAGTAATAATCGGATCTAATGTGAGCAGGGAAACAATTTGTAATTTTAGTAATCGGACCGTTGTATAGAATTTTACGCCAAGGTAAAATACCATACATACAACAACTAAAACTCAAAAATCAAGTATCTATTGCGTTTATACTAAGCCCATTTGAGGAGAGGTTTTATTTCTAGCACCTTAAATAGAAAAAAATAATTATTTTATTTATTTATTAACGCCCTTTTACAGTATAAGACAGTTTACAAGGATTTTAATATACCTGATATAAAACATGTTTTTAAGAACATAAATGGTGGAAATAAAGCATATTTAAGAGAAGTTAACAATATATATAAACAATGATTAGTACAAAAGCAAACATTAATAATTGAAAACCTTTAACAAATTGATAATAAAGTAAAATATAATTACACTAATTACACAAATTAAAAGATAATTACACCAATATACCAGATACATAAGGTAAGAAGATAAAATAAACCAAAGATTTAAAAAAAATATAGAATTAAAACATATTTAAATGGGAAATGAGGACACTTTAAATAAATAAATATATATAATTCTCGGGGAAAAAAAAAAAAAAAATTTAGTCCATCAAACTGTAATTAGTTCTGCAGGCATGTTCTAAGTCTAAATAATTATTTAATTCGGATGTGTCCTACAACGAAAAATGTCTACGAATTTCGAGTATTTGTTTCCATGGCAATATGGAAATGTATGTGTTAAGGGTGAATATAATGCATAGTTATTCCTGTGGATCCCTACAAAGAACACTTCGTGGTCTCGTTTATCTTGGTATATTATACGAGACCATCTGTATCAGAGACCACCGGACCATCTGAATTTATTTCATGTTGAATATCATTTCATCATACTTGCTCCGAGACACCTAAACTGATATTTTAACCGATTTAGAAGCTGTTTCTATTACAATGAATGGAAAATGGCTCAAAGAATACAAAGAAAATTTATTATTATCATTTGAATTCATCACTTTTGTAGTAACGAACGGTCTAAGTAGTCAATTCCTGCAGCGAGCTAGATTTGCAGATGTGACTAAAGTAAAGTGGTAAGAATATTATAAAAACGACTGGCTGTTACGAAATAGTGTTCATAGAGATGTTATTTTATATTGGCATTAAAAAAAGGCGGAATAATGTACGTCAATAGATCGGAGGAAATGGCTGCACTTTTTGTCACCGCTGTCGATTTTGTTGAATTTATCGGAATTATAAAATGAATTCATTAAATCGTTTAAAGCCATTGAACCAAATCGTGCACAAATGCACGTAGGCAAATACATTATAGTGATAACTGTCGACCAGCGTGGTTTTCACGATAAACGGTTTAAAATTAAGTCCGTTATTAATTAAAATAATGTCCTAGGTTTAATTAATGCAAAGATTAGTTTTTGCGTGTGCGACGAATATTATTTAAATTATATTACAAGTTTGGATTTAGTTATATGATAATTAAAAAACTAACCCATAAAAACCAAGTTTTTATTATGCTCCATTTCTTTTTTGTATTGTTTCTAATTTGATATTCTGTTAACATATAGCCGACTGATCGGACCCATGGCTCGAGTCAGTCTAAGTGAAACAGGTTTCGCGCCTTCTCCACGCACCTTTCTCATTTGTATGTGAATTTCGAAAAAAAAATATACCGTGATGTTACGACCTTTCTAGCCGATCGGATCCCATTGCAGGGTCCATCATCGGGGCTGAAGTGTTATGGTGTTGTGGTTAAGTATTGGCTTGCAATACCGTGTCGAAAGCAGAGTGAGAACGTTGCCAGGGTTGTGTTAAGTATTGGCTAGCAATACCGTGTCGAAAACTTGGTTTTTCAGTGTTTATGTGTTACGTGGGAATACCGTGTCGGAGTCATATGTTGTTTTGTGTTGTGTGTATGTTATATCTATTGTTTGACCACTGTATCTGCGGGAACTGCGACGAGATTGACTTTGAAGCGCCGGATATCATGATGTTTTTAATTTGAGACCATCATCTCCTTTAATATTTATCGGGTGCTTGTAGATTTCGAGTGCTTCCTTGATATGACGCGTATGGCGACTCTTAGGCTTTCAAATGATTTTCGGTTCGAATGCAAAATGATGGCCGGTATCCAGAAAATGCTCAGCCAGTGCTGATTTTCCTGGATGACCTAGTTTGCACGCACGTTTGTGCTTGTCAGCCCTTTTGAAAATTGTACGCGCCGTTTGTCCTACGCATACTTTATCGCAGTCTTGATAGTCGAGTCTAAATACTCCGTCTGTTTCTAAGCGATCTCTATCCTTCGCTGATCTCAACAAGTTTCAAGATGAATTTGACGAGTTATTACAGGACGAGATGACAACACTCCAAACAAACCAGTAAGTGATGACTTGATTTTGGTTAAAGTAGATGTATTTGTTTTTGATTTGAAAAGAATCCAGTTTGTTATTCCTACATATTTATTAGATTACGAACATAATGCCAGCTAAAAAGACAGCACCAGCCTCGAAAAAATCATGGCCAATGGCAAAGCGAAGAACAGAACGACGGTGCCGAAGCATTAGATTGCTTAAACGTTCCAAAATCGGGGTCTTTTGTACCACAAAACAGAGGATCGTGATGAGAAATCTAGCACATCAGTGCCAATGGCGAGGGGATCACGACAAACTTGGGACACGACTGAGGAGAATAACAAGCATGGCGGACTAGGATTACTTCATATGTCAATAAAACGATTACTTTAGAGACGTGTTGATGACGCTCGTAGTATTGCGTGACACAAAACCAAAATTCATGCAAATGTTCAAGTTTGTGTTTACTGGGGTATTATGCCATGTTGTTACGACCTTTCGGGCCGACGTTTCGGATCCCATTGCAAGGTCCATCATCAGGGCTGATGTGTTGTCTTGAATGTTGGTGTTGTGGTTAAGTATCGGTTTGCAATACCGTGCCGAAGTCATGATGTGTTGTATTGTGTTGTATGTATGATTCATCTGTTGTTTGATCACTATCTCTGCGGAGTCTGCGACGAGACTGACTGAGCGCCGGATACCAAGATGTTTTAATTTGAGACCATCATCTCTATTAATGTTTATCGGATGCTTGTAGATTTCTAGTGCTTCCTTGATAAGACGCGCATGGTGACTCTTAGGCTTTCCAAGGATTTTCGGTTCGAATGCAAAATGATGGCCGGTATCCAGAAAATGCTCAGCCAGTGCTGATTTTTCTGGATGACAGAGTTTGCATGCCCGTTTGTGCTCGTTGACCCTTTTGAAAATGGTACGCGCCGTTTGTCCCACGTATACTTTATCGCAGTCTTGACAATCGAGTCTATACACACCGTCTGTTTTTAAGCGATCTCGATCCTTCGCTGATCTCAACATATCCTTAATTTTGGAGTTGGTACCAAAAACTGTCTTAATGTCTCTTTTCTTGAGAACTCTAAAACGTCGGCCCGAAAGGTCGTAACAACACGGCATAATACCCCAGTAAACGCAAACTTGAAGATTCTGAGTGGCCGTAAAAACCTAAGAACATTCTTCATGCAAATATATCCTCATTCTTCATGCAAAAATATCCTCAATCGCAGGGTGTGGGGTAGTTCAATAGGCAACGTGTTTGGGCTTGCTTATCATCAACACTAGTGACAATGAAGAGGAAATTCGAAGACGCATCAACTATACAACACTTTGGTTTGTTCTATATAAAAACAACAGCTCCAAAGGGAATCTCTGTCACATCATCAGATTTGACAAGACAAAAATCTTATAAACAGAACCGCACCTTATACCCAGATTAGTGAGGGAGTCCATTGAAATATACAAACATCCCAATTTCAATAGAGATGACAGTTACAAACTATCAAGTATTTGGCGCCCTGTTCTTACGACATTGATTCAACCCTTGAGGGACGTCGCAGTTAAGTCCGCCGACGTAACTAATACATATTGCACACTGGCGACCTCTATTGTAGAAGAACTTAACACTCCACAACAAAGTGCATATAATTTACGCCCTCGAAAGCAGTAATCAGTCCGCCCTCTACCTCCACGGGTAAAGGTCGTCCTCCTGATGACGTTGAATAAGAATTCAAAAACATACGGTTCGTATAAAATATCCGCAACCAGTTACAGTTAAGTATGTCTAACGACCGTAATAACAACCTTAACTCTTTAATTATGCTGCACGTTCATTTTATCGAACCATTTTTTTCTAACCCAAAGTTATCCTAAAGTATTAGAAATCTCATATCAATATAACAATAATTTATCGAATTTGACATTTTGCTCCGACGCCCATGTCAAAGTTGAATTAATAAATTTGAAATCGGAATATTTTTTGATCGGAATTTTAACCTCTTAGCTACGCAGGCATTTAATGTTCAATAATAATGAAAAATGATTAAGTTTAATCAAAATAATGACCGGATCATGTCGAAAGTTTAATAATATAAGGCCATCCACTTTACAATGTTGAAAGTTTCAGAGTTTTGACTAGTCGCGAAGTTGGTGAAAAATCAATTACAAGATTTCACCACAACAAACCAACAACAAATAAACAACAAACAGACAGAGAGAGTTAAATAAAAGCATGTCAAAAACGTACCTGGAATGCAGATTAACTAAAAACTGGGATATAAACTACGGATTTAAAGATTTAAGCGAAAATAAAAAAATACGCGAATTTATATCCATATAATATATATGGATATAAAGCGTCACGTAGAGCAAATCAGAGCTACAGTCTTCCAAATTAAAAATGTGATATGCAGCCGAGACCTAAACCTTAATTTGCGAATGAGAATATGATGTTAAGTGTTCTCTGTAATTTTATATATGTATGTCTTTTCTGGACGTTTATAGGGCTTACGACCTTCAATATTCTGGTCAAAATAAGTGGGTGTGCGTATTAATGTACATGCGTTAGAAGTTAAACTTCTTCTTCGTGTGCCCTGTTGGGTCCCCCGACATCGGCGATCATCTGGGAGAAAGTTTCCCTGTCCAGGGCAGTGCGGAACAGCTCTTCCATGCTTCTTATCCCGGTCCACTCTCGGATGTTTCGAAGCCAGGAACGACCCCTCTGCGACTTAAGAATGGAGTACTTTTTACCTCTCATTATATGACCAAAGTATTAATTAATTATCAATGAAGTATCAATTAACGTCGTCGTCACTATAATTAAAAAGTTGATGTCAAAAATCGCAAAGTAAATACAAGGATTTACCAGCGGACATTTCCAAACTGATGTCATTCTGTCAAACGCAGCTGAACGCAGTCAAACATCGACAATAACGTGAAATGCACTAATCTGTTCGAGAAGTCCCGTTTCGGCATTTCGATTACACAGCTAAAATCATAATTCAGTAAACAGTTCTTATTTTCAATTCAATAACCAATCATTCGTCAGCTTTTGAATTGAGCGTCTTTATGATTGGTACTCGATTCAAGATGGTCGACAGTTCATTATTTATATTACTTGAACACTAATTTCAAGTGAATAAATTGTTGATAGTTACGCAACAACCAAAAACAATATATGAAATATACACATTTCACTCTCTTTGATGGCTAATTTCCGGTGCGCACGGATGCGCGCGCATTTCGTTTCTTTAATTTCGTTACTTTAATAACTAACGTAATGGTCTCGCATTTCCGCTACATGCTGTAACGTGTTACATTTTTATTATAACTCCCTCACAATAATTTTTTTACCTTAATGTACCAAAAGAAGTATAACTTCAAAAATACAGAAGTCTCATTACCAGCGGCGACATCTATGTAGGAATAACAAATTTCAACTATAGATGGCAATAGCGTAGTTGTACTGAATAAAGTAAGCGAGGTACATAAATACCGTACACACAATTTTCCAAATTTGATGGATGTGTAGTCAATCATGGGTGGAATCGTGAACGTTACATTGTGTAATATGACGACTTAAGCCAGCCAACGACAAGCTGTAAGCTTTTGCAGTTATATTTAAAAATGCGGACAAAAGCTGTTCTGATGATATTATGTCAACTTACAAGCGTGTTTATTGAGACGACGCCTGCGATCGTTGGAGTGAAAGCGATCCTGTTTTAAACCGACCGGCTTACTCCGGGTTCAGTTTTACCGAGGCACAGCGTTATCGCGAGCAGTCCAAACGTCGCCTACCTGACACATCTTCGGATAATACGCTTGGAGTGGTCATGTTAAAAATCATCACGCCTGGTTAAAACGGTACCAGTCATAAGCTGCGAGACTCGATATCTACATATACAGGGTGGTGAACAAATATTTTATTAGTATTCTGTTCGTTTATTTTTACACAGCAATTACTTTTTACCTGGTTTTATTACTGTTATTTTATTTTAAAATGTGTCACATGGTGTTTCATTTATTTGTATTATTAAAATTCCTTTTGTTTATATTTTCCATTATCTATTATGGTTATTTTCTTTATCTTATTTTGTCATATTAGCAGCCCTGAGAGAGGGATACGTTTTGTTAATCTTATTTCTTATATTGTGTCGCACTCCTCGCAGTGTCGCACTAAGTAAACCGTTTTAGCATTAAAATAATGCTAATCTGGATGGCGAAAGTGTAAGGCCGGTATTGGAGCTTTTGCTCGCAGAACACCTCTGGGTCTATGGTGGTTCCCGTGTCAATGTACAAATATTTTACATACAATAATTATAAAAAAGTAACATGAATCTGTGTAATTCGTGTTACTGAATTTAGTTTATTATATTTATTTTATATTTATTTGAATTATATTTATTTGAATTTAGTTTCCCGCGCAAGAACCTTCATTTAAACTTAAAAAATATAATTGAAATGGATATGTGGTGTTAAAATTACGAGTGCGTGTGTTTGGGCACTGGGATGAGGAAGGAACGAAATTTTCTTATATTCTAATTAACGCAATAGCAAAGTTATTTTGCTATCCAAATGCACCACTAGCTCTGATCCCATTTTTGTCAAATACTGCGCCGGGTGTTTGTGAATTGTGACGCATTATTGTCTTTCAGCTAAATCACGAATATAGCAGGCACAACAGAATACATTGTGTAGTAGAAGTTATAAAAAAAATTGAATTAATAAAACTATTATTTTTCACATGGATTTTCTACAAATATTATGATCTTTTAATATTATATTTCTTAGAAAACCCTTTTTTGCACTGCATTTTATATATGTAGGAACTAGGTACGTGTTATTTAATGAATTTTTGGGTAAGCACCGCGTTGGTATCAAATTTACAAATGAGTTATTTACTGGGAAGTGAATGTCATATTTTAGTTTTAAAATAAGGGGGTATTATAGCAGAGTGTTAGTTAAATTTATTATAATGTCTCACCACAAAGTTAATGCTTAAAATATTAAAAATATTAATAGTAATATTGTAGCTGTGGCGGTCCGACTCTGCGACGTATACTTGCTAGCGACAGCCGTCGGAGTTTTGTTAACATTTATGTAAACAAACAGTTGCGCCCGTAAACAAACGGAAGCAAAGGAAGTCGTTAAGTCGTTAATTACTTACTTACTCTCTATTCCTTGATCTTACACTTCATAATGCAGGGAAAGATTGCCAAAAGTCGGAGCCCTAGAAGAAGGAGAACTTTATAGCCGAAAAACCTAAAACCTAAGACGGTGGGTTGTCCAGTCTACTGAGAACAATTTTGGGCCGCAGTAAATAAAATTATGGTAGCTTACATGAAGAAGAAGAAGCAGAATAAGTTCTTCACTTGCTCCCGGAGCATATATCTTGTGAGAAATGAACAACAATATAAGTAATCAATATTTAATTTAACACCCTATAATAAACATTCCCTAAATATCTTTACCGACACCTAAATTAACTACTTATTTCAGGATAATTTACCAGCATCCTGTAATACTCGCTTACTTCCAAAATATACTGGGTTACTTGGAGCAGAGTAACGCGCATGGTAACCAACCAGCACTGCTCGTTTGGGGTATTTGGGGCACTGTTGCGTAACGCAACACAATATGGCCCGATGCGACTTATTTATTTTATTTTCAGTGAAAGACCTTATCGATTAAGGTGCGTTCACACGGATGAAAGTTAGCAAGTCGCTTCTCGGAGATTGTTGCTGGAATACACAAGACCGGAAGGTATATGTGGAGAACATGACGGCAAATTGCGATTTTTTCAAGAGCAAGAATTCCAGCAATAATTGGGCACATTTCAAAAATGAAATCAAGTTGATTCGGTCGCAACACAGACTACCAAAATATATAAACATGATCTAATAGAAATTTCTCGGTACGCGGTCTGGTTCCATGGCTGTTTCCAATACATTTCACTTGTTGAAAAAATAAATACTGCGAAAGAGTTTGTATACTTTGAAACAATGATGAAATTAATTAAGGATAAATTATATAAGTTTCACAGAGACGAAGCTATTTATATATGAGATAAGTGGATGAAAGTCTCTATAAGAAATAAAAAATCTTATATTGAATATTTAATATAAACTTAATAAAATTTTTTAATTAAACCAAATTTAGCTAACCTAACCCTTAAATTCAAGATGGTCCTGCATTCATTATGTGTCTCTCTTATCTATGGTTTGCATAAATCTGTATTTTCAGTGGATAAAACGTTTCAAATGTCAAAATTTATGGTGAAAATTTCCAAAAAACTAATGTGTAACAACTCTTTAAATATGTGCGACTTAGGCCCGGTTGTTTCAAGTTCGATCAAAGTAAGCGGTCGATCAAAGCATGGATTTTACGAAAACGGATAGTCTGATTGGTGGAGAACGTAAAAATCTATGCTTTAAAAGAACGCTTACTTTAATCCAACTTGAAACAACCGGCCCTTAATCGATTTGTTTTTTGAAATTTGTATCCTTGAAAAAATCAGAGACTTTCGTCATGTTCTTCACATTAATCAACGATACGAGCCACGCCTCATCTGATTGAAGACTGATTGTACCTATATGTTAATAATGCCACGAAGGAGGAAAGAAGAGGAAACAACAATTCGTCAGCAAAAAAGATTAAATTTTACTCACGATCCTTCGAAATCGGGCGTATGCAACAGTTGTTCTTTTTTTTAGCATACGAAATATAAAATTTCTTAACATTTCAAAAAATAAAAAGTGAATATTTTGTCACGAGATGTTAGGAATCAGACAACATTACGCACTATTAAAATCCCTGGAATCAAATCCAAAAAATCTGTAATCGACTGGGCTATTCTTGTAAATTCTAGAAACATCCAGAAAGAAACATTACCTATAAAAAGAGATCGACCGGCTGCTGCGTATAATGTGTGTGTGTTACCTACCGAAGAGCGAGAAGTTTTCTAGTGCGAACCCGAGCGATTTAAGTAACGTGCATCAGTATATGAGAGACAGGTTATTCAGGAGTGATTAAAAGTTCAGCGATGATTCTATAACGAATTTAGATAATTAGTGCGAATTACGAAATTTAGAGTGAATTTAAGAATGGTGCACCAATTAAATTCTTGTCCAGTGACTTTGAATTTGAATTTATTAAAATAATTAATAAATCGATAATTAATTTCCAGCGTTTAATTTGCTTCCCGCAACCGCGATTCCGTGACAATATATTCATGAAATTTACAGAATTTGTAACACAGGTTATTTTTCTACGTTATAGCCGTTCTCAACAATGCACTTTTATAGGCATTGTACCAGCTTTTGTATAGCACTGTGAAAGAACTCCCATCTTATTTATGGGCCTACCACACGCAGAAGTATCACCACACTTATGCACGCGCATGCCGGTTTGTAAACTGGGCACCGTGTACAAAACACCAACTACACACACGGTGTTCCGTGTACAAAACACCAACTACACGCACGTTTGTACACGGAACACCGTGCGTGTAGTTGGTGTTTTGTACACGGAACACCGTGCACGGAACACCGTGTACAAACGTGCGTGTAGTTGGTGTTTTGTACACGGAACACCGTGCACGGAACACCGTGTACAAACGTGCGTGTAGTTGGTGTTTTGTACACGGAACACCGTGCGTGTAGTTGGTGTTTTGTACACGGTGCAACCGGCATGCGCATGCAAAAGTGTGGTGATACTTGTGCGTGTGGTAGGCCCATTCTTCTTCTTCTTTTGGTGTCATGTCAGGTCCCCCCAACGTTGACTATCACCCGAGAGAAAGCGTCCCTGTCCTGGGCAGCACGAAACAGCTCTCCAACACTTCTTATGCCCGTCCAGTCGCGTATATTGCGGAGCCAGGAAATTTGTCTCCTTCCAACACCTCTACGACCCTCTATCTTGCCCATAAGAATCAGGTGGAGCAATTCATATTTTTCTCCTCTGAGCACATGACCCAAATACGATACCTTTCGGATTTTGATATTTGTCAGCAACTCTCTATTCACTCTAGCTCTTTGAAGAACTCTTGTGTTGCTGACCATATCCGTCCAGGGTATCCGGAGCATTCTCCGATGTATCCACATTTCGAACGCCTCCAGCCGGTTCATGGTAGGCCCATTAGTTACTTTTAAACCATCTCTTTTATTTTCTTTTTCTTCAAAAATAGCAAAATAATTTTGTGATGACATTATTAATAAAATAAACTTAGTTTTATATTGAAAATATCAACATGTTTCAAGGCCTATGGACCTCTTCATTAGTATCGTATTTGAATTCAATTTTTGTTAGTATACAATTGTATCCTGAAGAAGGGGGCATAGGCCTTGAAACATGTTAATATTTTCAATATAAAAAAGTGATGAAAAGTAAGTTTATATAATTAATTAATTAGTATTAAGTACCTTTATTTGCAAACAAGCATTTTTTGAAATAAATAAATAAATAAAAAATAAATTACATCTCTTTAATCATTAGAAAAATGTGAATTAGCTAAAAACTTTAAACTAAACTCTTTAATCATTAGAAAAATGTGAATTAGCTAAAAACGTACTTAAACATATAAATTATATATAACTAACAAAAGTGAACATTGATTTTACCACTTATGTATTGAAAAATATCAACACGCTTCAGAGCCCATGGCCCTTTCTCCAGAATACAAACTACACTAACATTCTATGTTCTGTGACAATTACAAATAAAAAATCGAAATATAGACAATCAAAATATAAAAATTATATAAATTTAATTTGTTAGTATACATTGTATACTGACGAAGGGGGCATGGTCTCTAAAACGTGTTGATATTTTTCAATACATAAGTGGTGAAAACAAATTTAATTTTTATTAATTATATTAATAACGTCACCAAAAAATTATTTTTCTCTTTTTGAAGAAGATATAATTTTTTTTTTATCCTCAACATAATAATAATAACTTAATAATAAATATGTCACCTTCTAACGTTACACTCATCTTGACGTCTCAAACACTTTCTAAATCACCTTTTCAAATCCACAGACAAAACAAAAGTCAAGCCAGTACCATTTTGTTTCTTTTGCGGCGCGAAATGTTTAACGGATTCAGAATAATGATCGGTGAAAGTAAATATTTATTAGTTATCATGATAATTCTGAGAAAGATGTTTAAATGAATACATGGAGAATGTGATGCTGAAATGAGAAATTAACAGTATCGGAATACTTGGAAAGATGTGGAAAAAATGATGAAAACTTGCAAATATCGAGACTCATTCAGTAAAATTGATGATATTGATACAGCAGAGGATCCCAATTTTTTTTGCTACGGAACCCTATTTGATCACACTTTTCTTGGCGGAACCCTATTTTGATAACAAGAAAGTTTTTTTTTTTTATTAAAATAGAGATGCGAACACGGAATACGTGTCACATCAATATTCTTACTATTTTCAAACTAAGCTAAACGCTTGTGCTATGAAAATAGGACTAACTTGCTAGTCTGGGCTGAGATTCGAACCCGCGACCATTGGATCACGAGGCGAGTGTCCTAACCACAAGACCAACAAGCTACTCTTTTAGTTTACCTTGTATTTTGAAAATTTTTAGTGTTTGACTTGAAAAGAAAGAACAAATATAATTGAAAAATAATCATTATAAGTATTGTAAAACATTTATTGTGCAAATGAATACAATGTAACTATGAATTTTAATGTGAAAAATGATTTCTTTTTACGTAATTTATTATAATAGCACTAAAATTAGGCTAAATGTCTGACAATTGAATGCGAAGATCTGGAGCTGCATCCAGTCTATTTCTGTACTCTTTTTGGTGTAAGCTGAAAACTAGTCTCGCATCGGTAAGTCATCACAAATGGAAGCAGAATTGTGATAGTCTTCTCAAAGATTGCTGGGTATTCGTTTTTAAGTCCAATCCAAAAGTCATTCAGATAATCTTCTGATTTGAATTTTTGTTTTAAAGAAGATGATCAAATATTCATACTCTGACACAGTTAGCATCCATGGTTTAGTATGATTTGCGAATGGATTCTGTACCCAGTCGATGTCCTGTAACTTCCCCGGGAAATATTCATTCGAGGATATTTTAAGGCTTATTAAATGCTCATGTATGTTTTTTTCCACATCTGAGGTTACTCGCAACTTATTTTTGCGGCGCTCACTCTTTTCTACAAACGTTTCATTTAACTCTCGGACGGGACGCGGAACCCTTGTGACCCTTCCACGGAACCCCAGGGTTCCGCGGACCACCTTTCGGGAAACGCTGCTCTACAGCATGGTATGAGATAAAGGTGTTTTCTAAGAAATATGGGAACATACTAAATACATTTGAGATGTGGAGCCAGACCGGTTTCTTTTCTATACTTTTGACGTATTGCCCGAAGAAACGGAGATTGTTTAGAGAAGATATAAGTCAGTGAGAGTGTAGAAGAGCAGCGAGCAAGCGGATGGTTTCCAAAACGAAAAATAAAACTATTAAAAGCGCAGTTCGTAATATGGTCCAGAACCATGGGGAATGGAGACAAACACAGCATACAGTTTCGTTAAATCACTTAAAGTATGAAAACACAAAGTCAAGTATTATACCTATTTCCTTAAGTAAGAGAAAAACTGTCCATTTTTATCAATATGTCTTTAAAACTATTTTAAAATACCAACTGATTCAGGCTCGAGAATTTCAAAAATGTTTCCGACACAATTCACCGGAATCAGGTAGGGTTGGAGGTAAACGGGAACAACAAATGAAGTGTATACGAGAATGGAAGGGAACAGTAAGCTTGACGAGGTGAGGATCTTCTCCAATAAGAAGAATCAGAACACACTTAATCACAAGTTTTACCCGATGGTCACGATAAATATGTGCTTCTCATAGTTCGAACAATACAAAATGATCTTATCGGTCGAGCTATCAAATGTGAAATAATTGAAAAGGTGTATGCGACGAAGAAGAGGGGGAGTCGTGATGTAAATGCCAATTACTTTATACTTATACAAATATTTAATTCGTGAATATTTTCACTACGATGCATGTTTCTACCTTGTATAATATCGAAAATCTACGTAGATGGAAAATGCTGCACAGGGCTGAGCCCAAATCGTGGCTTGGCCTACATGCCGCCCCGTGATATTTAATTTTCAACTGGAGATTTATTTATTTATTTAACGCCCTTAAACATAAGACAGATAAAATAATAATACAGTTAAAGGTACAAATAATAATAGTTAAAAGGTAAAATAATAATATAGAAAAATTCATTATCCATTTCCATTTCGTTGAGATGTAAAGAATTGTATCAGCTTTATCCAATACACAGTTATATTATCAGCAAAAATGTCAGCCGCCTCTGCATGTTCATTCCCTAATGAGTGTAATCTGGGAATAACAGAGTTTGCTAATGCATTAGTTCTGACATTTCCACTACAATAGAATAATGCACTGTGTCTTGATGACCTCAATGGGGCATACAAGTCGATCAGACTAACAATCTGGGGGCAATCAAGCATGCACTTGTAGCAGATCCTAGGTATCCTTCTTCGCACTGTGTTTAATTCTCCTGTAACCTCGTTGGATTCTTCATTTGATTCGAGAGTCGTGCGTCCATTCTAAGTCTCTCCCATCTCATTCGGAGCTTTTTTACCGCATTGGAAGTCTGGGCTCCTGGAACTTTACAGAAGAGTTACTGTTACATTTTCCCAAGTTATTTAATCTTCTCCACGTTCCTGGTTTCCTGAACAAAAGTGAGATACCAAACTTCAACCCATAAAGGGAACAAGACAGGTGAGTAGTACGTGAGGTGATTAAATTGCATATTTGTAATCAATGTATTTATTAAATTTCTCAAAGCAAAGTGTGTGATCTGCCCTCTGTTTTCGGTGCGTAAGACAGAGTCACAGGTATTACGCGGCACCTGGTCAAACGAGGAAGGAGATGGCCTGAATTGCAACACAGACATCTTGACCAGGTTGACCAGCTCGAGGTACACACTCTTGACCAGGAAACGCATTTTTGGCCGGAACCGGTGGACCACTCCATGTTTACAATTGTGCAACGACGCGATCGATAATAAGCTGTCCACCTTCGTGGTGTAATATTTTTATTGCAACGATTGTGATCACGTGACCAGCAAGATTTTATCAAAATACATTTATACGCTAAGTAGAAATGTCCATAACTACCATATAATCATAAAACATAATAATTTCGTTGTCTGTCTGTCTGTCTGTCCGTAATTTCGTGTCACGTCCGCATTTTTGTTCGAATTCACAGCTAAAAAACAAATTAAACGGCTGGAGACGGGGTTTGAACCCCGGGCCAGCAAACCCGGAGGCGGCAACGATAGCGATGTTGCCACCCCCATGTGCATTATCTGTCAAAAATACAGTACCTATGGGATGCAGCAGACGCAAACCAGTTGTACCGGCTGCCGGAAGGGAAATATAAAAAAAATGTTCGTTATGGGTGTCAGCCGACACATTTATAGTCATAAATAAGTAAAATACCGTCATTTTTGACGGGTTGCAGCTAGTGTAAGAATGTTCATGCTACCGCCACAATGACGCTACGCTACGATAGATGGCGCTGTTTTCACATCCAGGGCCGAAACGAATTGAAGGGGGAATACCTACTTAGACACTTAAAAAAAAGGTTTTTTTTGCATTTTCTTAAAGCTTGAGGTCTTAAGAATGTCTGGTGAAAATTTTAAGCAAAAATCTAAAAAAAATACAAAGTTATAGCTGATAATAGTGGCATCCCCACACGGCGCCGCAGTACACGCAGGTAGCTGCTAGTCAGGCTCTTTCATAATAGAAACGTTAGATATATTTTTATTATGTCTGTGAAGACTGCTCGATGGTATGGGAATTCAAAACGAGGACTTATATTATAGAACTGGAATCGATGATTTCATGTAAGTTGAAAAATTTTGCGATTTTTTCATAACTCAATTTTCAAACACATTTTACTCGAATCGGTGACCAAAATATCTCGGCAGCCAATGAACCGATCAATTTGAAATTTCTAGTGGTTATTCTATACTTATCTATCTAGTCTTTGTCGTAAGATTTTCTTTTAGTGACTTAGTTTTTTAATCAGTATAATAAACATGAATTTTTATCTAGGAAACGCTATTTTAAATCCAAACGCCCGCCTTTTTTGTCAAAAATCGATATTTTAAAAAACTCCAACGTCAAAGACTAAATTATAGTGTCAATTTTGATAATCTTCTTGTTTTTTTTTTATTCTGATGGAATGATGAGGACCTTTTTTTCTATTTTTTTAATTCTATTTGTTTTTCCCATTTTTTTACAATGACGTTATGTTTCATATAAATACGCAAATTACAAAGAACTGATTTCATCAGAATTCCTTAATCCACTATCATCATGAAGTCTATTTTAATCACCAAAGTAATTCTTTTGAAGTTTAAAACATCAAAGAATTCTGTAATAAGAATCAATTTACGTCTTTCTCGATGACTGGATCTAACTCACAACGTGGTAATTTATCTGAGTCAAATGATGCCAAATTTTGCAACGTCTAAGTCACTGATAATTATGCAGTATTACTGATTACCTGCACTATTGAGCACTTTTGATTGACAGATGAATGTCAGAAAGTGATTCTCGTCTAATTGACAACGTCAAATGGAAGGCCGTCTTAATGATGTTTGATGCCGTAGGCGATATCTAAAAATGGACTTGTTTTCACCCTTCTAGACAATTTTTTGTTAGAGCAGGTATAACGTTTTATTTAAAATACGTACGCAGTTATGCAAAGAAAGAAAAATAATTGATAATTCAATTGAATTTTATTTTTTTACTATTCTCTTATTTACACAGCATATATGAGGAACATAAATTCAAAGGCAGCAATATTAAGAATATTTAAAAAAAAACCTTGAATGTAGTCATCGAGGATTACTAATTTAAAATGTACCGAGATTTTATAATAAATATAGCTCTATTTTTTCCAAAATCATGTATTCGAAATTGTTGAATACATGACAAAACATTGAAAGAATGCCAAATGTGGGGAAACCAAGGAAGAGGTGGCCTGACTGCGCAGAAGAGGACTGGAGCAGTGTGGTAATGAAGAAAAAGAGGTGCTGAATGAAGGTGCAGGTTAATTTAAAATAATTTCACGTGGAAGTGGCTACGGGAAGACAAATGAAAAGATGGAAATTAACTAGCGATATATTAATTAATGATTAATTAATTATTCAATGTACAAAGTCACCTAACATGCATTAAACTTAACGCTATTATTTAATCTACAATATTTCGCATTATATCACTTTGTCTATAAACCCTTTATTATCGCTGGGTAACACTTATTCTCGCACACGGAAGTGTCACACTGGTTTATTTCGCCACTTAGGGACACCGCTCGATTATTTCGCTAGTACCTATCGCTTCAATAATCTCACGACTGGCCACTCTCACCGTCGCGTAGCCACCGACTTCGCACCGAATGAACTGTCAAAACACGACTATTATACCCTGATGCCGGTAATTTCGAACTCTTTATATTATTCTAGTGTTTTGGAGAAGGTCCTCGTCGCTTCTACGCTCTTCTAGTCTAGTTTGTAGACCGTTCTAGATCCTACGATGGTATTGTGATAGTGCGCTATTCCCTTTTTATCATCTCGTTCCAAAAAATTAGATTTTTTAAAAAACTAACACATGTAACACATTTTGTAATTGCCTGTTACGAAATTATGCAGAGGGACAATAAATAATAGTGGAGGCGCCGTTTTAAATTTATTTACCTAGTTACGACTCTGTATATTGGCGATCTTGCCACTTTTTATTACGCTGTTTAAACACCCAAGTAATCCGATCGGAGGGATATCCTGTATTGGATTCAATTCGCGAAAAAATATGGATTGTTAGTCCGACCGTGCAGAAAACAATCGCATTGTGGCGTCGGAGTTTATTGTTCTGGTTCGGCTTCCTCCCGCATAGTCGCACGATATTCGACACGACTCATTAATGTTCAAGGCCTTCCGAGCGGAAAAGCTGCTCTAATCGGGTTAGCTGAAGAAAATTGACCGAAGATCCACCGAGGATATGCACCTCAGAGCGCTAATGGAATAATAATCGATTAAACAAATTATATACGTTTAACAGAGACGGAGCTATTTATGCGGGAAAGTATGTACGGAAGCCTTTTTTTGGGCGTTTAGAGGGATTAATATGTGTCATTGGCTGGCTTCAGTGATCACTTTACATCGACTACACATATACCATTCACACAAATTTTCAAAATTGATAGATGATAGTGTACGCGATTTGAATTCGCCGCGTGAGTGGAGGATGGCGGGAATATTCGGCGGAAAATGGGAAGGTTAAGGGGAACGATGAGACAAGAAATGGACTGTATTGGTCGAGAAAGGAAGGAACGTTTCGACTCACCTTTGTCTCTTAGCGCTCTTCTAGATGTCACCTCACCAAATACTTGGTTCACTCGGTTGGCCACCAACTTTCCGGGGGTGACGAGACGAGAGAATGTTTATAGGATGCACAATTAAACACAAGACGAAAATTTACAGGGCAGGAGGCGAGAGAATCTGTTCTGTGGTGCTTTAACAACGAGATAGCGAGACTTGTGGAAACGAAAGGTAAACTGGTACTATTGAGGGTAGGATAAATTTCGGTAGAGACAAATCAGTGTTGCCACATGAAAAAAACAATATTCTGTAAAAATCGATTTCTGTGCCAATATGAATATCGAACAGACAGTATTTTTCAAATACTTAAATTCTTCAATTCTTCATCTTCTTCTTTTTTTGTTAGATCCTTGATCTATATTGACAGGTCTTGGTCTTGTGACGAGGACGTCCAGCTCTCTCTCTATCCCTTTGTTAGTCTCCCTGGTGGTCGGCGCCCCTCTGGAATTCCGCGCATCACGCATGAATTTTCAATTCAAACACAATTATTTTTCAAATCCTATCGATTGGCGACAAGCCTTGACAACGTAGCATAAAACATGCGTTGTTGATAGTACTACAACTAGAGCCTCCAATCCAAATATTCGAATATTCGAACCTCGAATATATTCGCCTGTTTTTAAGTATTCGTTATTTGTATTATTTTTTAGTATTAAGCGGCTTTCTATTATTCTTTAGTATTAAGCTTTCATAAATCTTGAGCCGACAAACAAGAAGTTATATACAAAATAATTAAAAAAAAACTTGCACGTGGAGTGTGAGATTTAAACATATCTAAAATTTTGTCAGTTATCGAGATTTTTTTGTGTTTTTTTTTTTAAATTTGTTTTTCTAAATTTAACATTATTTTTCAATATATTTTTTGTGTTTTTTTATATAACATACTACAATTATTGTGTTTTTTTAAATATATAGAATGTATTTTTCTGTATTTATCATCCGAAGTAAATTATTCCTTTCTTAAAAATTCTATGAATATATTCGGATATTCGAATATATTATCATTTACTTTCGATATTCAGATAGTTGGAATCACGAATATTTGGAGGCTCTAACTACAACATTCGATTTGGGTTTACACGCGGGGCGCACACAATGACTTGATAGGAGCAAAAAACCTTTTTTTTAGATAGTATTATATTTTCTTACTTTATAAGTATTTCAACAATTAATTTATGTTCTTTGAACTTTATATTTATTTTTTATTATTTAAGTAAAGATGATATATATTGAGTTTAACATAACATTAACCTTTTCCCTTTTTTGTATCAATAATACGTATGTTTTTTTTACATAATAAACATAAAAGTAAATTTATATGTATTTCTTGCTTATAATTATTATGTATCTTCCATGATCAATAAATAAATATATATGTTCCTATGAATGTATTTTGATTTTTCATTTTGTTTTTGGTTAAAAATTTTAAAATCAGTGAATGTTCACTTTTGTTTTAAAAGGTTAAATGAAAAAAGTAATTTATTTTTTCATATTTTTAATTTAAATTTAAATTACATTGTACATGTGTTAATTACATACCATATCGCATGAATAACAGAATGAGTCGAGTAAGTATCGTGTCTCTACTGAATAAAACATTGGAATAAGAGAATGAGAATATTAACGCTTACCCACTTTTAATAGAGAAATAAGTTTTCGTGTTTAAAAGTGAGAATTGTCATATATATTTGTCACATATATGTATGAATGTGGCCGAAGGAAAAGTGGTGTGCCAAGATAGAAGAGTGTGGCGTTCAATCCTCTCTGACTACCTCTGCGGGGCCACGGCGTGATGGTTAGTTAGTTGTATATTTGTTAATAACGTTAAAAAGTAAAATAATGTAAATATCCGTTAATAATTTGCCCTGATAAGGGTTTAACTTCCACAGGAAACGCCGTGGTTAGCGTGCCGTGTATATGTTTGCCCCGAATGTCATGCCACACACGGATATATCACACTCTTCCACCGGAAGTGTTCAGCCAGCCTAATAATGGCGGCTAGAGCAACATGCACGACCGTACGTGATTGCTCAAATATAATTTATTTGAAATTCCCCAATTAAGTACTATCTATTACAATGAATACGCGGAGTAGGAATTCTTACGTGAGATTATTCACGAGTTGCTGTTAATTTACGTTTTCGTGTTAATCGTGAGGTGTAATTTGATTTGATTAATTGTATTTTTATTCAGGTAAATAAACAAGTTTGTAAAGAATCTATTACTAAAATGAACACTTAGATATGTACAAAATGTGCTTTGTAGGTGTGTATTCTTCACGGCTAACAGCCATTGAAAAAATCTTCAAAAACCCGACGTAGTAGAAATTTAATCTGATAAGAAAAACATAATTTTATTGGATTTCTCAGTTGTAAGCGTAATAATAAATTATGTATCGGGGTGCTTACGTTACTCAAGAAATTGTAAATATTATAATAATATTATTATTTTATCGTTTCGAATATCTTAAATGCTTAATCTTTTAATTTAAACAAATATTTTCTTTAGTAATTAAAACAAATTAGATTCAAATTATACATTTACATAACGAGTATGTTTGTAGTTTTGTGTGGCTGATATAGATTTTAGCATTCCATTTTGAAATAGCTATTAAATTTTTATCACGCAATGTTTCTCAAATATCTTTGAGCAATATGCGCCAGGTGACGCCATAAATCAATTCAATTGTGGGGTATAAAAGCAAAGGCAGCAATATCCAAAAAAATAAAAAATGTAATGAATGCAGTCACCGAGGATAACTAATTTAAAATATAATGAATTCTAGATTTTATGTACCTATCCCTTCTAAAATTATGTTTCCTATAAAATCCCGAATTCAGTACAATCCTCGATGACTACATTTAATTTGTTTTGGAAATTGCTGTATTTGCTTTTATACCCCACAATTTACTTAAGATATTCTAGATATCGACTATTGCCCATCGAAAACCTATTTAGTTACCACTAGGGCTCGAAACAATAAATTAACATTACCAGTAGGACGCATTACCAGTTATACCACATCTTTTTCTTTTGCCCTATCCGTTCAACAGACGTTGACTATCATAACTTTATTTATTGGGGCTCAGAATAGCTGTAAAGTCGACTAGGAAAACCTCTGTCTTAGGTTTTGAGCCATCATGTGCTACTTCTTCCAGGGCCATGACTTCCGGCAATCTTTCCCTGCATTAGGAGGTATGAGATCTCATACTTTTCTGGATATTTCTTCACATGTCCGAGATATTGAAGTCTTTGGATTTTTATTGTTTTACTAACATTTTTCTTTCTTCTTTTCTCCTTTATTCATCCGAACCATAACATCTTCATTCGTAATATCAGTTCTCTTAATTATACCACGGTAACATTATGAAATCACGTCAAATTAAAACTTTATAAATTCCTTTTATTTGAGTGAGTCAAATTGAGTCCAATTTTAACACCATCGGATAGGGTTACTGTGGGGTCATCGATAACGCATTCTACAAGCAATAGTAGATCTGAATCCTTTTGGTAACAATTAAACATACACTTTCTCTCGATATATGGATTTTTTATATTCAACCTTCCTCTACTTTTTATCCCCTTTATCCTAATCGAGTCAGAGTAGTCATGCGGAAGATATACATATCCGATCGTTATGCTGAGCATGTGTCCGGTCGGTCATGCTGAGAAAGTGTCTGGTCAGTCTTGCTGAGGATGTGCCTGGTCAGTCATGCTGAGGATGTGCCTGGTCAGTCATGCTGAGGATGTGTCTGGTCAGTCATGCTGAGGATGTGTCTGGTCAGTCATGCTGAGGATGTGTCTGGTCAGTCATGCTGAGGATGTGTCCGGTCGGTCATGCTGAGGATGTGTCTGGTCAGTCATGCTGAGGATGTGTCTGGTCAGTCATGCTGAGGATGTGTCTGGTCAGTCATGCTGAGGATGTGTCTGGTCAGTCATGCTGAGGATGTGTCTGGTCAGTCATGCTGAGGATGTGTCTGGTCAGTCATGCTGAAGATGTGCCTGGTCAGTCATGCTGAGGATGTGTCTGGTCAGTCATGCTGAGGATGTGTCCGGTCGGTCATGCTGAGGATGTGTCTAAGCCGACTTAGCACCGGTTTATATATTTTGAGCAGTAGCGGGTTTATCCCAAGATCCTCTCGGATGATATAATTTTATATACTTCTTAGGTATGTTATCACTGTAACCTGGATTCTCGACCGGTTTCTGTCTTTCAGTACCTTAAGTCGGTCGTTTGTAGGTTAGGGTAGAGGCATATATGTATTTCAGAGAAAATCACCAGTTTGATTAACTCTTGAACTCTGATTATAAATGTGCTAAACAGTGACCATAGCGGCATGCATCTAGCCACTTTTTACACTTATGTTTAATTTATCTTTTATCTTATTTGTTAAAATTGACCAAAACTTCATTCATCAAATATTCATCTACGACAGCCTAAGGCCATATAAGAAAATCCTTAAAATACATTTAAATTTATCCAAAATATGTAATAGTAATAATAACCCATATTATTTTTTTTATTTCAAATGATCCAAATCCGAACACGAGTGGTCACACCAAACCTCGTTTTTTCAAAGGCAGTCTGGGAAATACATTTAATGATTTTAGAGTTTTAAACAAATTTTTGAAATGTATATCTTTAAATGTACTAAATATGAATAATATATACTTAAAAGTTTTAATAAAATTATTTTTAAGCCCCTAACTAGGTAGGCAAGACCCCTTATTAGGTTCGTAGGTAGGTTTCAATGAGGCTGATGTAACTCTAGATTATTTTTTTTACATCTTACCTTTGTGGAGTATAAAAAAAGGGAGCAATAGTCAAAAAATTGAAAAATGTTTTAAACGCAGTCACCGAGAATTACTCATTTAAAATGTACTGAATTCTAGATTTTATATATCTATTTCCTTCCAAAATTATGTTTTCTATAAATTTATTGGCTATGTTTTCTAATTTTTTTAAAATTAAGTACATTACAAATAAGTAATCCTCGATGACTGTATTTAATTTTTTTTGGACATTGCTGCCTTTGCTTTTATACCCCATATTTGTATCCTATCATTTTCCGGCTTCGTTGCTGATAACAATGGCGTCAATGTGGTATAAAGAAAATTATAATTAATTTTCACGTAACGTGTTTCAGAATTCATTCGTTATAAAAGGTGACTTTGTATAAAACCACAGAAGTAAATATTCCATTCGCTTTAAAATCGCTTTCCGTGAAGCGTGAAAGATTGCTCCACGAGTGAGTAATATGAGCGTAAATGTGGTATTCATTAGTGTTTGTGTCTGCAATATATTTAATCTATATTTTAATGGATGTCTTTTCGTGATAGGTTTGAAATTCGTGACTCTGGAGGATGTTAAGCTTAAACAATTCACGCAATTTGGTATACTTGAACAAAAGAAGCCGTTACATAACTGAATTACTAGTAGCGAAGGGAACAACTCCATTTCAGAATGAAGACTACATCACGCACATGTTAACCAGTTTGAAGACTGCAAAGTGCGCGCTACATTTGTAGTAGGTACCGAAATATTACGCATTAAATCCACTTCAATAAACTACGTGAAGTCGGCTAATTGTAGAGCTAAAAAAATGTGCATTCATCTAAATATTATCAATGAACAACAAGAAGTACTACTACAAAATTTTAAAATGGGGATAGGGGGGTTGTTTCTGTTTCTGGGCATTCCATCATTCGGTCCCAATTTTTTTAATCCATGAGAGGGTGTGGGGAATCGTTTCAGTTTCCACACCTTTCTTCATTCAGCCGTCACAGATGTAGGTAGCGACTTCTTACGAGAAGGTTCTATTTACATCAACAAAAAATCCGCTAAATCACACTTCAATTTAAAATTTGAAGTGTGCAGTTTGAAATATGTAGTTTGTAGTGTGTAGTTCACTTTCACTTACAAACGTGTGAAGTGTACACTTCAGCATAATGCAGTTCTACATTGTAGTACTTAATACAGAGCGGACCCATCACTAATTACTAGTACTGTTAGAAAAATGTTATATTCCTTGGAAAGCTGGTTACAGAAAATCATAATCATTGTTTATTGGCTCTGTGACACCTGCTGGGTCTTGGCCTTCTCAAGTGCTTTTCTCTGTTACGGGATGACAACAGTAGGAGGCAAATGAAATACTAAGTTAATGTTTTATTTAATAACCAAAGTCACTGGATGCGAATTCAGTTGGAGCACTATTTCGCACCAATCACTGGACTGTGGAACACTTTATACTCGTCTTTATTTATTTACTTTTAAAGTCTCAGTAGGTACTCTCTTAAGGTATTTCGCCAGCCACACTAAATTTCTCTTACAACCGGGGGTATCTTGATCAATACCTCAATATTCAAAATATCTTAAATCAAATTTATCTAACCTTACCTTATTTTATCTACGATCTATTATTTGATCTTCGTTTTTAGAATTAAGATAATATTTTTGTTTGCTTAAATTCATTTAGTTATATAATGATTGTTGCTAACTTTTATATTCTTATATAGATGAACAGATTCTGAGACAGTGATAGTTTCTATATTAAAATCTGTTAATATTTTACTATTTTACTGATATGTTTGTTGACTCTTTCTAATCGAAATCACCGCATCACTTGTTTTCTGTGGAATCGCTGAAATATCACAACAAAACTGTTGCGTGTAGCGGTTATGTAGCCCTTTAAACAGAGAATGACATTTTTCAAACTTTTCGCTATGATCGAGTGATTTCTAAACCTTTCTGTAATTTCTTATTTACTATAAAACGTCCAGAGTTCTGTAAAATCTTTGAATAGATTTATAAAAAAATGACGCGGCACTTAATACTTGTGCAATTTGTATTATCATATAACAAGGAAATTAAAACAGATAGGACTTCAGTGCAGTATTTAATGTGTCGGCGAAGCCATATAGTACTAACTTGTATACTAATCATAATTTTTTTATTTTTGGTACTTAGTATTTTATTCATTTTCAGAAAAAGGATGGGGTCATTCTTATTAATATAAACAGTAATGGACATTAACATGTATCAATTTGACTGAGAAGCCATTCCTCGTGTTAAAATTGGAGGCATTGTCATTGTGATAATGTATTATATATCGCACAACAGTCTCACAAACAAAACTAACAATCTATAAAACATTGAATCATCTTATACATTAATTATTATTATAATACACACACGAACACTTATGTGAAACATTAAAGTCTAATTACTGCTGTTAGTTTTCACAAGTGGGTTCTAATTTTTTATTTTAATCTTTAAATGAATCATTCATTTCCACTTAATATTCGCCAACTTAATCTTTAACATTCTGTAATACCGATCCTTTAATCAATAACTTAATAAATGTATTGCTAACGAATAAACAAAACATAATTTAAAAATACCAACATGAAATGGTAATTTTATCGATTTGTATACTTGTATCGGTTATCGGTTGCTACCGGAGTTATTTAATAAAGTAACTAGGTACATAGATAACGATTAGGTCACACTGGTATGCTGGTAAAGTTTTACACAGTAAAATATAGTATAGATGCTTATAGAAAATAACCGGTATTGTTGCGCAGACAACTGGATCACTGACTCAGCATTCGTAGGTGTTGGGTGCATTGAACATTGAACGTGGTGACACAGTGTTCAGAAATTATTGGCCGATTTTCACATTGCATCTAGTGATGGAATTTCAACCGGTGACACACTAACCGTTTTTTGAGATTAGTATCTGATTGCATCGATGACGATTATAACATATAAATATTTTTTTAAATATTGAAATTTCTCTCTTGAAAATAAAAATATTACATACATTTTACATTGAATATTACATTTTTTTATACATGTTTAATTGCCCCAGTAAAGTAATACCTGTGTTTGGTGACAGGAATATGATACATAAGAGCATGAATGGATGAGTATGTATAATTAATAATGGAATAGTGTAGAGAAATATTAGTGACTCAAGTATACTAATTATTTCGGAGTATCATTATTTTTTATAATTCTAACTATTTTTTATTTTAATTATGTATATTCTATTTGTTTTATGTGTTTCTTGAATTTTGTATAGTGTTCTTCAGTTCTAATATTCATTGGTAAGTTATTGAAATATTCGACACCTAGATAAGTGTAATGGTGTTGTGTGGCTGTTTTGCTATATTTAGGAATGTTTAAGCATTCTATTATTTGCGCTCTTTGGCTATGACTATGAGTATTATGAGTTTGTGGTGTATTTATATTTTGTTGAGTAAATGTTTCTTTATGTCTTTATAAAATTGAGGTATTTTTGTATAATCTGTCTAATGTTGGTACATTAATTTCTTTAAAAAGTAAATCTGTAGGAAAGGTTCTATGTTTTTTTTTAAATATTACTTTGATAATTAATTTTTGAGTTGTTTCAAGAGTCTGTAAGTTACTTTTATAAGAGCCCCCCCAAACTTTTATTCCGTATTGTAATATAGATTGTACAAAAGCGTAATATAATGTTCTAAGTGATTCAATCGTTAAAATGTTGCGTAATCTTAAAAATATATATATCATTTTTTGCACTCTATTTACAATCATGTTTTATGATTCTTCCATTTCAATTGTTGGTCTGTAAAATTCCCAAGTAGTTAACAGAATTTGTCATATTTAATTTGTCACAGGTTATAGTGCAACAGTTTTCATTATGGCAGTTAGGACTATGTATTTTTAAAACTATATTGTTTGGGATATTAGGTAGGCGAAAGGGATGTATATTATTTTTTCAGCATTTAGAGATAAGAAATTACAGTTAAACTATTTTTTTAATCGTATTTACGTCTTGATTTGCGTTTCTAATTGTATTTTCCCATGATTCACCAGTTATCACAATAGCAGTATCATCGGCATAAGAATAAAGTTTTCCAGAGATTTTTACCTGAAAAATCGCATTCAAGTAAATTATGAATAGCATTGGTCCTAATACAGTCCTAATATAATATAATATTATTTATAACGTTCTCTTATTTGTACATAAAATTTTCAATAACAAAATGCCTAAATATTTTGTTAACAAAATTATTGTAAATAGTGATGTACATACATATAACACCAGAAATAGGAATAGAATAAGATTACCATATAAGAAAAAAGTATTACACAGAATTGTCCAATGTACAGAGGTGTAAAAATATATGATGAGATGCCAGAAAACATGAAGAATATAAATAAGATGAATGAATTCAAAAACAAATGCTATAATTATTGTAAAAATAGTATAGAGCATAAGATGTTTTATTTATTATAGATTGTACCATAGATTAAATTAGATGTAAATGTAAATACGTAGGTTATTATGGATAGTATATTAGTAATAGATTTAAGAGAAGCAGAAAGGGGCGGAGACCCATCCTATCCCGGAACTGTTATGGAATGTTTACTTCCTTACCAGTTCCTCTCAGCAAATCATCCCGTGAATTTATATATTATTGATCAAAGTTTAACTTCGACTTTCCATCCCTTTCTGCATCTGTTGGGTTTCGAGTTTATTTAAAAAGGAATAATGTACATATCATCAACAACCTAATAAATACAAAGAAAACAATACCTTAATATCTTATAATGCGTATACGTGCTACTCGATAGTGCTAATTTAAGAATGTAAAGTGTGTTAAATACTAGTTAATATACAAATTGTAATATTAACTAACTTAAGAAATTAATAAAAAGAAATAAGTAAAGATGATTGGCAATCATTTTGAAGCAAATTGACGGGCAACCATTATCTTTGTTATCAATTAATGGTACAAGCATATACAAATCACAAATAACTGCACCGAAAATAACTAGTTGAAATAATAAAATCACTAATTGCGTCGTTCTTATCGATCCCTAATAACGCAGAAACTATCCGCAACTACGAGACAAAAACATTATATAAAGTTCATTTATTGTTAAAATAATTCTTATTGCCATGGGCTCGCAGCCGTGGGAAGTAAATGAAGCACTAAAAACGGTTGAACGGTCCACGTCGGTCTAGAATCGACTGGGCTATTCTCATAATCACTAGAAATATAGAGAAACTATTAGAAATATGCAGATACTAGTAGAGCGTTCTAGAGGCATCGCGAAATCATTGTTGTGTATAAAAGGCGAGCGGGCGCGCGCGCAAAGAGTCATTGTTGTTGAACAGCGTAACATGGAAGTCACAGATAAAAGCGAACCGTGCGATGGCGTGTCAGTGTGTCTTGCAAGCCGAACACGAGGCACGATAATTAAGAGGAGTAATTAACAGGCGTTTGGAAATAAGTGCGACCATTTAAGTGCGAATTACGAAATTGGCGTGAATTAGTAGGAACCTGTGTGAAATATTTCAGTGACAATCAGTGTGGATTAAAGAACGGTGCTCCGATAAAAATTCGTGTCCAGTGACTTTGTGTGATAAATAAAACTTTCTAATAGTTTTGAGTGTTTTATTTACCTCCTAAGAGTACTAAGATGATGATAGTCCAGGTATCCTTGTACTGTTGAAAATGACGAACTGAAAGCTCCATAATCTATTTGTGATAAAAATTTATAATCAGAGTATGAGCAGAAAATGCCATTAAGAATTCTTGGATTCTAATAAATCTTGTGATTAAGTTTTATTCTAGAGGTTATTTTATTCGTAAATTCTTTGGCAAAATATTTTTAATAATAATAATAATAATAATAGTTTTTTTATTCATATCTTATTTTTTGTATTGTATTACACTTCGACTAGAGATTACCTGTTTGAAGGCAGTCGACTATTTACATAGCAAAAAGTGTTAAAAAATATAATTTAGTGTACATTAAAATAATTTTTTTAAATGAACAAATATATAATAAATTTAAATTTGATAAAATAATTAGTACACATTACAATGTAATTTTAAATGAACAAATATATATTAAATTTAAATTTGATAAAAGAAAACAGAAATACAGAATTATCGGTAAAGTAAGGTAAAGCAAAAAGAGAAATTGAAATAAAATATACATTACAAAATATATAATAAAAATTTTAAGTAAGAAAAAAGACACTTACATTATAATATAACTCTTTGATTAATAATGTTTATTAAAAATGAGTTTAATTGGATTTGATCTTTAAAATCGACCATGATTTTCGGAACCACCTATTAGTTTTTAAATTGATGATCTGTTCAGACATTTCAAGAGTCTCGTGAACACAAGTTGGACCATAAAATTGGTAATATCTTGGAACTGAAGTGTTGCAACTTGTTCTACGAGAGAGTGGGAGGGCAAGAGGATAAAGTCGCCACAGTTAATTGGATGTATTAAGGTTGATCAGCCACATTGCATTAATAATTGTTAAATATTTTTGTCACAAATACCTGCATTTCTCTATTACTTTAAAAACAGCTGACATTAATGGGCCGCAGGCCATCACATTCAAAAGTTGTTGCTTTTTCGGCGTATGCCAATGATTTTCTGGAAATAACAACAATACAATGAAGGAAACTGTATATTCTGGACATATTTTCCGCAATGAGAAATCTCTTAAAATTAATTTTACAGGGGAAGATGGAAGATTATATAAAGACTGAACTGAAAATAGAAGATTACATGATATCTGATATATTTTCTGTAGGTGTACAATATAGTAGGTAAGGCGGTTTGGATATTGTGACATTTGATTTCGGGGGATTTTGGCAGATAACAGGTAAAAAATGTGTAAGTGAAACATAAAAATGACAAACCTGATTTTTTAGTATGTTTAACGGAATGATATTACTAATAATTGCCAGACGCATTGAAGTTCTATAAATAATTTTATCATTTACATTATAGTCTGAATTTCATATATTTTATTCAGGCCACTACTATTTTAAACTCTGGTGATTGTGCATAAAACTATCGCGGCAACATAATTAAATAATAATCATTATAAGTAAAATCATCAAAATAAAATAAAAAATAAAACGAGTAAAAAAATCCGGTACCGGGAATCGAACCCGAGCCCCCTGGGTGAGAGCTAGATATTCCAGCCACTATGCCACGTAGAAAATGTCATCGACGGCGGAGAAAATGTTTATAAAGCCTTTAGTGTACCTAAAGAAAATATCTTTTAGAAAATATATTGTGCACTGTATAATTTTTTTGTTGTTGGTTCAAATGGTTCGTCTCTTTGCTAAGTTCTACATGTAGTCTATTTTTGAAGGGTCCCGCACACATGGTGATGGTAACTTCCGTAGGTTTCCTCGTTTGAGGTTGCTCGCCCGGGGTTCAAGCCCCATCTTCGGCCCTTTTAGTTTTGTTTTTTAACCATGAATTCAAACGAAATTACAGATGTTACACGAATTTACTAAGACAGACAGACGGACAGACAACAAAATTATTATAATTGGGATACCATATATTTTAAGGTTTTTCTTACATATTTTTGTACCTGTATGACATGTTATCTGTAATCTTCCGAATTTAAATATCATAATTTTCAAATCTCCTACCTACCATAGTGTACATCCATAGAAAATATTTCAGTTTTGATACTATAACGTAAGTCTGTCGGTCGCTGTCTCCTACTCTGTTAGAATGAGGTTGTTTTAGCACCACTTCAGAATGTGGTGCAATGTCCAAATTGCAGGTAATCTAATAGATCTGGCATAGGATAAATCAAACTTTTATCATCGATATTCAAATCAATATTTTATAAAATTTGGTCGCCGATCTTCTGTAGAAGAATGTGAAATAGAAGATGAAGAAGGCTTGATCACATTTTTACTTTTGACTGGGCTTTTCAATATTTATATAAATTTGGGAAATGAAATACGACTGAAACGTGTTTATTGTGACCATATGTGTCGTATAGATGCAAAAGCGCCACTATCCATATAGATAGTGGCGCCTTTTCTTCTATATGCCACTATGTAGGAGAATGATGAAAATTTTCACTGATTAAATATCAAATTTGATATCACTTCAACAATAATGATTGCTTTTAGTTATTTTAATTCAAAGGTAATATAAAATTTAGGCGGTGTACTGTACCTGTTCCATCAAAAGAATCTGTATAGAAACACGAATAGTTTAGTATCTAGTATACAAATTAACATTGTATGTACCTGATTGTAGGTGAAAAACATTATCTTTATTACCTCTACGTGACTTTGACAATATATTTATATTTTACTATATATCTTTTAGAGAATCTCTCATCGACAGGTGAAAAATATTAATATAATTTTGCTGTGTTTGAAGAAGAAAAGTATTAAACTTAAGTAGGTATTAAGTTTTCCCGAAACTCAAATAGTAAAATATAAATAAGAGTAGCTTGTTGGTCTTGTGGTTAGGACTCTCGCCTCGTGATCCAAAGGTCGCAGGTTCGAATCTCACTCCAGACAAGCAAGTTAGTCCTATTTTCATAGCATAAGCGTTTAGCTTAATTTGAAAATAGTAAGAATAGTGATGAGACACGAATTCCGTGTTCACATCTCTATTTTATTAAAAAATAATAATAATGTTAACGTTTTTCACCTAATTAAATTATCATTATGAATAATCTCCACATTTTGACGCCAAATCCATCAATAATATATATTTACTTATGTTCGGTGTATATAAATATAAAAGAATATAAAAAGTAGTAAAAATAATACAAATACATACATTAATTAGAAAGGCACTAATGTGTTTGGGTGAGTGTATCATTTTTTTAATCCTGTATTTTATTTAGTATTTAAAATTTTTGGTGTAAATTATTAACGAATTAATAAATGGATTTAAGCACTGTAGCATGCAGTTTAGTTTTTTTTTACCCTTATTTACTACATATTCTTAGGATTTTTAAATTAAGTTTATTTGTTCGTGTGGCAATTTTTCTAACATCGAAAAAAGCTAATTTATTGAATATTTCATCAGTTCTTGGGTTTCACTTTGTACCTTCCAGTTGTAGGGTCCATCCAGTGATCTAGGTTAATGGCCCGATGGACGGATGGTTAGAAGAGTTGTAACATGGTGAATTATGGAGGAGACGTGCTCTGGTCCTGCACATTTACAGGGTCAGGTGAATGTCGAGCTGCTGAATGCTACCATGTACCAGGTGCCCATCTGTACCACTGCAGGTAGACGTTGCTACATTGTTCCAATTTTAACTGGTTTCTCTTGAAAAACATGCATTACGATTTACTAACTAATAATGTTCACATTTGCTGTACGGATTACATTCCGTAATTAGTACCTACTTTCCTATCTACATATTTTTTGTTTGCTTACAAATTCGCTACTAGCTGTGTGCATGAAGATTCGGTGCTCTGCGAGGCATTTGACTACTTTGATACCTAATTTTGTTTCTTCACTGGCTATTGATTTACATCACATGTCTATTGATTGACATCAAGTTTTATTTATGTATTGTGTAGGTCTTTTCATATTAGCTTGCAATTGAGTAAGTGTGGGTACAGTGCGTAATACGCGCATTGTTTCGATTGTTTCGTTGTGTTAAGTTTATGGATACGAGAGGGGCGTAAACTCTCTATATATGTATCTTATTCTTATATTATGGAACATAACAGGAGTTAAACGTCACAACATTTAAAAAATTGGGAATGACCCAAGATGAAGCGGC